>OZ010597.1:95389341-95967998 GCA_963932145.1 Acanthosepion lycidas | reverse complement strand
CCCTGGGTATCTTTTGCCATATTCATCTTTCCTTTCCTTTCCTCTTTTGCCATATTCATCTTTCCTTTCCTTTCCTCTTTTGCCATATTCATCTTTCCTTTCCTCTTTTGCCATATTCATCTTTCCTTTCCTCTTTTGCCATATTCATCTTTCCTTTCCTTTCCTCTTTTGCCATATTCATCTTTCCTTTCCTCTTTTGCCATATTCATCTTTCCTTTCCTTTCCTCTTTTGCCATATTCATCTTTCCTTTCCTCTTTTGCCATATTCATCTTTCCTTTCCTCTTTTGCCATATTCATCTTTCCTTTCCTCTTTTGCCATATTCATCTTTCCTTTCCTTTCCTCTTTTGCCATATTCATCTTTCCTTTCCTCTTTTGCCATATACATCTTTCCTTTCCTCTTTTGCCATATTCATCTTTCCTTTCCTTTCCTCTTTTGCCATATTCATCTTTCCTTTCCTCTTTTTGCCATATACATCTTTCCTTTCCTCTTTTGCCATATTCATCTTTCCTTTCCTTTCCTCTTTTGCCATATTCATCTTTCCTTTCCTCTTTTGCCATATACATCTTTCCTTTCCTCTTTTGCCATATTCATCTTTCCTTTCCTCTTTTGCCATATTCATCTTTCCTTTCCTCTTTTGCCATATACATCTTTCCTTTCCTTTCTCTTTTGCCATATTCATCTTTCCTTTCCTCTTTTGCCATATTCATCTTTCCTTTCCTTTCCTCTTTTGCCATATTCATCTTTCCTTTCCTCTTTTTGCCATATACATCTTTCCTTTCCTCTTTTGCCATATTCATCTTTCCTTTCCTCTTTTGCCATATACATCTTTCCTTTCCTCTTTTTGCCATATTCATCTTTCCTTTCCTCTTTTGCCATATTCATCTTTCCTTTCCTTTTTTGCCATATTCATCTTTCCTTTCCTCTTTTGCCATATTCATCTTTCCTTTCCTTTTTTGCCATATTCATCTTTCCTTTCCTCTTTTGCCATATTCATCTTTCCTTTCCTTTTTGCCATATACATCTTTCCTTTCCTTTTTTGCCATATTCATCTTTCCTTTCCTCTTTTGCCATATTCATCTTTCCTTTCCTTCTTTTGCCATATTCATCTTTCCTTTCCTCTTTTGCCATATTCATCTTTCCTTTCCTCTTTTGCCATATTCATCTTTCCTTTCCTTTCCTCTTTTGCCATATTCATCTTTCCTTTCCTCTTTTGCCATATACATCTTTCCTTTCCTCTTTTGCCATATTCATCTTTCCTTTCCTCTTTTGCCATATTCATCTTTCCTTTCCTCTTTTGCCATATTCATCTTTCCTTTCCTCTTTTGCCATATACATCTTTCCTTTCCTTTTTTTGCCATATTCATCTTTCCTTTCCTCTTTTGCCATATTCATCTTTCCTTTCCTTTCCCTCTTTTGCCATATACATCTTTCCTTTCCTCTTTTGCCATATTCATCTTTCCTTTCCTCTTTTGCCATATTCATCTTTCCTTTCCTTTCCTCTTTTGCCATATTCATCTTTCCTTTCCTCTTTTGCCATATACATCTTTCCTTTCCTCTTTTGCCATATTCATCTTTCCTTTCCTTTCCTCTTTTGCCATATTCATCTTTCCTTTCCTCTTTTGCCATATTCATCTTTCCTTTCCTCTTTTGCCATATTCATCTTTCCTTTCCTTTCCTCTTTTGCCATATTCATCTTTCCTTTCCTCTTTTGCCATATACATCTTTCCTTTCCTCTTTTGCCATATTCATCTTTCCTTTCCTTTCCTCTTTTGCCATATTCATCTTTCCTTTCCTCTTTTGCCATATTCATCTTTCCTTTCCTTTCCTCTTTTGCCATATTCATCTTTCCTTTCCTTTCCTCTTTTGCCATATTCATCTTTCCTTTCCTCTTTTGCCATATTCATCTTTCCTTTCCTCTTTTGCCATATACATCTTTCCTTTCCTTTCCTCTTTTGCCATATTCATCTTTCCTTTCCTCTTTTGCCATATTCATCTTTCCTTTCCTCTTTTGCCATATTCATCTTTCCTTTCCTCTTTTGCCATATACATCTTTCCTTTCCTCTTTTGCCATATTCATCTTTCCTTTCCTTTCCTCTTTTGCCATATTCATCTTTCCTTTCCTCTTTTGCCATATTCATCTTTCCTTTCCTTTTTTTGCCATATACATCTTTCCTTTCCTCTTTTGCCATATTCATCTTTCCTTTCCTCTTTTGCCATATTCATCTTTCCTTTCCTTCCTCTTTTGCCATATTCATCTTTCCTTTCCTCTTTTGCCATATACATCTTTCCTTTCCTCTTTTGCCATATTCATCTTTCCTTTCCTTTCCTCTTTTGCCATATTCATCTTTCCTTTCCTCTTTTGCCATATTCATCTTTCCTTTCCTCTTTTGCCATATTCATCTTTCCTTTCCTTTCCTCTTTTGCCATATTCATCTTTCCTTTCCTCTTTTTGCCATATACATCTTTCCTTTCCTCTTTTGCCATATTCATCTTTCCTTTCCTTTCCTCTTTTGCCATATTCATCTTTCCTTTCCTCTTTTGCCATATACATCTTTCCTTTCCTCTTTTGCCATATTCATCTTTCCTTTCCTTTCCCTCTTTTGCCATATTCATCTTTCCTTTCCTCTTTTGCCATATTCATCTTTCCTTTCCTCTTTTGCCATATTCATCTTTCCTTTCCTTTCCTCTTTTGCCATATTCATCTTTCCTTTCCTCTTTTGCCATATACATCTTTCCTTTCCTCTTTTGCCATATTCATCTTTCCTTTCCTTTCCTCTTTTGCCATATTCATCTTTCCTTTCCTCTTTTGCCATATTCATCTTTCCTTTCCTCTTTTGCCATATTCATCTTTCCTTTCCTTTCCTCTTTTGCCATATTCATCTTTCCTTTCCTCTTTTGCCATATACATCTTTCCTTTCCTCTTTTGCCATATTCATCTTTCCTTTCCTTTCCTCTTTTGCCATATTCATCTTTCCTTTCCTCTTTTGCCATATACATCTTTCCTTTCCTCTTTTGCCATATTCATCTTTCCTTTCCTTTCCCTCTTTTGCCATATTCATCTTTCCTTTCCTCTTTTGCCATATTCATCTTTCCTTTCCTCTTTTGCCATATACATCTTTCCTTTCCTTTCCTCTTTTGCCATATTCATCTTTCCTTTCCTCTTTTGCCATATTCATCTTTCCTTTCCTTTCCTCTTTTGCCATATTCATCTTTCCTTTCCTCTTTTGCCATATACATCTTTCCTTTCCTCTTTTGCCATATTCATCTTTCCTTTCCTTTCCTCTTTTGCCATATTCATCTTTCCTTTCCTCTTTTGCCATATTCATCTTTCCTTTCCTCTTTTGCCATATTCATCTTTCCTTTCCTTTCCTCTTTTGCCATATTCATCTTTCCTTTCCTCTTTTGCCATATACATCTTTCCTTTCCTCTTTTGCCATATTCATCTTTCCTTTCCTTTCCTCTTTTGCCATATTCATCTTTCCTTTCCTCTTTTGCCATATACATCTTTCCTTTCCTCTTTTGCCATATTCATCTTTCCTTTCCTTTCCTCTTTTGCCATATTCATCTTTCCTTTCCTCTTTTGCCATATTCATCTTTCCTTTCCTCTTTTGCCATATTCATCTTTCCTTTCCTCTTTTGCCATATACATCTTTCCTTTCCTCTTTTGCCATATTCATCTTTCCTTTCCTTTCCTCTTTTGCCATATTCATCTTTCCTTTCCTCTTTTGCCATATACATCTTTTCCCTTTCCTCTTTTGCCATATTCATCTTTCCTTTCCTTTCCTCTTTTGCCATATTCATCTTTCCTTTCCTCTTTTGCCATATTCATCTTTCCTTTCCTCTTTTGCCATATACATCTTTCCTTTCCTTTCCTCTTTTGCCATATTCATCTTTCCTTTCCTCTTTTGCCATATTCATCTTTCCTTTCCTTTCCTCTTTTGCCATATTCATCTTTCCTTTCCTCTTTTGCCATATACATCTTTCCTTTCCTCTTTTGCCATATTCATCTTTCCTTTCCTTTCCTCTTTTGCCATATTCATCTTTCCTTTCCTCTTTTGCCATATTCATCTTTCCTTTCCTCTTTTGCCATATTCATCTTTCCTTTCCTTTCCTCTTTTGCCATATTCATCTTTCCTTTCCTCTTTTGCCATATACATCTTTCCTTTCCTCTTTTGCCATATTCATCTTTCCTTTCCTTTCCTCTTTTGCCATATTCATCTTTCCTTTCCTCTTTTGCCATATACATCTTTCCTTTCCTCTTTTGCCATATTCATCTTTCCTTTCCTTTCCTCTTTTGCCATATTCATCTTTCCTTTCCTTTCCTCTTTTGCCATATTCATCTTTCCTTTCCTCTTTTGCCATATTCATCTTTCCTTTCCTCTTTTGCCATATTCATCTTTCCTTTCCTTTCCTCTTTTGCCATATTCATCTTTCCTTTCCTCTTTTGCCATATACATCTTTCCTTTCCTCTTTTGCCATATTCATCTTTCCTTTCCTTTCCTCTTTTGCCATATTCATCTTTCCTTTCCTCTTTTGCCATATACATCTTTCCTTTCCTCTTTTGCCATATTCATCTTTCCTTTCCTTTCCTCTTTTGCCATATTCATCTTTCCTTTCCTCTTTTGCCATATTCATCTTTCCTTTCCTCTTTTGCCATATACATCTTTCCTTTCCTTTCCTCTTTTGCCATATTCATCTTTCCTTTCCTCTTTTGCCATATTCATCTTTCCTTTCCTTTCCTCTTTTGCCATAT
Source organism: Acanthosepion lycidas (assembly GCA_963932145.1). Classification (NCBI taxonomy): domain Eukaryota; kingdom Metazoa; phylum Mollusca; class Cephalopoda; order Sepiida; family Sepiidae; genus Acanthosepion; species Acanthosepion lycidas. The sequence goes on along the minus strand of OZ010597.1, from coordinate 95,963,242 downwards.
TCATCTTTCCTTTCCTCTTTTGCCATATTCATCTTTCCTTTCCTCTTTTGCCATATTCATCTTTCCTTTCCTTTCCTCTTTTGCCATATTCATCTTTCCTTTCCTCTTTTGCCATATACATCTTTCCTTTCCTCTTTTGCCATATTCATCTTTCCTTTCCTTTCCTCTTTTGCCATATTCATCTTTCCTTTCCTTTCCTCTTTTGCCATATTCATCTTTCCTTTCCTCTTTTGCCATATACATCTTTCCTTTCCTCTTTTGCCATATTCATCTTTCCTTTCCTTTCCTCTTTTGCCATATTCATCTTTCCTTTCCTCTTTTGCCATATACATCTTTCCTTTCCTCTTTTGCCATATTCATCTTTCCTTTCCTTTCCTCTTTTGCCATATTCATCTTTCCTTTCCTTTTTTTGCCATATACATCTTTCCTTTCCTCTTTTGTCTTATATATCTTTTCTTTCCTTTTTTTGCCATATACATCTTTATTTTTCTTTTTTATTTCTTATTCAGACTAAACTAGTCTCAAGATTGTCTTTATTTCTTTTTCTAGTTTCACCCCTTTTGATTTTCAATAAACCTGCTGATAAACAGGAATGACTTCAGATTTTTGACTGCCTTAAGGTGTTTATCCAGTTGTCTGAGGTATGCAATATGTGCAAGATGGATGTATACTAGGAGATAGAACAATTTCATATCTTTATACATCAATGTTAAAAAACATTTTTTCAATATTTGTCTGATTCAATCAGGCATCATTTTACAATAAAAAGCAGAAAACTTACATTCTCTTTAGTTAACCATCATCTTCAAGCAATATGAAGTGGTTGTATTTTTGAATTTGAATGTCTGAATATTACAATCCATTAAATAATGCTAATTTAATAATAAATGGCTTAGCACTGAAAAGCCAGCTTCACATGTAGAGTTCTGGAATAAGTTGCTTTAAACAAACAGTAACCAAAAAAGGGTTTTTGTAAAATTATGTCTACTAGGTATTGTCTAAACTTAGTTGGACACAAAGTCAAAAGACTGGGCTACCAAATAAGGATTGAACTTGATACAGTCGTAATTGTTGATGAGTTTAGTTTACTAACCACTACTGCATAGCAGAATATGGATTAAAAATTATGGTAAATTATAAGTACAAAGCAAAAATGCTCACCTTATCACGATTCTTCTCCTTTAGAAAAGGTTTGATCATTTTAAAAATGGCTTCGATGTACCAAGGTTGGTTAATAAAGTGTATTCCACCAAATCTTGCAGGAAAGCAATCCTGTAGAATGAAAAACAAAAATAAGCTTCATTTTAAACATTATCACATGTAAAGAATTTTTATGGACAAATAATATATCTATAATAATACCTAAAAATGAATAAACAGATTAGAGTTATGATCTTCTATGTGCTATGTCTCTTCAGGATGTAGGTAATCATGGCTCTCCACAACTTCCTATCCTTTGTAGTTCTTAATAAGGTTTGTCTTTTTCTTATCCCTCCCATTCTGTGTTCTGTTATCACTAAGGAGTCCTTGCTATTTTCCTATCCCTTTTACTTTCAATATTTCCTGTGAGTGCCTAATTCTCCACGTCCTTCTCCACGTCCTTCTCCACGTGCTTGTCCAGTAATTTCAATTTTCTCTCTCTGATTCTAAGTATAATTATCCTTTTCGTTTCCATTTTCCTTAAAACTTCTTCATGGTATCCTTAATATCTTTCTATAGAACCACATTTCTGTTGCCTCAAGTATCTTAGTTTTTCAGATGACTGAATTCATTCTTTCTCTCTTTCCATATTAGATTATATATTTGAAGAACTAAAAGCCATAGAATAGCATGGCCAAAACATCATAATAACAAGAGTAATAGAAACAATGAGTTCAATGTCATAGACAACTCCTGGAATGATAATAACCCTTCTTAAAATTACAAAGGGAATGAGATCATTATGTAAACATAGCTCCAGGACCCTTTCTCAGTCTTTCACTGACCAGACAAATCACTCCACATTGTTTCTCATTTGTGCTGATGCACACAAAAACTGGGAAAAGCATATTGTATGTCCACAAGGTAATGGGAGGTGAAATTAATGCCAAGGAGAGAAAAACATGATCCTGCTTCTTATATACTTGCTTGTTTATTCATGTATTCACTTGTACAGTCTGGGGACATAAATGACAGTTGATAGATCTACTTCAACTATGACAGACTAACAGGCGAGTTCTTCTCATTGGCTAGCAAGAACTTTCACTACAACTCCTCTGCTCATCTTTGTATCACAATATTTGGTTCACAAATCCCTAACAGGCAGTCTGGAACACTCAATGGACAGCTTGTATTTTGCCAACAGGCAACATTTTAACTACTCTCAATTCTAACTGTGACTGGTTATATAAGCCTAAAAGTGGAACTTTCTAACTTCCAATCAAGTGACACTTGTTCCTGAAAGTTTTCAGTTATTTCATTTCCTTTTGGTTAATAGGTGGTTATTTGAAGATCTTTGTTGATTTTATTGTTGGTCACTTAAGACTCAAAATCATTTACTATCCACTTCTATATGAGAATTCTGATCCAATCATCTGGGATAAGCCATAGCATTAGAAATAATTAAAGCAACTCTTGGAATAATAATGACAATTCACTAGTAGGTATTTTAAACAAAAAAGAATGAGATCAATAATTAAAATAACTACTAATTAAAGAAAGTATCATTGATACAAATTGTCACACCAAGCAAGGCAATAATACCACGAGGACACAAGGGGGTTACAGAGAGTGAAAGTGAATGAGAAGACTTTAATGAGGACAAGCAAGCAAAAGACAAAGGAACAGGATTCATAAAGACAGAAAATAGCGATTGACATTGCATTTAAATTTTTGAAGATTGTTGGTGGCAGGGAAGCAAGCAATTGAAAGAAAGTTCCATAGGTTAGAAGTGTGAGAAAAGTTGTTAAAAAAAAAGAGATGGTTGCATTTAGCTAGTTGAAATGATGAAATTCATGTAGTCGAGCCACTAAGGAAGAAAGCTCATCAGAAAAGTTGCCATGAAGATACATCATAACAGGAGAAAGTGACTGAAGGTCAAGATCGATTAAATTACAGACCCTTCTTTGAATTTTGTCAAGAATCTTGAGCAGTGGTTTTTAACCTTTTTTGAGTCTTGGACCTTTATAAGAACTAGCCCTTCATAGACTGACAAGCAGATACTCAGTCTATTTTTTCACAACAGCATTTCTCCATACTGCACTCTCATGCACACTGCACACACATCACTTTTAAAGTAGCCACACTTGAAAGAAATTATGGACAATTAATCCTCACCAGCATAAAAGAAAATAATCAAGCCATGACGCAGCATAAAAAAATGAGAATTATTATTTGCACTTATGAGGTATCAAAAGATGGCAGTTTTACAGAGAATGATGACATGTTTAAATGGTAAACAAGAATCCAACAGCAAGTCAAGAGATGCCCAGTGGTCAACACTGTAAGTAGTGACTGGGTGCATTTTATTTTATTTCTTTCAATGTATAGCAAATATAAATGTTAATTTTTATCTGATCAACATGGAGCACCTGAAATTCATCCATGAACCCCAGGTTAAGAAGCCCTAATCTAGAGATATATGGTAGGAGTAACAGATCAGATTGTAGAAGACTGTAGAATAAATTACTAGAAAAATTGTAATAACAGCAAAAATAACAGGAATTTACATTCAATAGTCCAGACAATTTTTGGTATATTAAAATCTCAAAAGACTGTGACTGAGTAGGCTGTTTTTGTTATGCATATTGGCAGTCACCAAAAATGTTGTGGGGGTTAACTCACATCATAACCAGAGAAATTAGACTTGGCTTCACGGAGATAAAAGCATACTTGAGAGGAAATAAAACGTACAGAAATAACAGGAAAAGCTGAGTAAATTGTATCTTAATTTCATACAATTTATTTATATTTTCCTTGAGTATTTTTTCAGGTTACAATTGTTTTATGGCACATGATAAAATGGAGAAATTTACTCTGTAGTATTACAAGCCATATCACGAAGAGAAGTCGGACATGTGCTGCCTTTACTAAGATCCATGGTAAAGAGATTGAATTTAATGTCTTTTGACAGAATGTTCATATTTCTAGCAGGAACAGTTTTTGTTGCATGCTGGGAGTATTTTTATTATTTTTATTTAATTTATTTTAAAAATAGTTTAGGTATTATTGTTTTATTTTAGTTTATTTATAATTTCCATTATTATTATTATTATTATTATTATTATTATGATTTTTATTTCTAATAATAATAATAATATCCCTACAGGCCAACAAATTGAAAAGAATGAGATGAACAGAGGATTTTTTGCATATTTCACAAATGTAACTCTAAATCACAACCATTGCTGTCATTTCAAAGAACTGTTCTCCTTGGTTAATCAAGGTTTACCTTTGCTATGATTCATTGTAAACTATTAGTGCATGAATGTTTTTTTCATTCAGGTAAATAATTTTTATATTGGCCAAAGTGAAAAAACAGAATATTTCCAATTACAATAATTAATAAAAAGATTTGCCTTTGAACTGACATTGAAAGTCAAGGCTGTTGTGTACTAGACCCGACCGGTAGGGGTCAAGCCTGATTGGGGTCCACGAGGTAGTGCTTTGTGACTCTTGCTATCTTATCAATATTTTTTTTCTACCTACATTTATATGTGTTAGAAATTAAACCAAGCATAACTGACTATTTAAAAATTTCCATGGATTTTGACATCATTCTAGTGTCTTGTTGATTTTCCCTCCAAATTCCATGAATTTGTTTGGCTCTTGCTAAATCTCAAAAAAAAAAAAAAAAAAAAATTAAAATTCACTATTTTTTTTTATCTATAATGTTGAATGTGTTAAAATTATTCAATTTTTTAACAAGAATAATCTAAAGTTGAGCTTAAAAATTGCCACAAAACATTGCTGATGTTGATTTATTTAAGATGAGACATGTCATTAATTAACTTGTATTTAGATACATTACATTTATTTTCAATTTTTCTATTTGAATTGTTCACCTATACTGCATATGATTCATTACTGTACATAATTAGATCACAATAAAATTTGTATTTTATATGAATACGATCTTATGAAAATTGGGATGTAGTGGAGTGTGCAACCTGTCTGTATTATTAATTTGGAGTGTCTACCAATCCTAATTGAAAGACAAATTTGTTTTGGTGTAAAATATTATGACACTTTTCATTATATCAACTCCCAATCAGATCATCAAATTTTCAGCTATTTACTGACTCCAAGTGAGTTATTACTGATGATGGATAGCATATTACTCACTACTTTGAGATTATCAATATCACTTCTAACTCATATTTGTTAATATTATTTATTCAGAAACTTGATTTTCTGTCACTTTTTCTTTAATGTTTTTAAATTGTCTAATGATCAAAGCTTTCATAGGTTGATAAATATGATCAATATGAAATTGATACAAACAAAGATAAATAGATATAAATGAAGATAGATAAGTCTTAATGGTAATAAAAATCCTATTAAGCAATTCTTTCTTAATTGAATATCAATAATCTAGAAATGTTTTTGTTTTTTTGAGTTGTTTCTTTCTTTGAATTGTCTAATGGACATGATTTTGATAGGCAATAACAGAAAGATGAAGTGACAAAAGAAGATAAACATATTAATGATAATAAAATCATGTACGATTCATGTTGATTAACTGAATATTGATTATCAAGAAATATGTTTACTTTGATTGTTTATGCCTTAATATTTTGTAAATGCCTCATGGGACAATTATTAGTGAAGAGAGTCTGGCTGGCCATTACTATTGAGTTATATGATTGATTCCCACTGGGGAACCACATACAAAAATCTTACATCAAATAATCCAACCAACCCAGCCTAATACCCTAAAGCAGATGTGTGTGCATGTATATATATATATATATATATATATATATATATATAAATAAATTCATGAATCATTCATGCAAAAAACAAATATATTTGTTTTTTGTATATTTATAAATTATAATTGCACCTTTAATTGAAATATATATATATATATATATATATATATATATATATATATATATACACACACACAAGATAAAAAATAAATAGGAAATGTATATCAAACTAACACATTTCACTTTTATTAAAGCTTCATCAGAGATATTTTGAAAAAACATTCAGACTTCTTCACCACCCATATCATTCCACCCTCAATGCTAAAAACGAGCTCACAAAATCCACAAAGCCAGAAAAACAGACTACACAAAATTCATGCCTCCAACACTCTACTAAACGCAGATAAATTAGTCATCCCTAATACTAGTACTGTTACCACCACTTCCAAGACAATCGGAGATATAATTAAGAAGAAAAATAAATCCAATACCAATTCAAATGCCATGATTTGTCAAATAAATTGTTTACAATGCAAAAATGTTTATGCAGGAGAGACATCATGTGATCTAAAAACCTACATCTACAAACACAAAAGAGATATGCATTTTGACAAATGATCTCTCTTATATTGTACCGAAATGATGCTGGATGTAACTTTGATTTCATTGATGCCACCCTAATTTAAAAAAAAAAAAAAAAGAGCATAATACTTTTATGGGGAAAATACATTGTAAACTTAACAACATTATTACCAACTATAAACACACACCTAACATATTGCACAACCATCCTTCTTTGAATACATTCTTAAAGACTAACTAATACAAAGAATAAATGCTTAAAAAGATCAGTTCCAGAAGGTGAAGACATTAGAATTCCTCCTACTAGACAGATACACATACACAATTACAAATACACATTACCATCCGATGCTCGCTTAGAATCTTTACAAACTTATATACATATAGAATTATCTATGGCTTTAATGCACATGATACATGACTGACAAATGAGAACTGACCCAAACAAAACTGAAAATACCAAAGTTTTTTTTATCTTATCTTTATTTTTTCATTGCAGAATAAAAAACATAAGACACCCACATACATAATTAAAACCCTTAAAAAGTGACTATGATCATCATTATCTGATGCAAAGACATCATCATAAACATCATCACTTACAGTTTCCTTATATGGGTCCCAGTCGGGTGTCTCATACTACGGATATCAGATAAAATCACAAGAAGTTAACCAGATTTTAAGTCTCGTCTTATCTATAGGTTGCTTTGTAACTGGCAATATATACAGTTACAGCGATGTCATGTTTCCATCAAAAGCATCAGTTATAAAACAAGGGAGATAATTTATTACTATTATTTTGATTTGGAATTAGACTAATTATCTAGTTGAATGGGGAACAATGCCAGTAATACATCGAGTGATGATGAAAGCAGAAGACAGATAAATCAAGATTAAAAAGAAAGTACAAATACAGATAAATAAAAATAGATATACAGGGTGCGATGGATAAATTGTCATCGAAATGACGCAAAAATGAAAATAACACGGGCATCTCATTTTAACAGATATATTTACGAAAATTGCAAAAAAATATCTTGAAATACTAAACAGTAAATTTATTCGATACAATCACCATTGGCTTCAACCACGGCCTCCAGACAACTTTGGAATCTCCTGCAACTCTTCTGAATGGGCTCCTTGTTTAAGTTGGTGAATGCTACCATAATCCTTGCTTTCAGTTCTGGTTTTAAAAGGAGATTTGGTGGTCTCTCGCTCAACTGCGCCCCACACCTAATAATCAAGGGGGGGTGCAGTCTGGGGAGTTATGTGACCAGATGTAAGGGATGATGTGATTGCAGAAATTGTTTGACAGCCATGACTGGGTTTTCCTGGTTGTGCAGCATGATGCAGAGTCCTGTTGCCAGATATAGGGTCTTCCAGCAGCCACCCTCTTGACCTAGGGCAGCACTACCTCTTCAAGACACTTGATGTAGGCTTCTGTATTGAGTCTGATTCCCTGTGGGAAGATGAATGGAGGCATGAGGTCGCCTTCACTAGTAATCACTCCAAACACCTTCACAATCACCATTAGATTCATCAAACTCTTTCCGAATCCTCTGTGCTGTTCTCAGATTGACACCCAAACACTCTGAACAGCATGCCGTTTCCAATTTTCTGAATGGAGTGAATTGCATCATGGGGATCTTTTTCTCACAAGTGGTGCCTAACTGACCCTACTATACTGTGCAATCAACAAAATCAAAAACAACGTGCATACACAAAATAAAAAATATAAAATTTTCATATTATGGCAATCAGACATGGAACTTTAATGCTCTGGAGATATTGAAAGCCATTATATATATATATATATATATATATATATATATATATATATATATATATATTTACCCATCAATCCTGTCTGTATGACAATAAAATCACCAATGGCTATGATTTTTTAATATTAATTTCCTACCAATAAGTTTTTTGGCATTGCCTAGGTTCTTCATATCTTAAGTTAAAATAAGAAATTGGATAAATTAATACTGCAATATATGCTATCTCCATGGAAAGTGTTCAGATGAACTATGTTCCTTTATTCCACCTGTTATAAGCTCCACAGCTAAGACCCACCATACCATGCACATTGTAGCAAACCATTCTCATTCCCTTCTTATTCCATTGACAACATGTAAGTTTCACTCAAACAGCTTGTTCCTTGATCACTGCAACCTTAATCTGTTCAAATCTAAGGTTAACCATTATCTTACTCACCTATCCTCAAATTGTACTCCTTACTCTGCAAAACTACCCTGAGTGGCTCTCGGGCTTTGTACAGGATGCACATTATTGTAATAAAAAAAAATTACCTTATACAAAAGAATGCTCTGATTTACTTAGACTCATTATCTGGCAAAAGGTATTGTTTATTGAGCACTTAAATTGAACTGGAAAAGCATGAAAGATCACCAAGTGGTCTTTGAAAAGATTCTTCAAAGATCTTAACCATTTTCAAATTGAGTGGCCAAACAAAACTGATTCTCTTTGGCCAAACAATAAATGGAGATAGATAGAAATAAGGAAAAATATAGATATATGCATGATCACATAATTGAATCTAACAAAGCTAAACGGCTGTTGATTGCTATATGCTATCAAATCCACACTGAGCAAAGATGGCTTCCATATAGTGGTGGTGGTGGTGTTATTTTGAAATTAGGGAGGTATTTTCTGATTATTTGTCAACAAATGAGGAAATTTTCATATTATGGCAATCAGACATGGAACTTTAATGCTCTGGAGATATTGAAAGCCATTATATATATATATGTGTGTGTGTGTGTGTAACATTTCAGATACAACTAAAAATATATCTGTAAAAGGCTTATATGAATAAAAACAAAAAGAAAACTTGCAAATGTGTTTTGTCCTCTAATGGACTTTTGCTTTGATAAAGTCCATCAGAGGATGAAATATTTCAGCTGATATTTTTCCTTTTGTCTTTTTTCATATTGTCCTTTTACAGATATATTTTTAGCAATATCTGAGATTATATATATATATATATATATATATATATATATATATATATATATATGTGTGTGTGTGTGTGTGTGTGTGGCAAAGTGGTTAACTTGTGTAGATTAACTTGCAAACTAAATTTACAGCCAAGTTACTTAAAACTGGTCAAATTTAGAAATAAATTCCATCTTGGAAATTGAAGAGCTTAGTGTCAATCTGGTTACTGAATTATATATATATATATATATATATATATATATATATATATATAAGCTATTTTTCTCCAAATATATCTTAATATATTTCACACCAATGTATGTTAATTACCAGTTTCACAACTTCATCTGTTAAGCACCAAGCTATGTTAATTATGAGATATCTTCATAGTATCTGCCATGCATTCCTGCAACTAATACCGGCTTTCTAGTGATGCTGTTTAGTAACTAAGGAATTCCAATTGTTCTATTTTTGACCACTGTTCCTAAAAAAACAAAAAATGTTGGCACTGATGGTGTTAATCCAAAATGATGGCTAAAGATGATGATTAAAATTATTACGGGGAAGCTGGAGAAGAATCAAACCTTGATTCTAATCTTTTAAATGAGCACAGAAAATAAAAGAGAACGAAGTTCAAATCCATTGTATTTGTTCCATTCCATTCTTCTGTTCTTTACATCTTGTAATGTAGTAATTCCCAAACAAATGGTCAAGGCCCAAATTAATGTTGCAAGGATATTCTATTCTTGACCAACAAAAAAAAAGAATGTTTGCATTGAAAGAGTTCATCTCAAACAATGGCTAAAAATGATTAAAATTAGTACAGGCAGAAGGGATAAGAATCAAATTTTGGTTCTAATCTTGTAATGATCATAGAAAATAAAGGAGAATAAAGTTCAAATTCATTTTATTTTTTTTGACAGAATTGTTAGTTTATTACATAATCATTGATATAGTTTTATTTCAAATATATTTTTCAATTTTATTGTTTTCACTTTTAATGGAAATAGTCAAAACCAGATACATGTGAGTAAAATAAATTATCTCTGCCATAATATAATCTGAGCATAATCCTATCAAAATATAGATAGTATAGACGGATTAACTAATGTAGATATCCCAGAATTTGAATTGAAATTACCTTAAACTGATAAAAATGAAAAATTTCCAGTTTGAAGCAGAAGCCATTACAGGAATACTTTTAGTTTAAGTTTTATCAGATGAATCACTAAAACTATTCTTAGTTTTTAACTGGTATATATTTTTATCTTTAAAATATTTAGTCAAAAACTAATAACAGTAAAAATAAGTTTCTCAAATTTTGTTTATTGCAATACAACGGCCGAAACATTGTAATAAATATGGTGATAAAGATGAGGACAATAGTCTGAATAATGTAAATAGTGTACATAATACCTCATCTCAGAAATATAGACAGATCTGGGCTGGAGTTGTCAAGTCCTCACTTGCCTGTTTTGATGGAGTTTAAAAGCATCTATGTAGCCTTGTGGGTGATGAATTATTTTCCACCCTACAAGCCCTTTCCTCACAGATGAAACATTGCAAGCCTCTCACTATTCTATAGCTATTTCCATGCAAAGTGTTCAAACTATATTCTACTAATTTTAACCTTCATATGGTAATTAAACGTATTGTAGTTCTCTCTATCATTGTCTATTACACAATTTCATTTTTTTTTTTAAATCATATACAGTTTGTTGGTTCATTCTTTTTTTTTATCTTGTCAGGTTCATGCCTCCAGAGATGCTCTTGCCTGAGCTCTGTATATTCGAAGCATTCACACGATTGTACGAAAAGTAAACAGTGTATTGAAGACCCAAGGGACAAAAAAGAAAGGAAGAAAACTATCCACTGGCAGTTGTAAATCTGGTAATTTTAACACAATATTATTTCATAAGTATCTTTGCCTCTTAAGATTGTTTTTCCCAATCAAAAGTGATGGTTTCTTGTGTTGTGACTTGAAAGATCATGTGAAAAACTTTACAGTGAAGTATTGCTGCCATATTTGGCCTGGAGCTGCCAGGCTTCACCTTTTCAGGCCTTGAAAGAGTTCAAAAGTGTCTCCACAGCCCTGTGGGTGATGAATTATTTTCCACTCTACAACCTCTTTCCTCACAGATGAAAACTTGTGAGCTATTTACAGCTCTATCACTATTTCCAAGTCTTGTGTTCTGATGAGCTACATTCATTAATTCCATTATCCCAACCTTAACATCTGGAGCCTACCATGACACATTCATACAAGTGTGAATCATCCCCATTCTTTTTGAACTTCAATAAATACAGTAAAAAATAAGTTCCATTCAGACAGCTTCTTCCAAAGAACTGTTGCTATGTGGAACAGAATTCTGACAGAATGGTTTCCCAATCACTACAATCTTGATCTCTTCAAGTCTAGGGCTAACCATTATGTTTCCTGTATAACTCCATGAATTTCACTCTTTGCTTTTCTTGCACACATACAGCACCACACAGTAACCCCCTCTACCTTGAGTGGCTCTTGGGCCTTGTGTTAGGTGAACATTAATATAAAAAAAAGATATTCCTATTATAAATAGAACTCTGATAATGCATTCCCAGTGAATATAATTCATTTATTCACACAGATGTACACATTCATAACTGACAAAACACACACACGTACACGTCATTTTCCAAGCATCATCAGCATCCTCCACACCAAGAGTAAAGAGCAAGAGTTACTTTCTCTCTCTCTCTCTCTCTCAATGAATAATCACAATCTCTTCTACTCGCAACAAAATAATTACTCAATTTTTTTCAGTACAAATACATTTTTGTCTCAGCCTGCAAAATACGAGGCGAATAAATGTCAGCAAGCAGATAAAGAATAACGTAGAGTTGCATTGATAACACTTAAAAAAAAAAAAAGCCATATTTGTATTGATCAGAGAGGTGTACATAATGAAAAAGAAACCGAGCTACAGAAAGAAAAAAAAAGCTATGAAAGACGAAGAGGTTTAATACGAGTACACGCCCCAATACACAAAAATGACAGATCAATAAATACAGTTCTCATGTTTATAGATTTATGCACATACAAAAATGCACAAAAGCCACCCAAACTACAATCATAAATACATCCATGGGATTTTACACATATAGACATGTAACCATTTTCCAATTAGTTTTCATTAATAATGTGAATATGAGAGAAAATGGAAAATTTATTAACAGATGCCAAGAATATCTGTTCTCTTTGGCTTCCTCAGGTTTGAATGAAAAAAAAGGAAAAATTATATGTGAAGAAAAATGCCTTGGGTTCTCTGAAGAGATGTGGTGACCATAAATAAAGTTAAATTAGATTATCTTATTATCTTCAATATCTGCCTGTTGGTTGGTTGGTTTGTTTTATCCATATTAGTCATTTGGTGGTGTTGGAATTTAAATCAGTTATATGTGCTTGTGAATGCAGATTCCATCCCCCATTTTCAAAATATATATATCTGCTTAGTTTTCTACCTTAACATAAAGACAATTTTTAGGAATGGATATATTTTTTATTTATTGCTTAAATGTTATTTTTAATAGATACCCATATTGGAGTAGATGACATGAAATGATTTATTCAACACCAGCAGACTTCAACACACCAAAACGCTTAACAGTAATTCCTCGTCTGCTTTAGTTCATAAAACATGTTTGCATGAAGGTTTGCTGCCTAAATTCTATGATTCTGCAAATTTTACATCCTTTCTTTGAAAACAACCAATAATAGTCGAAAGTACTTGAAACATAATACAACATTTTAGCAAGTTTTTTTGTAAGTTTCCTTCCACCTCGCATAAAATGACTTATTCAACACCAGAGAAAATTACTGAAAGATTTAACATATTCACTACAATTTTAATCTCTTCAAATTAAGTGCTACCTGTTATCTATCCTACATATCCTAATAATATGCAACCCTTTCTCCTTCCTTATGTGCCCTTAAAATATTCCCATTCAGTAACTTTCTATCCTGAGTGCCACTTAGGACTTGTATTTGGTGAACAACAGTAAAAGAAAAAATAATACCAATTACAACCAAGGTTTAAAATTATTAATAACAAAAAGAAACTGTAACTGAAATTTTATATAAGAATATTTTAAAGTTAAAAGAGGAAAAACATATCACTAGTCACCATGAATGGTGAATATATATATATATATAGTTCTAAGGTTGGAAGCTGAATCAATTATCAGCAAATATCAAAGATGTACATCATCAACATTCCTATCCTGTTCTGTTGGAAATACTGCTTAATAGCTCAAAAACAACCAGAATACCATAATCAAAAGAAGTGACAAATTGAATATTTTTATCATTTAAATAAAAAAAATTATAAATTATTACAACTCAAAACAATTCTCACTGACCACACTAAAAAAAAAAAAAAAAAAAAAAAAAAAAGAAGACACTGCCAACTTGTTAAAAAGTCAACTTTTCAATGCTAATAATACAGAGATTAGATTTGTATTGATCTTGTGACAATGAGTAATAATAATAATAATAATAATAATAATAATAATAATAATAATAAAAAAAAACAAATTCTCATGATTCCATAAAAAAGAAAGAAAAGGAAACCACTCTACTGGCAGGAAATTTAGAGACTTTCTCTTTTTTGTCGTCCTCTCACAAAAATACATTGATTTGAATTGCTTCAGGAATAAAGACCACAGATAAATGTTAAATAAATATCACTTTCTCAGGTTTAATAACTTTTAATGATAGACTTATCACTTGCAAATAAGTTATTTATTTGACACGACAAACAGAAAAACCAGAAACATTTACTAACAACCACATTACAAGAACTTTCATACATCCACCAAACTTGTACAACCAAATCCTTCTGATAATAAATCCTTCTATATATTAATCCCTGTCTCACTTTGTGGATTTCAATCTTGAATAGGGAATGACTGCAAGACATCCCCCACTTTTATAGGCAGAAGTCTACAAATGCATGTTGGGATATTTTTGTAGTTTGACATGAGTCAGTCCAGATCTGCCTTGTCTAGAAGACAGACCACTGTATTCATTTGTCTGACCTTGCTTTTGTGTGTCAACGCCAATTCTTTCTTTGTGAACTTTTTGCCTTCTTACTGTTAATTTGCCTTGCATACATTTTTTGCTTGCTTGTTTGATATTATTTCATTTTTGCCCCTTTTTTCTTTTTATTTTTTTTGTAAACTTTGTTAATTCTGTTTGTTTGACAGTTCTATTCTTTATTTTGCAATTGACCATGGCTACTAATTCAACATTGTTCTTATGATGTATATACATCATATTTTACTAAACAGAAACAGAAGTCAAACAAGGCTCAACATAACCCCTTTCCCACCAAAAAAATAGAGAGAGAGACAGAGAGAAAATTATCAATATTAAAATTCATAACTCTGCTTCCCCTGACAGAAAATTCTAAGTATTCACTCCTGTTCATCAATTGTCAAAATCAATGAATCAATCAAATAGCACTTCTATTTTTACCCAACAAATATATCAAGTTTCACTGATAAATTAATTCAGATTTTGCATTCTTTCAAATTAAATAATCAAATTCTGGCTTTACTTGATATTGATCAAGTATATTTTTAATGTTCCTGTTATTGATATTCTATTGATATTCGATAAGTATCGCTCTTTACCTTCCTCTTAAAAATCAAACCTAAAATTCTATGAAAACTTCTGCATGCATGTCCCACAAAACTCATCTTTTATGACAATCTCAGTTTTATATATATATATATATATATAAAGTTCTAAGGTATGCTATATTTATGGGTTAAAGTGCTCAATATCAGGGATAGAGCATATGTAAATAGGTAAGTGGACATTGAAGTCAACAACCAGAGGCAACAGTGTTTCATGCTAAAAGCAATAGTTAAGCCATGTGCGATGTGTTTATGCACAACTTTTTATATATAGAGGTCGATGATGCATTGTGGATAGTCTATTGTATTATTCAAATGGTTATTTTGGTCGGTGCGGTTTGTTAATTTGTTCATTATTTGTTTAGATTAATTTATTTTACTTGTTCTTTATTTTATTTATTTTCATTTAATCTTGTTCATTTTCAATTTTGAAGTAGTATAGTAAAAATTTGTTTTTGTGTCTGCATTTTGAGATGAGTTCTGATCATTTATTTAGTAGTTTGTTTTGGTCTGGGTAGGTAATTATGGCTATTTGATCCTCCAAACAGAGTTTACAAATTTTGGATTGATTGTTTTAGGCTGATGTTCTTTTCCTTGTTTTCCATGATATTTTTGGCATGATTTATTTTTTGTTTTTAATCTCCCAGATATGTTTAGAAAGCATTGTGCTGTTTGTATCTTTACTATTTGTAAAGGATGTTGTTCATTATCTGCTGATTTTACAGTGGTTTGGTATATTACATTGTTCTGCAAGCAAGTGCCATTTAAGGAACACACACACACACACATTATATATATATATATATATATATATATATATATATATATACACACACACACCCACACACACCGATTGTAACAGCAAAATTGTCCAAATTGTGTAGCAGCATAATTATCTATCCCACAAAAAAAAAAAAAAGATCATAATTTTGACTTAGAGCTAGAGATCAATTAGAAAAGATCCAACTCCATCCATAAAACGTTTGGCACATGACAGGATTTTTAGCTATGACAACCCAAAGAGCAATGAAAACAGACTTGAAAATGAAATTACATGCGAAATGTGTGAGGCGCCTTGTTACTTCAGGACAAAAAGTTAGGTTAGAGAGGGCAAAGACCATCTTAAATAAGTTGTAAAATGATCCTGGAATTTATATAAATATATGAACTTGCTTCTAATCCTTAGCTATGATTAGCTATGAACAGGTCATTTTCATTTATGATTGATTTCATCAGGATTCTTCTGTTAAGCTTAGATAGTAATTATCCATTCTTATTGCTCAAAGTAGAGTCAAATAGTATCATAAAAACCTCAGAGTATTCCAGTAAAATGTCTTTAATCATTTCTAAGATACAAAGCTTAATCTAACAATTGATCAATTTTGCTGTTACATGATTTGGACAATTTTGCCATTACAGCTGCTGTATATTTACACATACAAACCGATGACGTAGCTATGGGATCTATTCAAAATAAATCTTCAACATTGATTATGTATTTCTTCTTGCAAAAGATCTTGATCATATAAAGAAACTAAAGCAAACCTTTCAAAGTAATTTTGTACTTAATTTTATATATGAACTCCCATTTCTTGATGTCTTCAGTGAGAAAAGAAAAACTAGTATTGTAATGGCTTCTTTTAAGAAAATATAGGAAATGGCCAATCCAGAGGTCACTTTCAAAGCACTGTTGTAACCAGCATGTCCTTTGATTAGTCAACAGAAAAGCAAATGACAACCCTGTCTCATTTCCACTTTGGTGGACAATTTAGAAACTCTTTTTACAACTGACCCTAGAGCAGTAAAAATATACCAAGCTGTTTTCTGACCAACAATAACGTGGAAAGTCAACAGACATGTATGTACCATTTGAATAAATATCTCTAATTATCAAAGATATATATATTTTATGTTTCTTTTGTTGTGGCCCATTATTAGAAGTGGGCCCATTTTGTGTATAATTGTAACAGTGTCCACCACAGTATTAACTCCTGTCTTCTTCATTATCAAAGTGACTACCCTTACAAGATGGCAGTCTTAAAAACAAAAAAACAACTTTATCTTCTATGTTCATTCAGGATGTGGGCAATTATGGCTTTCCACAGCTTCCTATTTTTTGTAACTCTTAGTAAAATTTGGCTTATGACCATATTACATTGAAACACCAGTTTCCATATGATCATCAAAGTTAAGCAACACTGAGCCTGGTCAGTACCAAGATGGGTAACCACTTGGTAATACCATGTACTGTAAACTTTAATGTGCAGGTGATGTAATGGATAATGGCTCAGAATTGTTAACAGAAGAGCCAAGCCAAGTTCCAATTCCAGTTAGGTTCATTATATTCACTTACCTGCAAATACCTTTGGGAAAGGTATGAATCCACCTCTTTCCCCAGCTATGAGTTAATTAGTAAGACTTGTATTACTAAAACCATTATTATCTCAAAAAATAAATTATTTAACAGCATATCAACTCTTTACAGGTCATTTAATGCAGAAATTTAATTTTCTAGGGAGCTTTCAAATAATAAAAATATACATTATTCTACTTTCATAGTTGAGTTCATGGTAGATGATACTCAGCTTCAGTGCATATACATGTTTGTGTGGACATAATTACCAGGGGCGGTAATGTGTTTTATATCATAGTTTTATTGAAATTATATTTTGGAATACAACTTGATTTCTTTGGATGGTTTTGTTTAGTGACATATCAAACCTCCATGGGTCATTTGATGCCAAAATCTAAATAATTTGAACAATTTTATGGCTTCAATTAAATATATTTTGAATGCAATTGTATGCTTTCAACTACATATAAAATGTACTGCTGATTTGTTGTTTTAAAAGTGTATTTTGCTAATTTTACTATAAATATATATTGTTGTTAATTTTTTTTTTTTTTTTTTTTACATAAAAATGTATTGCTGGTATTTTTACTATAATAATGTATTTTTATACTTTCATAGTATTTGGAAATCCTACCAAGATTCATCATTTGCAGTCACAATCATAAGAACATAAGATATACAGATGATACAGAACTGAAGGAGAGTGGGAAGAAGAGGCTAAGCATAAACTACAAGGAAACAGAATGCATGGTCATCAGCAAAAAGAGGAGTCTGAAGTGCAATTTACAGGTTGGGGACACTAAAATCAAGTAAGTACAGAAATTTAAATATCTGGGAGGTGTTCTGATAGAGGACAGTAAGTGCTACACTGAGATCTGAAGATGTATTGGGATGGCCAAAGATGTATTCCAAAAGCTAGGCAGAGTATTACAAGACAGGTGGATTTCATTGGTAACAAAGAAAAGCATTCTGAACTGCTACATAGTATCTGTCCTTTATGGCAGTAAATGTTGGACGGTCTCCTCAAAGATGAAGAAGAGACTTGAAGCGACAGAGGTATGGTTCTACAGAAGGATCCTAAGGATACCATGGACTGAACATGTCAGCAACAATGAGGTTTTGGAGAGGATGCAAACAAAGAGGAAACTTATGCTTAACATAAGAAAGAGGCAGCTGAAATTTCTGGGACACATGAGAAAGGAAGGCTTGGAAAATCTGATACTCACAGGGTGAATAGAGGGAAAGAAGGACCAGGGAAAGCAACGCATGACATACCTTAAGCAAATGAATGACAGGACAGGGAGAAATAGTAAAAGGATAAAATATATTGAGAACTACAAGAGATAGGGGGTGGCGAGCCATGATTGTCTATATCCTGAAAGGACACAGGAGATAAAAGAAAAAAAAAGGTGTTTTGTTTGAGGTTTCACTATTTGCCCATAGCCAGGACCCTAACAGGTGCTACCACCCTGGGTCAAAGTGGACCTGGGAATAACAGCAATTAAGAGGTGGTTCCATGTTCCTCAAAACCTCCAATCTTCGGATGCAGTTTGTCATACCCAGGACTAAATAATTAAAATTGTGTACAAAATATTTAGATTTCAGCATTAAGTAACCCACAGAGGTGTTGATATGTTGCTAAACAAAAGCAAGCAACCAATTTTAGTAAGGTTTGTCTTTTTAGCATCCATCCCATCCCATATTCTGCTGTTCCTTTACCCAAGTTCATTAGGCTACTCACTGTTTCCCTCTGGCATGCTAAATTAATCTCTTCCACTAAAGCAATTTTCTATAAAGAATTATCTAATATTAAACAAACATTTAGTAATAATGGCTTTTCTTATCACATTATTGATGATCAAATCAAATTATTTTTGGACAACCAATATAGAAAAATATGTAATAATCCCAATTTAAATCATAGCAAAAATATTATCAACTTATTTTACTGTGACCAGATGTGCTCCAATTATATAAAAGATAAAAAAAAATCAATAGAAAATATAATTCATCTATATAACCTGTAACCATAGATATACAACTTCCACAGACAGTAATAACTGCTGATGATTCATCATATAAAACAAAAAATTTTAACTATTTACATTCAGACTCTTGTCCTCATCTTTGTTGCTTTTATGCCTTCCGACAATTATATCACTTTGGATTTTTTTAAATTACTTATTTTGTAGAGAAGTGTACTTAGTAATGACAAGATTTAAAGTTTAAATTTATCTTTCTGTCTGAGTTTCTGGGATGAGCAGTTATTATTTACGCTATTTACATGCGGACTATTGTCCTCATCTTTGTTGTTGTTATCACGTTTCGACTGTTATACCCTCCAGCCTTTATCAGGTGTATATTGATCTGGAATACAGGGAATTTTGAACTGAACCCTTTATTTAATCTACAGGAATAGACTGTTCTTGTGCTACTGTATATGTCTTGGGAGATTTTGTCTAGTTCATATTTTAGCGGTACTAAAAACTATGGTGTGAATTTGAACTCAGTGGAAACAGAGCAAGCAATAACTGAGCAGTATTAAAAATAAGAAATAAACAAGATATCCCTAAACATGGGCAGCATAATGAGGACTGTCTACTCCTGTAGATTAAATGATGGATTTAGTTTGGAATTCCCTGAAGGTTACCTGGATTGATATGCCCCTGATGAAGGCCAGATGGTACAATGGCTGAAATGTTGTGATGATAAAGATGAGGACAATAGTCTGAATATAAATAGTGTAAATAATGATAGCTCTCATCCAAGAAATTCAAACAGAAAAAAATTTAAAACTTTAAATCTTGTCATTACTAACTACACGTCTTCACAAAAAAAAAAAAAAAAAATATATGTATATATATATATATATATATAGATATATAGATATATAAACTGCTTTTAAAAAGACCAAAGTTATATACCAAATCTCTTGTCCTTCAGGAGATTATCACTGTTGATAAAAAAAAAAAAAAAAAAAAAAAATCAATATATATTGGTTATACAATGACAATTCTCTTGGGAAGATTGACTTGTCATCTCTCTGAGTTAAGTGCAATATATAAACAGATCACAAATCCATGACAGCCCCTTTTAATTTCTGGCAGATTTAGGTTGACAATACAATAGTTCTGTGCCACTTCTACAGTAAAAAATGATGACTAACTGTACAGGCTTTTTACATTAAATAAAGCAACCTTTGCTACCATATATGGTCTGATGGTCCTGCTATATATTTAGAGATTCTTGATAAAAAGACTCTGCAATGTTATTGGTCCTGACCTGGCTTCTCAGCTCCAGTAACTTTCTCACTGCCATAATGTAGCTTCTCTGTGAGTTATCTATAAATATTTTCATGGTAATTTTTCAGATGAGCTCTTCACTATGGTACCTAGACTTTATGAATTTAAACTCAATACTAGATCAGCAACTAGGTCTCATTGTTTTACAGTTGAATTGGCTAGATGTAACCATAAGTTCTATGCTAACAGTTTCTTTTCTTGCACTTCTATCTTGTGGAACTCTCTTCTGGATCCATGCTTTTCCAGTTAACTTGGATTTTAAAAAATTTAAATACAATGTCAATCATTATCTACCATATTCCTGATTTCTCTTCTATAGCTCTCATTCTTTAATAATGTTTCTGTTCTTTCACATCAAATAACCCCTTGCATCTTAGTGGCTTTACTGCCTTGCTTGGGGTAAATTCAATTAAAAAACTCCCCCCCAAAACAAAAACAAAAGAAAAACCTATCAATAAAACTGGTTTCAGTATAGACACTCATGTGCCTTTAAAATCTTTACCACCATTTTTGCCATGTGATGCTAAATTCTTTTTTCATTGTGATAGCGCATGAGCCCATGTTTATGTTTGGCTTAAAACTGTCAATAACACAAAAGGCTACACTAGCTGACCCTTGATTTTCTAACTTTTTAAACCTTAAAAATGACTAGCAATAGTCAAAAGTATTCAAAAACACAATACATAATTTTAGTAAGCTCCTTTATAAATAACATATCCTTTCTGTTTAATGTAACATGTTTCAACCAAACAATTAATGTATCAACTAAATAAAGGTTTGAGGTAAATAGCAATAATGAGCTTCAGATCCAAAAATTATGTTGTAATTCCAAGGGTAAAAAAACAAACAAAAAAAAAACAAAAAAAAAACACGATTACAAGTCCAACATCAGAAAATAGGTGGGTTGTAAATCAAAAGGGTTAAAAATTTACATCACAACTCACAACACACATCCATTAAACACCAAGCAATCATGGCATCCAAAGTAGCATTCTTTCATTTGAGTCAAGGATGTTGTGATTGGTCGAGAATGGCAAGATTCATTCATTCATTCATTGATCTGTCTTCTATGGCTTATCAACCCTTTTGCAGGTTATTTAAAGCCAGAAAATATTTTTAGATTATAAGAATTTTTTTTTCAAATAATGATTTAGTGATACAGGTCTTACTAATTAACCCATAGCAGGGAGGATAAGAGATGGATACATGCCTTTCCCAAAGGTAATTTGCATGTAAGTGAATATAACGAACACAACTAGAATCAAAACTCGGCTCTCCGATTAATAATTCCAAGTCATTATCCCTTACATTATCTGCACATCCAATCTTACAGCACCTGGTATTCCTAAGTGGTCACCCATCTAGGTACTAGCCAGCCTTGGCATTGCTCAGATTTGGTAATCATATGGGAATCAATGTTTCAACATGATATGGCTGTAAACCGAAAGACTGGTAGGGAAACGCAAACAATTGCCATATTTCGAAGCCTACTAAAGTCAAACTGATCTTGATTCTGATTTTCTTTTTCAACAGCAGAAAGAATACAAATTTTCTTCCAAGTTAAGATTTGGCTTTCTCCTTCATCGCCACAAGTTTCTTGAAAAAAATATATAAACAATAACATATCTATAATAATAATTTGACTACACAAAGAAACCAATAAAATAAAGATTGGGAAAAAAGTGAGACAATGGGATTTCATTTCAGCTAAACTGTTTGCACTAGACTTTGAAACTATATTCTGGAAAATAAACTGTGGATGAGAGTAATATAAACAAACTTTATTTAAACCATTTACAATTTGCTGACAACATTTTGCTAACATCAGAATCTTTGAATGTCTTTTAAGAAATATTAAATAACCTAAAAGAGAGAACATTTCAATGAAGGTTTCAATAAAAAACAAAAATAAATGCTCAACTGTAATGTAAAAAAAAAAGAAAATAAAAAACAGTAAAAACTTAATGAAATTCACATGACAGGTTTAACAATGAAGAAAGACCACAGAAATAAAATGCCATGTGACCACAGGATGAAAAACATTTAATAATATAAAGACATAATGAAAAGCACTTTACAAATATGTTTAAAATATAAATTGCATAATGAACGTGTATTGACAGCTATGATATTAAGGTATGAAACATGGAAATTAAGAAAATCGCTTTGTCCCTGTTTTTCAAGTGCTTTACGCATGTAAGGTGGGCATACATTGTTGGAAGGGACCAAATAATTTGAAATAAAGAAAGAAACCTTGCTCTTTGAAAACAAATGGGAAAATGCACAATTAAAAGAGCAACTTTGGAATAAAGGATCAACATGGATCAGAGGAGAGACCCAGATAAAAGATTTCATAAAAATGATTAAGTGACAAAAGTGGGGAGACATATAGCAAGAAGAAACAATAACAGATGGAGCAAAAGGTTGCTTGATTGGTGTCCAATATGTAGAAAACATAGGAAAAATTGCACAAGATGGAGAGATGAAATAGAGGGATTTGTTGGTAAGATATGGTAAAAAAATCACAGTCATGGTTGTCATGGAAGATTTTAGGAAAGGCCTTTGTCCTACAGTAAACAAGCAATAGCACATGATGTATAGCAATAAGTTTATATCTTAATTTTTATTACTTCAAATGTTATTTTAATGGAAACAAAAAAGGATACTTAACATCAGACAGAGATAGTTGAAATTTCTAGGCTACATCATGAGGAAAGAGAGCTTGGAAAATTTAGCACACACAGGACATATTGAAAGAAAGAGGGACAAAGGAAAATTGCATAAGCTACCTAATGAGCTTTATAAGTCATTGGTAGAACAGAGATTAGAAGAGATAACAAAAAGACAATTTATTAAGAACTACTAAAGACAGGAAATTGTGGAGGGCCATAATTGCCCACATTCTGAAAGAACATGGCACATAGGAGAAGAAAATAAAATAGCCGACTTATCTTATCTAAATCTGTACTCCAAGTTTATGGATTTTTTTAATTCAATCCTCAGTAGCAAGTTCTTAAACAGCTTTGTCAGATCAAGACTTTCATATTGATGTCATGCATGACACCAAACCCATTCAAAAATATCTAAACTGTCAGCTGTATACTATACTTTCTAAGATCAATGGTGAAAAATGGTTTTCAGTGAGTGAAGGCTATGGGTCTTTGTGGACTGGTGATACAGAATCCCAAAGAACTGTACCAAATAACAGAAACCATATCACTTGAAGACTTTCAACAGCGGCAACAGCTAAAATGGGTCATACATATAACTCAAAGAAAAAATAATAACATAATCAAGATGTTGACAATCTATTCTACTTTAGATCAAAGGTTAGGAAGGAAACCCCCATCAATACTGGAAAGAGCAATAACAGCTACTGGATTTGAGAAACCTGAAAACTTTGTTATGATCCAGAATGACAATGATATTTCATCATTCTAAAATCAACCTTTCCACTAGTAATAATAAGGATATTTCATCATCCTGGAAATAAAGATAAAATAATTTGTCATTCTAAAATCAGAAACTTCATCATTATAAACAATCTTTTCACTGCAAGCAAAGTCAGTAAAGTAGAATAGCAATAGTAAAAAGATATACATACAGATATATCTTATTTGTTCCATAAAAAGCCATAGTTAATGGTCTCAAATGCTACCCTTATAGAAATTCTTAGAACAAGCAAAAACAAGTAAGCACAAACTTTTAAAGAAACAAGAGATAATAACACTGAGAAAATTTTTAACACATACAATACCAATATTGTAATTAACATCACAAAAAGAAGAATACACATTCTTGTCATTAATGTCAACATGTCTCAAAGTTTTGTTTTTATCATTGTACGTTTTATTCACTTCATTTTCAGTAAAAAAAAGAAAAAAGAAAAAAAGAGAGAAAAGGAATCTCCTATCAATTACAAATACATATAACAATGGGCTAATTACTTTAACAAATCTCAACATCAACCCCATTACAAGTTGTTTCACGAGAAAGATTTAATAAATTTCAACCAGTACTGGTTGCTCGGTTAATGAGTGCCAAATTTTTCCTTATAAAGAAATAACTAATATTACTGATGTGACATTGATACCCAGAAATTTCTGGAAGAAATTAGGAAAACCATGATTAAAGAAAATCCAAGTCCAATTGAATCAGTTTGACAGATCCGTGATAAAAACATTAGGTTATTTTGAAGCCTATGTGAAAAATAAGTTTGATGGCTATTACCCATGAGATAGTTTAGTGCATAATACTTCCTACAAGTAAGTAAAACTACACAACAGTTACCATTAACACACATATATAAACATATCTCCATAGGTATATATCATCATGTACCTATATATGTACCTTTTGTGCATGTAGACATTTATCCTTTAAAATCAAAACCTATATACTTTGGTTTCTTAATATTGGCAGAGCTCAGCAGGAATAGAAGAAAATGAATGTTACGTATGAATAAAATATAAAAGTGAAGAAGTTGAATACAAAAAGACAAAGGGAGTCAAGTTCTGCAGAGAAATAAATGTGCCTGCATTCGTTGAAAGATGAGGATTGTAAGTTCCCTTTAGATCCTGCTGCTTTCGAGTCAAGTAGACTGCCAGAAGGCAAAGCCATCAAATCAATATCATGCCTATCAATTTCGTCAGTTATCAATACATTACTCAGACTTTTAGTTTTATATATATATATATATATAAAACTAAAAGTCTGAGTAATGTATTGATAACTGATTATATATATATATATATATATATATATATATATATATATATATACATATATATATATATATACACACACACACACACACACGCACTACTTTTCAATGTACTTCCTTCCTAGTCAGTCAAATAGAAAAAATAGCAGGCAGGTTCATGCATTTGAGCAGCAGACTATTATAGGAACAGACATTAAGATAATTTCAGGTCATGAATTATATATATATATATATATATATATATATATATGATAAAAAATAGTTCTAAGGTAGGTTATATTATGAGTAAATGTGCTCAATATCAAAGACTGACCATATGTAAATACTGTACATGTTAATATGTAGATGGAAATTGTAATAAAATGTAGATTTGTATTTAAACTATATTTGTGTCCTAACTACAGCATGAAAACAAGTTAGAGATATGTCACTTGATGTTGCCAACACTGTCCACTATATGATAAGACAAAAGGAAAAGTTATCTTAGCCGATGCATTTTGTCCACTGAGTGATTTTATCAAGGTAAATGTAAGGATTTTATTTTGTGACAGGTATTTATATACAAGAGAATGTTATTAAATAAAATCCTTACATTTGCCTTGTCACTCAGAGGATGAAATGCATCAGCTAAGATAACTTCTTCTTTTGTCTTTATTCATATTGCCTTTTCACAGAGTATATCTGAATCAGAATATATCAATATAAAAGTGAACATTGAAGTCAACACTCAGAGGTGACAGACTGTTTCATGTTAGGTGCATGAGATATATATATATATATATATATATATATATATATGGGACACAGTGTGTGTAAATATAAAAGTGTACAGTCTTCAAGCCATGAAGATTGTGTTCAAGCATGAAACAGACTGATGACTTCAGTGTCCACTTATGTATGTATGTATGTATATATATATATATATATAATTTAAAAGTATTTTTTTCATCGCAACACAGAAATTTCAATGTTTCAGAACTTAAAATTATTGTTCCATTTTCAAGCGATATTCAATAATTAATTTTTGAATATTTTTTAATTAAATTTTATATTGGTAGCACAAAAAATAATTTTAAATTGAGATGGTACCAACATCTTTCTTTCTTCAACAACAATGGGTATCGTAACTGAACATCCCTCTCTAAATATTTTTGATATTTAAAAGAAACAAATAAAACCCCCACAGTAATTAAAAAAAAGAAAAAATTAACGGGATTTGTAGGTCATCAAATGACCCATGTCCTCTATGCCTTCATGAAAAGTTATATATTAAGTTTCTTAAAAATAAAGATTTATTAAATCAATGAAACAAACTATCCGTTTTTTGTAGGCATTGTACTATGTTCACCTTAAAACATAATTAATAGGATTTTTCATAAAAAAAATCTATACATTATAATTATCGGTAATTTGATTACATATAATGGTACATATATTTACTTAATTCCTTGATTTTTAATTTTAACATTGCCATGTCTAATGTACCATTGAATATAATAAGTATTGCATTTTAAATCATAATTAAATATATTAAAAAAATGATTTAATCATACTAGATAGTCCTAAAGTATATAAAAAAAAATAAAAATAATCTAAAAATAAAATGCCAAAATTAACCCATTGTTCAATACGTTTACTGCTCTGTATTATTTCATTGTATCTTATGAATATGTTCTTAACAGGAAGCAATGGCGACATACATGATGGCTCATCTAGACAAGCATGAATTACATACCCACACCTAACCTACATTTTTTCACCTTTCTACTTTATCTTAGATCTGTCTTTGGATTTGTCAAATAAGACAACACCTATACAAAAAAAATTGAAATCTTATTCCCCCCTCCTACTTAAACTCTTCAATATAATACTACTTGCTTTTTTTTCTGAAGTTATTGAATATTGCTTGAAAATGGAGTCATTATTTTAAGTTCCCAAACATTGAATTTTCTGTGTCATGATGAAAAAATATTTTTAAATACTATAATATTATGCTCTACTTTGTTATCGAGCACTTTCTAAATAATAAATGCTAAAGAACTGTGGATTATTAATCTGACTGTTCTTTCTCTTTACTTTCAGATTGTGTGTCTGTGAACAGACACACACATTACAGTTCAAAAGTTGAAGGCACCACTAGTAATTTTTTTAAATTGACCCAAAAAGTAGTTGTTTTGTACTTTAAATAAGAGAAAATTATTATACATGATTAAAAAAGTGGGACATGATTTTTTTTTTCATTAGAAATTTTATTGACTAAAAGAAAAAAGCATTTTATGATTAAATTTTGCTCTTGTCAAAATATCCTCCTTTAGTGCATTCATTGCAAAAGTTTCTCAAAGTATAGGTTTGATAATTGATTCCATTCTTTTTTCAATGACTCTAAGAGCTCTTTTTTATTGTTTTTTTTCCACTCTTCTGTCAAGTTCATTCTATGTTAATTCTGGGGGTGGCTTAAAACTTATGAACTGTAGTGTGTGTGTGTGTGTGTATATATATATATTTATTTATTTTACACACACACAGCAATATGGCTTTACCAAATTGGATCATAGATGGCAAGATCAAAAATTCACAGGTTTCTTATTGATTGAATAAAGAAAATCTGGTCATTAACCTTGTGACCAATGGAGTCCACAATGAAGAAGGAATGAAATGTGTTGGTATAAAAAGGTTTTCATAGTCATTTATTAATAGTTAAAATTGGCTGTATTTATAGGGAAGGAGTACTCAATATTAGAGATATGTCATTTATGGATACAATATGCAAATAGGAATCACCATAGTTATATATACAGTCTGCTGAAGAACTGATGATGCCTGGTCTGAAGATCACATTAATGCCCAAAGATAATAGTCACCATGTAGTGTTAATTCCTGTCCCATTCTAGATATATGGGCATGGGCTCAGAACATTCACTTTCCGACCATGAAGCCCAGGTTCGACTCTCACCATGGTTGATTTGTCAAGAAGGTGACTTCTTGATGTTAGTCTGGAGAAGCAATCCCAATATGCGGCACCTTTAGAAAGTGCCTGAAAAACCTTGTAAATGAAATTGGGTAGGTCAAACTGTTAGAAGCCTTTGATGGCTGTGCTAGCACTAAGTCATAATTCATCATGACATTGTGCCTACTGGCATTGTTCAAACTGCTGATCATGACAGATTGTGCACTCTCTCCCAGAAAGTGTAACTAAGGTTTGCTCAGTGTAGTTACAGTATAAACCACAGGTGGGCTTTGTGGGTGGTGAATAAACATAAATGTGCCTGAGCAGATGTCTGTCAAAGGGATTGGTTTGCTGCCTCGATGGGTGTACTTAGAAAATGAAAGTAACCAGTGAATATAGCTATCTCATACAGAGTTAATATAAAGATGGTCGTATGCGCGCAAATGTACAAACTACAAAAAAATTTGCACCAATGATAAGTGCATATAAAAAAGAAAAATCAAGAAGTATGAGCAGTCAATTGTTGATACCCCCCTGACGAATGGACAGACAGATCCATCTATGAAACTCTGGAGTCAGGATGCTGAAGGTAACATTAATCACCTAAGTGACAAACCTTTTACTTATATTAATTCTATTAAAGCTCTATCTTTGATATTGTGCACTTTATTGCAAAGACTAATTTCTCTCAGTATCTGACTGACAGCATTTTTGGCTTCATACTATCTTTGACACATTATATATATATATATATATATAGGAGGACTTCACAGGGAACATACTTGTCCCTGTTTTTTAAGTCTTTAATGCTCTAAAACACATGAAGCAACAGATGCCCATGAATGGCTGTCAAATAATTTTAAAATTTTTTCAATCATTTCACCAAGTAAGGTAATAGAGCCACTAAGACGCAAGTGTGAAAGAATGAGGTAAAAAAACCATCAAGGAGAGAGAATACTAAAAGAATGATGGACATTGCACTTAAATTTTTTAAGATCAAAGTTGACTGGAAAGCAAGAGTCTGGAAAAGAGTTCCACAAGCAAGAAGTGTGAGAGAAGAAACTTCAGCTACAAAATGATGAGACCTAGCTGCCAATCTCGTACTGCACTTAAATTCATAAAGTCAAGCTACCAAAGAGGAAAGCGCATCAAAACAATTACCATGAAAATATTTATAGAAAAGGTATAGGGAAGCTATGTTACAGCCATAGGAAAATGACTGAAGCCGAGATGCCAGGTGAAATAAAGAAAGAAGCCTTTTTTTTCTTTGTTTTGCCAAGGCAAATCATAAATAATAGTCTTTATCCCTTTTCACATGTCTTTCTCTCTCCAAATTAACTTTTTGAATAAAGCAAGAGCTCTCAGTTAAAGCACATTGAGTTGTGGTGCATTCTACTGCTCTTACATAGACTTAATTTTAAGCCATTCTGCAAATTGAGCATTGTAAAACAACTGCTTCATAACCATCAAGACCTGCATTTTATTACAATATATAAAAGGTAAACTTCTGATTTTACAGCAACTGATAGTCAGTTACTTCTTTTAATCAAGACAGAATTAGGAGTGTACTGCCTGTCTGTACGTCTACCAGAAGACAACTGACTGTCTTCAGGTCTACCAGAAGACAACAAACCTCTTATTCTGGGCAATAGTTAAGCCTCTTTTAGAATTGAATTGCTAAGTAAGAATAATGTGTGTATAGCAAACTAGATATTTCTTGTCCAATCTCCAAGAACATGGAAAATGTATTTTGCAAAGACTAAGAGATGCATACTTTTTATGACACAATAAAATTTGACAAGCTTGAGACAATGATCAAAGAATTTAATGAAAAATCTGTGTTTAATCTAAGTTTAATATGTTTAATCTAAATGTATTTAATTTAAATGTGTTTAATCTAAGTTTCTAACAGGCCTAGTACTTTAACTCCTATCCTCCTGGCATTAGTTTAAACAGACACCTCCTTTTTTTCATATATTATGATCATTTTGATTAAAGTTCATATTTCCTTGATTTCAGATGAAAGATTTGAAATTTTCCAATATATTTCAGTGAAATTTTCAGTTTCCAGAATTATAGTTTAGATGTATGGAAAAATATGAAGATGTCAGTTTAAATGGATACCAGGAAGATAATGGCTAACCCATATCTTTCTGGTGTCTACACTATGATATGTGCAATTAGTTGGTTATTATTAGTTTTATAGTATTACATTTTATTTGATCCTAGATAGATTCTAACTTCTTATAGTCAGAACTACAAATATATCATTATCCACCATGAGAACTATAAATTTATTTTAAAATAATAAGCAAAACCTATTTAAATCAAGAATTTTTCTTTTTTTAACTGATCAGTATTTCACATTTAAAAAGAGCTGAGACTTTTGTAAGGTGTAGCAAAATGACTGAAAGCTTTTGAGAGGTGTAGTAAAAAGACTGGAGGCTTTCGAGAGGTATAGCAAAACGACTGGAAGCTTTCGAGGGGTGTAGGAGGATGAAAGCTCTTGATAAGTGTAGAAAATGAATATTTAAAAATGTATAAAGAAAATGACTTAAAAACCATAAAATTTCTTTTAATCTTTTAAAGGGTAAAAAAAAAAAAAAAATTAAAAAAAAAGAACACCTTTCAAAAGTGCAAAAAGGTGCATCTTTTTCAAGTGTAAAATAAAAGGAGCAAGTTTTAGGTGTTGGAAAAACATTTTTAAAGCATTAAAAGCCAAAAATCTTTTTCAAGTCATTCTTGCTAGAAAAATGTAAACATCAAAATCCACAATTGTTATCAACAGTCAGTGACCCATTTCCTTGCAATGAAGGAATCCTAATTCAGATACAAGCTTTATAATTCCTATTACAACTGCACATTAGTGATGCATATCATTATTAAGATTCAGTGCAAAGCTCTTGTAGACATGCCCAGCAAAATTGATTGCTTCATCTTTCATCCATTTGTGTCAATAAATTTTAACTCTTGCTTATTGAGCATGGTGTTCAGCAGATAAGCAACGCTCTTGCTCTGCACAGGTGAGATATCAGCAATCTGGTACCTTAGACTGTTTTCTCGTTATTATCAAGGCCATTATTCCATTACTGATGGGATGTTGAAAGGATTAAACTGACTACATCCATAGTATCTGGCTCAAGGTGAGGCACTTCAGCTGTGCAATGGCTTATAGGTATTTACTAAGCCTAGGATAACAACTTTTTATGTGCAGTGTCTCTTTAAGACACACTAGAGCATGGCTTTCTACAACTTTCTATCCTTTGTGGAGTTACCCCACTTAGCTTCCTAAAAAAAAAATGCTAGGGTACACTACCTAAGCCTATAACAAGATAGTAAAAAATAGGTTGAATGCCAGCACCTTTTCCCTTCACTTACTTCAATGTAACACCTTTCACTCAGACTTCTTCTACACAGATTTTATACACACAAACACATTCTTTAGTCTTTAAATGTTTTCTTCATTCATGTTCATTGTTTTGTAACATGTAACAATATTCTATTGTCTATGCATACTTTTGTATTGTTAATACATAATTATTGTTATATATATATATATATATATATATATATATATATATATATATATATATATAAGGCTCAAACACTAATATTCCATGGTTATAATTTATTACATTGGAATCGTAATCACGATCCAAATCCTCAGACCTACCTAGGAATTTGTAGGTCTGATGATTTGGATCGTGCTTACGATTCCAATGTAATAAATTATAACCATGGAATATTAGTGTTTGAGCCTTTTATATTATATTCTTACTCTGTCCTGGACATTGAGTTCTACCTGGATTCTATCCTCTCTGGAATATATATATATATATATATATATATATATATATATATATATATATATATATATATATATATATATATATATATATGTGTGTGTGGGGGGGATCACCTCGAGGCGGTGTAATGATTAGCAAGTTTGTCTCACTAGAACAATTATGCCTGAGTAGTGAGTTCAATCCTCACTGGGTGCCCCCTACTTTTGGCCTTGTGCCACATCTAGACTACACTTAGAAGATCACTATATGTGTGTGTGTGTGTGTGTGAGGCACGGTGGAGTAGTGGATAGCGGCTTGGATTGAGGAATTGAAGAGTAGAGTTTGAATTCCAGTCGATTACATTCACTTACATACTAATACCCTTGGGAAAGGTATTAATCCTCTTTCTCCCACTCCAACCATGGGTTATTTGCAGAACAGACTGGGTTCTATAGCCTTGGATGGCAACTGGTCTAGGAGAAGGACAACTCTGAATTCAAAACCTGCAGAGGTTTGTTTGGGGACCTTGTGGCATGTTGTGCACCAGATCTCTATATTCAGCCATTCAAAAAGTGTGGTTGGTTCTGCACAAAGCCTTCACCACTATAATCAAATCATATGTGCTGGTGTCTGGGCTGTCGATTCCTAGGAACTGAGCTGCTTGACCCTCATATGTCAAATATAACAGGAGAGTCCATCACACACAGACATATATTTACACACACACATATATATTAGTTTTGTTGTTACTTTCTTCATTTATTACTTGAACTCACATTCTGAGTCTGCCATTTTTGTTGTGGGACAATGTGTTTTCCAACTTGAACACTATTTGCAACACCTTTGTAGTTCTTAGCAATATTTTATTTATTTTTTTTTTTTATTAACCTGTTTCCCACCACCCGTTCTGGCATCCATTTACACAAGCTCATTAAGTAGGTTACTCACTGTTTCTTTTTGTCCTTCTTGCCTTCAATATAACCTGTGTATGTCAAATTGTCCAAGCCCTCCTCATTACGTGTACCAAAAATTGTCTCTTTCAAAGTGTGTCTTTTTTGTTTCCATTTTTCTTAAAATTACCTCATTGCTCATAGGACTAACAAGTACTAAAAAAGCTAAGTCTGATATATGCCAGAAATGTGAGGCAATTAGAGTAAAACTCACTACAATTGTAATGGTTGATGAGACTAGCTTGTTAAGCATTACTTCATGGCAGGGCACCCTGTTATTTAGAAAACATTACAATACAAAGCTACAAGTATTGAACATGTTCCAATTTGGTTTGGTTTGTTTTATGGTATATCAACCTAAATGAGTTTTTTAATGCCCACAAAATCTTTTTTGTTGGTAATATTTTTCCTTCAAAAATGTATTACTGGTAATATTTTTTTTTCCAAAATGTATTGCTGGTAATAGTTTTTTTTCTTCAAAAATTTATTGATGGTAATAATTTTTTTTTACAAAGAATTTCTGGTATTAAGACCTATTTTTACACTCAGAGTGGAGCTGGGAACACTAGTAATTAAGAGGTGGGTCCATGCTCCTCAAAACCTCTTGATCAGAGGCCTTATTATTGGACATAGTTTATCGTCTTACCCAGGACGTGGATATAGTTTATCGTCATACCCATGACGGCTTCAAGTCTAGGAGCAACAGTTATCAACAGACAACTTCATTCAGTAACAATCTACCTTGTGAGGCTCTTGTGCCTTCAGAATGTCGGTAATCATGGCTCTCTACAATTTCCCACCCTTTGTAGCTCTTAGTAAATTTTGTCTTTTCGTTATTTCTCCTAAACCTTGTTCCGCTATCCATTTAGTCAAACTCACTAGGTGGGTTATGCATTGTTTTCCCCTGTCCCTCTTGCTTTCTGTCCTGTGAGTATCAGATTTTCCAAGCCCTCTTTCCTCATTACGTGCCCTAATAATTTCAACTATCTCTTCCTGATTCTAAGTATAAGTCTCTTTTTTGTTTCCATTTTCTCTAAAACTTTATTATTGCTCACATATTTGGGACATGGTATTCTCAGCATCCTTCTGTAGAACTACATTTCTGTTGCTTCAAGTCTTTTTCATATGTGAGGAGATTGTCCAGCATTCACTATCATATAAAAGGACTAATATTTCCTGTACTAATAAACTAAATATTTCTGGTGAGAAAGAAAAATTGAATCTTGTAATTTTTATTTCATTAAGTTTTAGGCCAACCGAACCTCCTAAAAGAAGGACGACAACGAGTAATGTGGAGAGTGACTAAAAATAGATTTCCTTCATCAGTGTATTATAGCCAAGTAGATCATATAAATCTAGCAGACATATTTATTGACTGCTAAAGATCAATATGAAGAAAGAAAGAAAGAAAGAAAGAAAGAGTACAATGATGTCAATCCCAAAGACAATTAGCAATCAGATGGTGATTCTATTGAACATTGGTTGGCTTAAGAGTCTGTATTGATTGGTATTCAAGCAGCATTTGGCTTGGAACCATTTTTGGATCTGGCCTGTTGTGGAGGAGAGAAGACCTCAAGTGATGTGGGCTACTTTTTACTATTGAAATTGATTGTTTTTCAGTAATTTTCCTAGTACAATCTGCATGGAAGAGTGAACAGGATTTGATTGACTGATTCATTCATTTTTTATGGTTTATCAACCATTTGCAGGTTATTTAAAGCTATAAAATATTTTTTTAGATTGTAAGAATTTCTTTTGCTGGGGGTAGGGGAATAATGATTAATAATACAAATCTTACTAATTAACCCATAGCTGAGGGGAACAGGATTTGAACTGATTTATTCATTGAATACAAGCCCCTACAAATTCATAGACCCTATTCAGGAGAAGAAGATCTTTATCACGATAGTTACACATATTTTGCTTAATCTTATGAAACTCCACCTGGGCATTTTCTTGCAATTTGATAGGAGTTTCAATATCTACCATAGTACCCAACTACTTATCAGTTATAGACATACAGCAATATTATGTGGAAACACTGGTTCTCATATGATCACTGAAGTTAAGAAATGTTGAGCCTGGTCAGTGGCCAGACGGGTGACTACTTGGGAATATCAGACACTGTAAGATTGGATGTGCAAGTGATGCATAAGTATAATAGTTCGGAATCGGAAAGCTGAATTCCAATTCCAGTTGACTTAATTATATTCACTTATTTGCAAATATCCTTGGGGATACTTCTCCCTCAGCTATAGGTTAAATAGTAGGAATTGTATCCGTAAATCATTATTATCTCCAAATAAATTTTTACAATCTAAAAACATTTTCTGATTTTAAATAGCATGCAAAAAGCTGATAGGCAGTAAAAAATAAAATCAATCAATCATTAAATATACCACTAAGTTATTTACATGTGGATTATTATCCTCATCTTTGTTGTTGTTATCACAATGGTTTAGTCATTGTGCTCTCTTGTATTCATCTGGCATATGTTGATCTGGGTAACCTATAGGGATTCCAAACTGAGCAGTACCAAAATAAGAACTAGATGAGATATCCCTAGACATAGGCAGTGGAATGAGAACAATCTACCTACTGTAGATTAAATAAAGGGTTCAATTTGAAATTCCCTGTAGATTACCTGGATCAACATACTCCTGATGAAGGCCAGAGAATGCAATGGTCAAAATGTTATGACAACAAAGATGTGGACAATAGTCCACATGTAGTGT
The DNA here is from genome assembly GCA_963932145.1 of Acanthosepion lycidas. Classification (NCBI taxonomy): domain Eukaryota; kingdom Metazoa; phylum Mollusca; class Cephalopoda; order Sepiida; family Sepiidae; genus Acanthosepion; species Acanthosepion lycidas. The sequence continues at coordinate 95,927,310 of OZ010597.1, read as the reverse complement.
AAATAATGACAGCTCATCATCCCAGAAATTCAAACAGAAAATTCTTTTCCTCATGCCATACAAACTGGGAATGTTCAACCAGTATTCTATAAATCAGAGCTTGTTCCATACACATTAAAACAAAGTTGAAAAGCATTAAACATGATGGTGAAGTTGGGCAATCCTTTTCCAGGTTATTATTCTGGGTTGCAAAAAATATGTATGTAAAGTAAATGAAAATGTTCTGGAGATTTTCTCTTCATCAGTGTACATTTTATGACTGACCGAGTTGGAGTCTTGGTTACTTCAGCCAATCAAACAAAAGTATGCAAATAAAAACAAAGTTTAGGACTGGTTATTTTAGAATTTTATTTTGCCAGAATTTTTGTAATGAGTAGTAATCATTATTTATATTCAGATTTTTTTGTTATTATTTCACACCAAGAAAGGCAATAATACCACTAAGACACAAAGGGTTTCTGGAAGAGGAAGAGAATGAGAAAATGTTACTGAGAAGAAAGGACAATGAAAGAACAGAAAAACAGAAAATGGTGACTGATGTTACATTTAAAGTTTTGAAGGTTGTAGGTGGCAGGGAAGCAAGAAATTGGGAGTTCCTCAAGTGAATAAAGAAATGATTAGAATAGAATTTATGGTTACATCCAGCTATTTCAACTGTAAAACAATGAGATCTAATTGCCAATCTAGTACATTTAAATTCATGTGTTGCGGTACCAAGAAGGAGAGCTCATTAGAACGACTGTGATGAAAATTGTAACTGGGATCTAAGGAAACAGAAGCATCATTCCAGCCATTGAAGTACTGTGTCAGCCATATTGTTATGTGTGAATAAAAAGCAGGAGTATCACTTCTACCAGACTGAACTGTGTTGTTATTATTACGAACTCCTTACCAAATTGTAACAAAAATATTTATAGAAGACAATGTCATCTTTGTTGTTATCATAGTATTTCAGCCATTCTGTCTTCCAGCCTTCTTTAAGTGTATCAATCTGGCTAAGGGAATTTTGAACTGAATGTTTTATTTATTCTCCAAGATAGACAGCAGAATGAGAACAATTTATATCTAAGGATATCTTATATCCCTTTTTTTTTCTTTTAGTCCTAGTTAGTTATTGCTAATCCTTTAATGCATAATCCCCTTGGTTATTAAAGGATTAAAACATTGGTTTGTAAATTTGGTACCATAGTAATTCTGAATTTAATCTCTAGGTTGAGTAATACTGACTTAGACTCTGGAAACAGGGCCAGCAATAACTGAGTCGTACAAAAATACAATGTGATATTGTCAAACATTGACCATGGAATGGGAACAATCTATCTTTGTAGATTAAATAAAGGGTTCAGTTTGAAATTCTCTGGAGATCATCAGAGTCAACAGGCACCAGAAGAAAGCCAAAGGGCATAATTGAGAAAATGTCACAATAACAACAACAACAACAAGGATATCAGTCTGAATGAAAATAAGTTAAATATGACATATACCATTATTCAGTATAACCATTTTCTTGAATTTCATGAATTCTAGTATTTTAAAAAAGTTACAAAAGACTATTGTTTACACCAATCTTTCAAATAGTGAAGACTGCTTGTCTTGGAATTTAGAATTCCAAACACTGGCACATACCAAGGATATAAAACCTGGAATACCAATCTACATTTAAATAATTTAAGATAGAGTTTATTTGGCTTAAAAAAATGATTGAATTTCAAAATCAAAATTTAAGTGATTATTAACCCTAAGGCTTTTGTGGTATCATTTAAGATACCAATTTAGAAATTAAATATAAACAGACACTGATTTCTCTGGACTGAAAGAAAAATCTCCTACAAACCACAAACACTTGTGGTAGTACATATGACAGCAAGCATCACTGCAATTCTGGTAGACAGCTATGAAACTACACTGGTAAAGATGGCCAAGTTTTGTAAATCAGTTTTTGTGTTCCAACTTTCTAAGGTTAATTTTAATTTATAATCAATACAGTCAGAAAAGAGAATAAAAAAATTAAATGAAAATGAGAAAATTATTTAAAAATAGGAATATACTGGAATGTTTTTGGTAGCTTCTTTGATCATTTGAAGAAAAGTAAACAAATCTGTCTCATTTGTATGTATACTTAACAGCTGTCTGGAATGGAAAGGAATATGTAGCTGTAATGTGTTGATGGCATTAACCACAAGAAAAAACAAGCTGATTATTACAAAGATATATGTGCAGCATAATCATGAGATCAGTGTAGTTTTACAGCCCTTCTATAGCCAGAAACACAGACTGACAAGTTTGAGAGCAGAAGACACAGAGGATGTAGCGAAACTTAATCCAGACAACAAACTATTAAAATCCTTCTTCCAGGATAAATACCATGAAGCAATAATTATGTGTAATATACGAAACCTGAAGAAAAAAATGCAGGAAAGAGAAAGGTAGATATATCAATGGATGAAAGTGCGGTCATAGAAATGATTATATTTACTACTAATGAGATGATAAGCATATCCAGAAATTATTTTCATGGATGGAACTTACAAAAATCAACAGATATAATTATCTACAGGAGCCTTGCCAAAGACAACCAAGCTCACAGTAGGGCCATCTTTTATGCATTTGTAAGGAGTCAAACAGCAGACATAATGCAGGAGGTACAGTCATCATTTTGTAGGATGATGGAGAATGATGTAAACCAGACCAAGTTATGATTGACAAAGACCAGAATGAAATTCGATCAGTCTGTACCTTACTTCTGAAAGCAGACCTATTACTTGGCAAGTTTCTGGTCCTAAAATATTTCAATAAAAAAAAGGTGTCTGAATTTATGCTTCCTGCTACTAAAAAGAACATTTTTGGTACACTGAAAAATTTGTCAATGCCCATAATGAAAATTCCATTTCCGTCTACCTTGTCTATGTTAGGACAGCAAGATTCCAGTATGTTTAAATATATATGTACAAATTGGGTAAACTGTAAAGATATGTGGGCCACATACCTACGGTCTACTATGTTAACCTTTGGAAATTACATTAATAACCACATTGAAGCTGAAAATAGGCAACTAACGCACTTTCTGACATCAACTATATCGATGTCTGAATGCATGTGTAAAATTATGCTTCATAATTCTATCCTAAATGACAAGTGAGCATACAAAAAATTTTTGCAGACCTGTACAGCTGTTGAATATGGAGTTTATGATATTCTCATTAACAAATTATACAGTTATTTCATGGGATATGCAATTAAATTTATGATGAAACAGCACAAGGTATCCCAGACCTCAGATTCTTTATCCATCATATTAAATTCGCCTGGCCTTTTTGTTGTGAAAATAGGGTCTACTGACTTAGAAAGTGATTGGAAAAAGTGAATCTGGTGCTGCACTCAGCTGTTTATGCAGTTTTTATTGTCAACATTTCTTGGTATGGAATCCCATTGTTGCTGTTGTAAGACAAGAGAATATTGCAACTATCAACATGCAGTTCTGATGGTGGAAAGGGAATACACCAATTCCTACAGTGGCTTTAGAATCCGAGACCTTCATCATACACACTGCATGAACCCGCTTAAAATTCAGGGAGAGTCAAGAGAGAATGTTGCATCTCACAGCAGTGTTAACCAATAGTGGAACATGTACAAAGCATGATTTGATATGCTGAAAACTATTCTTACTTGCTGGGAACACGGTAATAATTACCAGTATGCTACTAATACACAGAAGTCACACACACCTGCTTCAGACATCAAGTCTCTTTCACCAATCACAACAGCAGCTCCTAATTGACTACAATTAATCAGTGCTAATCATCCTACTGTAAAATGACAGATTATCCAAATGAGACAGTGGTATTAGGATGATTTAACTATTCTAAAGTTGCTAGAACTGGAGTCAAACTGAAATCAAGTAAATTGTGGGAAAATGAAATAAACCAATAAAGAAAATAAAGAATGAAAAAAAAAGAAAATAGAAAAAAGAAATCCATTTTCCCTTGATGCAAGTTATAAAGAAACAAGAACATTTTTTTGGTCACGTGAAATTTTGAACGTAACTTACTTCTGAACCAAAAAAAGTAAATGGACATACTCAAGAGACATTGAAAACAGTTTCACTGCAGTCACCACAAAAAGAATAAATATCTGTAGTAGATACTTAAGTTTTGTATGCTTCTATCTTCTTTGTTTACATAATGAACTCACACCTTCACCTAAAATATACCCAAACGCACAACCTGTTAACTTCTATATCACAAAAGGAAGAGAGTAAGAACCAGTAGTGTTTCTAATGATGTGTTATGTTCTATATACTATTATATACCAATAAGACTGTTTAAAATTTGTGTGGCTTAATATTCAATATAGAATATGAAATAAATGTATTTTCATGAAATGCCTTTTAATTTCTCGTAGTGGTAATTGATAAGTAATCATAAATTATCACAGATAAATCCACTGTTCTTTTCACTGTGTGGTGACTATAATGAGATCAGTGATAATACACACAGCCAGAAAAAAAAAATTGTACAAACTCTTGGAATGAGGACTTCTTAAAATTAAAGAAGTTATCTTCAACAAGAAATAATGAGAACAAGTGAATAATTCTTGGAATGATAATGACTCTTCTCCAAATTGCAGAAGGTATCAAAATATCAGCATCTGTTAATATAGGTGATTCAGTAGTAGAAAAATGCCTGCTTTTAAAAAATTGAAATATTAAAATCTAGCATTTCTTATACATTCATTACATGCCCTGAATTCAAACTGAAAATAAAAAGGTATTATTATTAGTAATAGTAGCAGTAATATAATAGTCTATAGGTGAGATGTAGGTTCCACTTGAACAGCTTCTTCCCATGAAATGCTATTTGTGAAACCAACTCTCAAGAGGATGCTTCTCCAATCACTACAATCTTAACCTGTTCAAGTCTACAGTTAACCATTATCTTCTTCATGTTTCCTCATAAACTCTGCCTCTTACTCTGTAATCCTCTACCTTGAGTGACTCTTGAGCTTTGTACAGGGTGAACATTATTGTAAAAAAAATAAAACACATACACACACACATATATATGATTTATTTCAGTCTGAAAATTAAAAGGTGTTAGTAGTAGTAGCAGCAGTTATAGTTTTAAATTATTAATTGAAGTACAGTAGAACCTTGGGTAATGAATAACTCATCACAAAGAAATTTTTCGAAAAAAAAAAGAAACAAAAAACTACTCATTGGATGACAAACGATGTCTCAAGTAATACACAAGCCATCAACAATCTGGAGTGACAAGCTAGGAGTATTGGCAGGAGAGAGTCAGTTGCAGTATAGTTTTCACTCCATACACATCCCTGCTCGAATTCGCCGTGCCTTCTTTTGAATTTAATTTATTTTTTTTAATATATTAGGCATCATGAGGCCAAAGAAGGATAATGATAGCAGTAAAGTGAAAGGAAAAATGACCAGAATTATGATAGAGGTGAAGAAAGAAATTATAGACAAACAAACATGAAAATGGTATTCATGTCTCTGATCTGGCTACTCAGTTTGGTATGGTAAAATCAACGATCTGTAGTATTCTCCAAAATAAAGAGACAATCAATGGAGCCGAAGTTGCAAGAGGAGTGACAGTTCTTACTAAACAAAGATTACAGACGATTGAAGAAGTGGAGAACTTGTTAGCTGGTGACAGTGTCTGTGAAAAAGCAAGGTGATTGCATGATGGCCTGGTAAAAAAAAATATCCTGCTACAAGTGCTGATACTGATGTTTTCAAAGCTAGCAGAGTGTGGTTTAAGAGGAGAAGTGACATACGTAGCATTGTTAGGGATGAGAAAGCTTTGAGTGTGAACCAAGAAGCTGCTGAAGAATTTGTACAAGAATTTAGTGACTATGTAAAGGCTACAGGATTTCTTCCCCAGCAAGTCTTTAACTGTGATAAAACCCGCCTATTCTGGAAAAAGAAAATGTCAAGGTGGATATACATCAAGCAAGAGGAGAAAGCATTACCAAGATACAAGCCAATGAAGGACAGACTGACACATTTGCTGTATGGAAATGCAAGTGGGGACTTCAAGACTTGGCTAACTAGGACATTTTTTGTGAGTGGATACAAGAAGTCTTGAAGAGTGAATCCATGAGTGGATCCATGAAGTCTTTGCTCCAAGTTTGAAGAAATACTTGTAAGATAATTTATTTGCCACTGACGTGCGTTCTTGTGATGGATAATGCACCTGCTCACTCTCCAGGCAGAGGAGTTAGATTTCAATATACTGAAGTTCTTGCCTTCTAACACAACTCCCCTCTAATCCAGCCCATGGATCAGCAAGTCATTTCAAATTTTAAGAAACTCTACACCAAAGCATTTTTTCAAAGCAGTTTTTGAGGTAACCTCTGACACAAAATTAACACTCAATGATTTCTGGTAACATCATTTTAATATTCTTCATTGCTTAACAATGCCTGACAGAAAGTGACTTATAGGGCCATGAATTCTGGAGGAAACTGCACTGCAGGCAGTGACTTTAAAGGATTCAACACTGAGGATTTTGCTGTTGTCAATAATACTCTGTTAACTTGCAAGCCCATAGAGACAATGACGTAGTTAGTAGGGGAATTTATTTTTTTCTGACTTATCAATCTTTGTGTTATTTAAAGCTGAAACATTTATCAGATTGTAGGAACTTGCTTACTGTACCCAGAATTCCCATCTAAGTACCAAATGATGCTTAACTCTAGGGTTTTCAGTGCAATTTGATTGCAAACACAGCGAGATGAAGTTAAATCTACAGTCATATTAGGGGACGTGGAAAGCTGCACAGTTACCTCATTAAAAAAAAAAAAATTTGGTCAGATTTTGGGAAGTGGATCAGGAAGATAATTTTTCTGCAATTCCTTATATTAATACTGTGGATGTACTGTGGATGTAAGAGATCAAACATTTTTTTTTATTATTAAATCTAATTTTGTAAGTCAAAATTTTATCAGAAGTCTGACAACAAAGAAACGTTCAAACTTAATAAAAGATTGCTGCTACTTTTATTACTTATTCACGACATATTGTTAACCTATTTTTCTATTGCTTGCTTGCTTGCTTAAAGGCTGCTGAGGGCAGCTCTTAAACTTCATTTCCTATTTATAGAATTTATAATTACTTGCAAATAAATAAGGGGAGATTATTCTAAAATTAGCCAAACTCCAACTATATTTAAAATTTAAATTAAAAAAAAAAAAATAAATCAAGTTATTTTATGCAGCAATTAATCATCATATCCTTTTGGTTTCCTTCTTTCAATATGGACTGAATTTCTATTTCAACATTTGTAGCATACATACAAAAATCATATCATTAAAAAAAGACTTTCATACCTTCAGGACATGGGCTATCATGGCTTTCCACATGGCTTTTCCTGTTCTCTGTGGCTCTTAATAAAAATTTTTTTTGCTATCTCTTCTAATCCCTATTCTGTCAACCAATTACACCCATCTCATTATGTACATTATTCAATTCTTTCCTTTGTCGTTCCTGCCCTCAATATGTTCTGTGAGTGTCAAATTCTCCAAACCCTCTTTCCTTATTATGTGTCACAGAAATTTCAATTATTTGGACTAGAAATTGCTTTATTCATCAAGTTAGGGTTGACTAATTGATTGATTTATTTTTTATGGATTATCACCCTTTGTGGTTTATTTAAAATGGAAACATATTTTGGATTGTAAGACATTTTTGCAAGTGAATATTGCATTAACAATTTTGTGAAGATGATGATTTTTCTAGAGAAAAGTCCTATTATTTAATCCATAGCTGGGAGGGGAAAGAGATAGATCTATACTTTTCCCAAATGGCATTTGCACATAATTGAATGTAGTAAACTCAATAGAAATTGAACTTGGATCTAAGGTGAAGGGGTGTGCAGGTGGTGTCATGGATAGTGCTTTGAAATGAGATATCAATCAGTAAGTCAGTCAACTCTAATTTGAAGATGAAGGCAATTTCTATTCCAAACAAATGAGTTTGCTCAGGCACATAATGAGGAAGCGTTCTCATTCTGAGCCACTATCCATCATACCACTTGCACATCCCTTCAAGTTAAAGTATTTTAACGGTTTTGTGCTAACAAAATTCTGCTCTACTGTGTCATTTTTGCTGGGTTAAAGTAGGTACCTCCATGAGATCACTAAAAAAGAGCATAGCATGATGAAAAAGATGCCAAACTTATGAAAACAAAATTTGATCATCTAAATGTTTATGTTATTATTAAGAGGAAAGATCAAAGTATTTTGGGGTTATTTTGTTTACATTTTTTAATCATTCCTAGCATGGCCGAAATTTTTGTTAAAAATCTTGTTTTTTTAGAGTCAGCAAAACTGACAGATAATCATGTCAACCATTTTTTTTTTTGCATTTTATAAAAAAAAATGAAAATTTGTTTCAAATTCTTTTAAAAATCAATTATAATCTTTTCATAACTAATTTTAAGAAAATTACAAATTATGTTTATTTAAAATATTTTGAAACAAGCTTAGTTTCTGCACTGAAAAGAAGTAGTTTAAAAATAAAACAAAGCAGGTCATAACATTTCACGTCACTTGAGTGGTTATGAGCAATGATTTTATTACGTATTGACAGCTTATGTGAGGAAAAGTTATCATACGGGATGACAGATGTGATATAAGTATTTAGATTTAAGTGAACAAATTATTTACCTCGTTATTTCTAAGGAAAATTTTCAGCACTCTAATTTTTTTTTTGTACTTATCTTTCACCTTTACGTTGCTTTATGGAAAATATATTATAAAAAAATTAAAATAAGACTGTTGAGAGTGAGATTAAATTTCATAAGGTACCTTTCTTGTGAAATTTTATCAGAAGTGTACATAAAATACTATAATTTTATGTACATTTATTGCATTTTACTGCGTTATTTGTATTTCCATTCATTTTATTATTAATTTTGATATTTCATTTATAGAAAAATGTCATAACTGAGATTAATATAAAAATAAGATCATATAAATTTCATAAGATGATACTGATACTTGGCGGTACCCTTCTCAGTTGAAATTGAAAAATCAAATTAACTTCTCCACATGTTTCGCCAAAATAAAGGCCTTAACAGCGGAGAACAATGCTTAACTCAAATAACTCAACTTAGTTGTATATTCTTGCTGGTCTTCTGTACTTTATAATTACAGCCGTATTATGAACACAAAATTATATTTCTTAATTACTGCAGGTCTTCTGATTGGTCAAAGTGATACAATTTACAATGCGGTAAAAAATGATAAGGACATTTACAAAACTGAATGTGGCTTTCAACTAATTTTATATTTTAACAACTTAAATGTAAAAATTTTAAATAATTAAAGAAATAACAAATAAATGAATTAAAATTTAAAATTTATCAGTAATAAATATAAAAAAATATTTTGCCATGACTAAAAAAAGAAAACATATTTATAATAATTTCCATCATCTGTGAATAGTTTCTGAAAGTTTCATTAACATCTGACAATTATTTTTATTTTTGCAAGATTTTCCAAATTAATGTGTCATACAAAAAAAATGTGTTAAAAATTGTCTATGTTATTTTACTAGTTCCATTGATAAAAGTGAAACAAGATTTTTTTTTTAAATTTAGAATGTTCTAAAAAGAAGGAAAAATTTTTTAAAATAATTAAAAAAAAAACTTTGGTCTTTCCTCTTAATAATAACAAACATTTAGACAATAAAATTTTGTTTTCGTTTGGCATCTTTTTCATCAGACTATGCCCCTTTTTTTAGCAATTGCATGAAGGCACCTAAGTTAAAGTCAATCAGTTATGTGCCATGCATGATACACGCTTAGGTGATCATGTATCTTTTGATACATGACTGACAAGACAGATTTTTTCCTGCAGTAGGTTGCTATTTCTTTCTGTGGTAGACTAGTTGCTATCCAAGGCTATAGAAACCAGTCTGTCCTGCTATTTACCCATAGCTGAGGGGAGAAGAAAAGGATTCATACCTTTTCCAAGGGTATTAGCATGTAAGTGAATGTAATGGATTCGACTGAAATTCGAACTCGGCTCTCTGATTCCTCAATCTGAGCCATTATCCATTACTCATTACGTGCCTCCTAGGGTTAAAGTAACAAACAGAAATTGCATCATTATATAGCGTCATAGTAGCAAGAGTCTTGAGTTATATGAATTCTTAATCTAGTTTCATTATTTTTTTTTTACCAGTATTCCTCATTTTTTATTTTTGTTTTTATCATATTGCCTCAGGTCATTTTATTTGCTACATTCTGTTCTTATTTGGTCAATGCAAAAATATATGCCAATATCTTTTTCTTAATCTCAGAGAATTTTAGAAGAGTCTTTCAAGTTTATTCAACTTGTTAATGCATTTTTAACTGGTCTGAGCAGCCATATTATGAATTATTTCATGCTATTCATGACACAAGTTACTATTACAAAATGCTATAGTAAGTAATCAGTTTGTTTGATTGATGTATTGGAAAAAAAACTTGTACACTTGGAAATGTGCCAGAAAAACTATTCACAACTGGATGAATTAGAAATTCAACAGAAAATTGAGATTCCAGAATACAGTTGTGATGGGGTCTGCAATGATACAGAGAAAGGTGTTGGAGATTTACAAACACTGACTGTCACTCAATCTTCACTGATAACCCCCAGACATCTTTTGTGAAAATGCAAATATATAAAATAGAATAATTTCATAATCATAATTTGTCTAATACTTTGATAATAATCATTTCTTGTCTAATAATGACAGTGAAATTTTTAAAAGTTGGTGTTTTATACAAAAAGGAAACAAGAATCCATCAAAATAAACATTTGGATTTTATATTGGAATAATAACACTGCTTTATATTGAGCTAACCAAAAAATTGGTCTCTTTTTTTTTTGTCATTATATGTCATCAGGAGTTTTTAGCTTAAACTAACAATACCTGAAAAAAATCATTTTTATTAGATTGTGACAATTGTCACAATAGTGTTAAAAAATGGCATACTTTTATTTATTGATTGTAATATTTAAGATGGAAGAAAATAAGCAATATTTTTGCCATATTATCATACAATTTTTTTTATTATTTTAAGAAAGGTAAAAATGCAACTGAAATGCAAAAACGATTTGTGCATTTTATGAAGGAAGTCTTGTAAATGATCAGAGAAAGATAAAATGTTGTGAGAGGATGAATTTATGACAGACTGAAAGCAGAGATCAAACAAAATAGTTAAATATCTGGTTTAATAAATTTAATATTGAAAATAAAAATGTCTTATTTTTTTTCTCAATAAACCAAATGAAACATTTGACCAATCCAATAATTATATATGTTATATTTTATATATGTTAGATTTTTAAAATTTAGTGATACCATCCAGGGTATTTTCTTTGCTGACACCAAAATCTAATTTTTGAAAGCCATGTTCTGTCACAAACACTACATGAAAGTGTCTTAGCAGTTGTTACTGCTTGTTTATTTGCTTGTTTGACTTTTTTTTTTCTTTTTTTAATCCTTTTACTCCAAGCAAGGCAATAGAGCCACTAAGACACGGGGTTACTAAGTGCGAAAGAATAAAAAAAAAAACATTAAAGAGAGAGAACAATACAATAAGAATCATAATAAAATTTTTGAAGTGGAAAGCAAGAAGTGAGAAGAGGAGTTCCAAAAGTGTAAAGTGCAAGAGAAGAGAATGTTAGCATAAAACTTATGGTTACATCTAAACATTTCAACACTATTTACATTATTCAGACTATAGTCCTTATCTTTGTTGCCATATTTATCACAATGTTTCAGCTGTTGTACACTCTGGCCTTCTTCAGGTGGTTGGAATGTCAAACCGAACCCTTTATTTTGCTTGCTGGGGTAGATTGTTCTAGTTCCACGTGCCATGTCTAATGGATGCCAGTTATCAGTTATCTCCACTGCCTTAACCAAATATTGAACTTGCAACTCTTTGGGTTCTATCACTGGATTTAACCAACGCCTTTATCAACTGTGCCATGTGTCCTTAAGGACATCTGTGTATGAATTTCTGGGTCTTATAAACCACCTAAAGAAGGCTGGAGCGTACAACAGCCGAAACTTTCTGATAAATATGGCAACAAAGATGAGGACAATAGTCCGAATAATGTAAATGGTGTACATAATACCTCATCTCAGAAATATAGACAAATACAAGACATTTCAAGTATAAAATGACGAGACCTTGATGTCCCTTTCCCACCACCATACTGTAGCTCTCCCTGTGCCTTTTCTAGAAATACTTAAATGGTAATTGTTCTGATGAACTTTTCTCTATGGTGCCTAGATTTTATGAATTTAAGTGCAGTACTAGATTGGCGGAAAGGTCTCATCATTTTACACTTGAAACGACAAGATGTAAGCATGTTCTATGCTAACAGTTTCTTCTATTGCACTTCTTGATTCTGGAACTATCTTCCAACCTCCCAGTCAATTTTAATCTACAAAAACATAAATGTAATGTCAATAGTTATCTTCTTAATTCTTGTTCTTTTATTGTTCTATCTTTAATAGTACTTTTTTCTCATATTCTATAACACTTAGTAACCCCTTGCATCTATCTTAGTGGCTTTATTGCCTTGCTTGGGGTGAATGATTAAAAGAAACATTTAAGGAATCCTAGTATTAATCATAAATTTTCACTTTTAAGATCTAGTAAAGGACATACACAGAATAATTATTGAATTTTGTATAGAATATAAGCATGTAAAATTTTCAAGCATTTATTATCAAATAATGAAATATGAGTCCTGTCTGAAATGTATCCAGCTATTTTAAATATCTTGAGAACTGCTTGTGCAGCTTTGGATGCAACTAGAAAGTAGATTACTGCACATCGACACTCTTCCATGGGGTTACTCAGTTAGTAGTAAGATGTCACTGGGTGAGCATGTATGCTGTCATATTCGCAATGCTTGAGAAGTTCATCAGAAAAGTCCTGTTCAGTAAAATTGGTTGAGATTAAGGAAAATGCAATGTGGCAGCTGACGGTGATCTTAAAAGAGGACTTTTTAAACTATTTTAAAAAGTGAAGAGGACATTGAAATAAGTGTGTGATGTCACAAAGAAAGTATTTTGAAGTGAATTAAAGCACCATTACCCTAAGTAAAGCATATTTTTATTGTTGATATTAAATGGCTAGATAACTTTTGAACTCAGCTCATCTTAAATTACTGTGTTCAGGAGAAAAATTAAAAAGAATGAATACAAAATTTTCTGTCTTGGGTAAAAGCTGCAACAAAAAGTTGAGAGTTGGCCAAAAAGTAGGGACCCTTAATTGACTGAGATTTAGGGTCAATCACAGGATAATGAAAAACTTGAGAAATGGCCAAGGTTTTTTTTTTTTAAAGTGATAGCATTTTAACATAACTAATAAAATGATGGTTGTTGGTTTCAGATGACTGATAAAAATCACTCTAAAGTCAAAAAGCAGAATTAATATTTCATTATATGCTTAGATTTCCTCTGACAAAGGACAATCTAAACTGTAAGCTGGTAATCATTTTCTCCTTCATCTGCCTTCAGTTATTAAAGATTTCTCTCTGTAAAAAGATGTAATTTAACCTGTAAGTTTGCAAAAGCCTTCATTTGACCTGTACACTTTCAATCCAATCATTTTCTCTTTCACAAGACATCATCTAAACTGTAATCATTATTATTTGACAAAAACATCTTACCTGTAAGCCTTCAATCATTAATTTGAGTATCTTTGGATTTAGCCATGTTGATTGTTTAAAGGTAAATTGACTCCAATCAACAATAATCACAAATCCATTGATCTGTGTCTCTTCATCATCGATCAATTTTTCTAAAGTCAGTAAGATAGCACGGTAAATGGCAGCCAATCCATACCGTGTATTGTCCCAATTGGCGGAGTAGAGCACCAGGATTTTGCGACCAAAATGGTCATGGTGGGGCAACACCCCAGGGAGTCCATCAAATAGAGCTTCTTTGATGCTTGGCTCAGCAGCTTGAAATTTGCGGAACAAGTTGCTATTCTCTTGTCGGTACTCAAAATATCGTGTATACAGCTTAAACGCTTCAGATACATCGAATTTTCTAGCTCGCAGAAATCGGAGGATGAACACATCGTCAGTTCGCAGGAAATCTGTAAGACAAATAAAAAGTAAGAGAAAAATAAAAAATTCATTTAGAATGAATTAAAAAATAATTAAAATAATTTCCATTTCTTGCCTGTTTAGAAAAGTAATTAATAAAAAGCAAAATCTTTTATTTTAGATACAGTACTTCCTCAATTATCTGTTCCTTGATTTCCTGGATATCAATTATCTGGACACAAAATGAAAAGAAAAAATGAAATCATCTAAAGATTTTATAATCATCTGAACTAAATCTATTCATATGTTTCATCTCAGATAAGCATTTTGAGAATTTAGAAAACCATACTCAATGTTAAAAATTTCATTTTCAAACACCAAAGCAACAATTATATTTGACAAATGTTTAAGTTGGTTGTGATTCCAACAAGAAAGAACTCTTACAAATGCATCTATCTTAATCCAGCTTTGGTAGTTAATGGCAGATAAATATAAGACCAATCGAAAACAGATAAAAATTGACACATTTTTTTTTTTCATCAAAAATAAATTGTATGAATCTTGAAGAAAACATTTGAAAAAGTTATTTGATGTTTGATTTCTTTCAGAAATTGTGAAAAACTCATGTGACATTGGTTAGAATGGAAACCCCGGAAAGTGTTATCGAAGGATGGAAAATTTTCAGATTTTGAAATACAATGGAGTTGAAATAAAGTTTCTTACTTCTTTGCTGAACCCAATGGCGTAATTAATGAGTGATCAGAGAGCCAAGTTCAAATTCCAGTAGAGCTCATTACATTCACTGCAAATACCCTTGGGAAAGATACAAATCCATCTCATCCCCCACCCCAAGCTATTGGTAAATAACAGGACAGACTGGTCTTGGGTGGCAACTGGTCTAGAAGAAGGACAAAAAACCAACTATGAGTTAAATAGGCTCACCAACCCTTAATTGACCAAGTGTGGTGAGTATAGCTACAACCCTGAAGACATGACCAATCAAGTGATCTGAATCTATATTGTTAATCAATGAATCAATTGCATCTGCAGTAAGGTAATCCTCCTGTTAGTCTGAATATTGACAACTGAACAAATGAAACATTTTCAATATGGCTACTAGCATTTTATAGAAGCCACCACCTGGTAGCACTAAATAACACCCAAAAGGCAAGGGCAATAACTACAACATTAACATGTATAATGAGCTTTCATCCCTGGTACCTTTTGTTGGACTATGAACAGTCATCAGGCAATGGACTGGGAGGGAGTCATCATTATCATAATCTGTTTATTACAAAGTAGCAAAAATGGTATAGAAAATGAGAGAGAAGAGGTGGTAGGATGATGAGAGATTTGTGCTCCTCTTAATCACCGGCAATTCCATGGCTGACTTGGTTAAGGCAGTGTCCATGAAAGATGGGCTCTTGAACAAACTAGTTCTTTATTTCTGACTTTATTCTACTTGCTATCATAGCAAGAATATTTATCAATCAAATATGTTTTGATTAAAGCAACAATAATAAGATGCAGTAAATACAATTCTACTTCATTAGAAACAAAGAGAATACTGAACCGTTTGTGATATCAGTCCTCCTATATGGCAGTGAATGCTAGACAACTCCTCATGGATTAAGAAGATACTTGAAGCAACAGAAATATGGTTCTAAACACTATTTCCAATACAATTACATACTCACATACACACCATATTAAAATGCACCCAACTTTATTATGTACCCAATAACAGACAATATTACAAACACGCTAAAAAGATTTCACAATACAACAACATTTAAATCAAAGTGTCTATTGGTTAGAAATTAACATCATGTGAAATATTTGACCAATCAGAAAAAACTAAAACCCTATTTTTTTTTAGCCTACTTTCAGGAAAATTTTCTCATAGATTTTGACTTCCCTTATTATTTACCATTTTATAAAGTTTGAATCAATTGCCAATTAGCCAATGTTTTGCCAACCATTCCAATAAACAATATAATAGTGTAAATAAAAAATCTAATAAATAATGTTTAATATTTTTGTTGTCAATTCTCAAGAACAAAGAAAATATATAAAAAATTCACTTTCATATCTTTAGGTTTTATTACAATTCTAATCATTGCTTTTAAAACAATAAATATTGCTGAAGAGTGAATGTACTTCAAATAATAATAGAATCATGGGAAAAATTATCCTTTTAATACTTAGTCTTATTGCAGACATGAAGGTCCATCTGTGTCTAGCATTTTTTCTTAACCTTGTTTGTTAACTGTTGGTATATACATCTAATTACCAAATTTCAATAAAATGTTGGTACTTATTCACTCATTCATGAATTTATTTATAAAAAATTCATTTTATAAGAAAGATTTGTGGAAATGTTTTAAAAATAGTAATACTATGATTAGTGTGGATTTTACAAGTATGACCACCCTAATGTCATCAGCTCCCAACTAGGACACAACCATTTACTCTCATCTTAGTAGCAAATTCAACAGACCTAACAAAGTAAAACTGGCAATTGCTCTTAAAAAGGACCTTCAATCAGTGGTTAGCTAGGGCAAGAAATGGCTTGTAAATTTTAACATTTTCAAAACAAAACTGCTTTCATTTAACCACCAAAGAGAACCTTTTCTGCCTGCCATCATCATGGCTGATGCTAGACTCCATGAAAACAACACTATACCTTCTTGGCCTAACATTTTTGAAGTGGAGCAACTACATCGAATCAATAGCTGCTTCTACTGTAAGGAAATTTGGGTCACTGTGTTGTACCAGAAAATTTTTCTTGTGAGAATCCATCTTGCATATTTGTAAATCTACCATTCGTTCGGGCACTGAATATTTTTGCCATATCTGGTCTGGTGCTCTTACTATATGTGTATATATATATATATATCGAGATTCTTGCCAAAATTCAAAGAAGTCTTCACTCTGTCTTTTCTACAAATATTTTCATGGCAACTGTTCTGATGAGATCTTTTCCCTTGGTGATGTGACTACATGAATTTAAGCATGCTACTAGACTGACAACTAGGTCACACCATTTTGCTGTTGAAATAACTTGATGCAACTGCCACTTCTAATAGTTTTTCTCACACTTCTCACCTGTGGAATGCCTTTCCAATTTTTTGCTTCTCTACTACCTACAATCTTCAAAAGTTTAAATGCAATGTCAATCGTCATCTTCTGTCTAACTGAACCCTGTCCGTTTATTGTCTTTTCCTCACTTAAGTCTTCTCATTCTCTTTCACTCCTTGTAACCCTCTACATTCTAGTGGCATTGTTGCCTTGCTTGGGATGAAAGAGTTAAAATAAATAAATAAAATCTACACTATGGTTGGTCAAAATAAAATCCTGGAAGAGGAAATTTGGACAGCTTGGCTTTTACAAGTACATTAAACTATCTTAAGGGAAAAGTTCAAAGATATTTAAATTTATGTACTGTTGACATCAAAATTTCTTATTTTCAGTTATTCATGTGAATATGATGACAATTTGGGCAAATCCCCAAAATAATGATACCAGAAAATTAACCAATCAAAATGCAATAAGAATGTGAATGGGTTTCATTATTTTTTTTTTTTTTTCATCTAAAATTATGAAAAGAATATAATACCGCATTTAAGTTCAGTTATTTAATGAAAGTGGGTATTTTTTCCCCTCAGAGTAAGATATTGATTTTCATATTGAAAAGATAGGTAGCATGTTTATTTTTTTTATTATTTTTTTGGAAAAAAAAAAAAGAAAGAGAAGAAAAGTTTTATTATGTTTCTGAATCTTTTTAGTATTGTGTGTAAGAACAAAAGGAATTCAGACAATGTTTAATAGAATGACTCAAGTCAAAAGCATTAAAAGGATGATAGAGTCTTGGAACTAACACTTGCACATTAAGTTATCATCTCAGGTGATAATTTACAAATAAAAATGCACATGATTATATGCAGTCCAACATCTTTAATCTGGCACTCTGTAGTCAGAGAACTTTCATGGTCTGGCACTTTTTTTAATCACTTGCCATTAGTTCATTGAACATCTATGACGGCAGGGCCACATGTTTACAACTTTCAACAGTAGTAGAGTGTTTTGGTGATACAGTTTTTCTCATTTCTTATATATAGCTGCATATTTATCCATTCAGGATATTAAGTATATATTATTTTGGGGATTTAGGCTTTTTGCTTTTAGCTTTTGTATCACATGAAACAATAAAAACCTTGTTTGAAGTATTAATGGTTGTTTTCATTCCTGTTTTAAGTTTTGTTCTATTTTTGATAACAGTGCAATATATATGTGGAATGAGCTGGTAAGATTGTTTACATTAGGGTTTTGTTTTCAGGGGATGATTTCTGTCATCAAGCTTTTTCTGTGGTCCAGCAGTGGTTCGACCCCAAAGATCGTGGACTAAAGAGGTCAGACAGCACATATAATAAACGTAAGGAAAAATTGTTAACGTGACAACTCTGAGACTTAAAAACTCTGTGATTAACAGAAAATTTAACAGTTCATAAAATTTTAAAATATATCCATGAACAAATCAATGGAATTTGTACACAGGAAATATGTTAAAATAAAATGTAAACATGGCAATTAGGAAAATAAAGTTATATTGAGAAAAAACAAAACAAAAAAAAAATAGTCAGAAATAAAAATTATAATTTATGATTATTTAGGGGTTAAGGAAAGTATAAAATTTTATTTACATGTTTAACTGATATCTATTTTAATTTTTATTTTAAGTGTTATCTACAGGCTTATGCCGAACACTGGTTCCTGTACAATCACCAAAGTTAAGCAATGCAGATCCTGGTCAGTAACTAGATGTGTGGCTGCTTGGGAATACCAGGTGCTGTAAGCTTCACTGCGCAGGTGGTGTAATGGATAATGGCTTGGAATTTTTAATTGGAGAACTGAGTTCCAATTCCCATTGGGTTTATTGTTCACTTATGTCCAAATATCCTTGGGAAAGGTATGAATCCACCTCTTCCCCCCAGCTATGAGTCTATTAGTAAAACTTGTATCACCATTATTATCTCAACAAAAAAAAAAGAAAAAAAAAAAGAAAATCTTACAAAATAAAAAAAAATTAGAAAAAATAAAGAAATAACCTGCAAAGGGTTGATAAGTTGTAGAAAACAAATCAATCAAGTATTATCATAGATAAAAAATTTTTTTTATAAGAACTTATGTTTTGATTAATTGAATGGCACCATGTAGTAACTAATTCAATAATTCTTTTTGATGATTTAGGATTATTAAATTTAACCATTTTGTCATTTTGAAAACCAAAGGATGGTTTTTCATTCAGTTTATACAGGAATAAAATCAATTGTTTCATTCACTTTGCATTAATGCACGTTGAAAATGTATGAACCCATCTTCCAGCTGTAGGTTAAATAGCAGGGAAAATTGATCTTTCTTGCCTTGGGTGTCAGCTAGTCTAGAAGGAAAAGCTCTGAATTCAAACATGTAGAAAGCTGTTTGGAGAATATGTGAAATAATGTCTACTATTTTGCTTATCAGTATGGTTCTATACATGACTTCATTGCTATAAACAAATAAGTGTGGGTAGTCAAGTAGTTCAGTTCTAAAACAGAATTGTTGGGGTCTCATATATTGACATTCAGGAGAATTCACTAATATATATATATATATATATATTATTAGTGAAAAATTATTTTTAGGGGATACTCATATTTGAATAGATGCTCCATTTATTTATTAAACAATATATTTATCTATTTTCATCTATATATTCAAGAAAAATATGTGTTCTCTGCAGGATTAAAAGAATCTCTTAAATCTGATGTACTTAAACCCCATCATCCACAGAGTGCATTGCCAAACAAGCAAAAGTAAATAGTGCCTTATAAATGCAAATCTTTCTTAAACTTTTGGAACATTCATATCTGTTCAGTTTTGTATCCTAATGTAAACAAAGCAATTTCTAAAAAAGTGCTAGATTTTTTATTTATTAATCTGATATATTTTATCACTTTAAACATTATTTTTGTACTGTTGAATTAATAAAAAATTCATCAATTTACACACATACATTATATATATATATATATATGATAAAAATATAGTTTTAAGATATGCTATATTTATCGGTTAAAATGCTCAATATCAGAGTTAGAGCAGATGTAAATATAAAAGAGGATACTGAGGTCAACATTGAGCAGTGACAGTGTTTTATGACTGAACGCAATCTTCAATTTCAAATTATGGGAATTTTATAGCTATTGTATTGGGTTGATAACTTAATTCATAATTTTTTATTTATTTATTATTGATTAATTAGGGTATTTTGTATTTATTCTTTAATTATTGACTGTCAATTATTATGTAGTAGGATTAGGTAGTAGTAACACCATATAGAAATATGTATATACTTTCCTAAGAGTGACAAAACTCTATCTCCCTTTTCCTATATATATATATATATATATATATATATATATATATATAAACAGAATGAGGTAAGTTATTTTCATTTTCTTATTTCAATATTGACATTCTACTATTCTCAATTTTTATTAAAGTCTTGTTCCTTCAGGATGTGTGCAATGATTGCCCAAGACAAATTCCATTTCTTTATTCTATGAATTGCCATGAAATCTTGGGAAAAGTGGTGGGGTAGTTTCCTGTTGCTTTCTCTACCATTCTGAATTTGGAGTTATCCTTCTCCTAGACAAGTTATAGTTTAAGGCTAGTGAGCCCAGCCAACACATATCGTAACATGTGAAATCTTAGGTTTTTACCTGGTTTCAAACACTAATCTCTGTCACTGTTGAGAAATACACAATCTCAGCTATGTGAAAAGCCACAACACTTTCTCTATGACTATTACAGAATGTCAGTAGAATAAAAGGGGAAAAGTCGCAATTTTAGAAGAATCTACAGTTAGCTATATTTTTAGACATAAAAAAGCAAAAGAAAAAAAAGCTGAAAAAATAAATTTTACACCAAATTACATATTGACAACAGTATTGTAAATGTGCTGTCAGAGGTCAAAGTTCAGTTTATAGGTTAAAGACATGATTTGTCGGTTGATTGAGACATATCTTGAGAATTGAAAATGAAACTATAAATCTTAAATGACTTCCACTAAAACAAACTTTATTGTTCCTCAAAACTTTCCCATGAAACACAGTCACCAACTACTAAATAAATTCAGAGAGCTTTCACTAAAGAAAAAGTTGTTTTTCAGCATTTTTATGACCTTGTTTTTAACTGCTGTGAAAAGACCATCCTAGAAACAGTTAAAAGCAACCTGGGCATTTTGATAAAAAGTAACAAAAATAAAATTATATATATATATGTATATATATATATACATGTTACAAATTAGTAAGTATGTCAATAGTAGTTCACATATGAATGGAAACTAGTGGTAGTCACTAAAATTTTGTGGTTATTATCAAGATTTAGATTTCTGGGTAATGTTATAATAATTTTGTCTTACAACATTTTTTCAAGTCTTTGAAAAATGACATACAGTCTCCATAATATAGAACGGACACAGAAAAAGAAGCAGAAAAAAAAGAGGAGGAAGAAAAGAGAAAATGGAAAAAAGGAAAATGGAAAAATGAAAAAAAAAAAAATGACTTAGGATTATTGGATATGAGAAGAAAAAGACAACAGAGAATCACTGGAAGCACAGACAAAAAAGACAACTTATGGAAAAAGAAAAAAAATAATTTTACTTACTGACATCTGCTCTGGTCTCTATCTGGGCACGAACTGCATCCAGAAGGTCAGCTCGTTGTTCAGGAACCTCGTGCAACTCACGTCGAGCTTTTTTGACCAGCTCATGGGATAATCCCCACCCGTATTCTGCCATTGCCATGAGAATGCTCTGCACCCACGAGGGTGTAGAGTGGGTTGACCACCCAAGGAGTGTAAATGAAAGCAATATGATCAATGATCAGAAAAAGAATTACCTGCCCAAGTTTGATAAAAAGGAAGGGCAGTACAGGAAATTGGCTGGTCACGTTCTCCACTGCCTATTTTGTAAAGAACAGAGAGTATGACCAGCTCTCAGATGAGTAATTTTGGGGGTGGCCACTGTGGCTGATGTCCCTTACAATCTACAGTCTGAAATGATAAAAGTATAAAACACTTTTTTACTTGAAGAGAAAAAGAACTTCATTAAAATGGGAAATGATAGGAAAATTAGTAATAAACAGAAATCAACAAACTGAAGAATTTTTTCAACATATGATAAAACAACATATGATATGACAATGTTGTTATTCAGTAAATATATTAAAACAAAAAATCTGTACAGATTGTATCTTTAATCTGGCAATTTTGGGACCTGATAGACCTGTGGAAGATTGAGGGAGTGAAAATTTAGCATTTTAAAAATATGATTGATTTGTTTTCTACAGCTTATCACGCACTTGCTGGTTATTTGAAGCCAGAAAATATTTTTTACATTGTAAGATTTTGTTTTGGAGATAACATATTCATTATTATATGAACTGCTTGAATTGTGATCAACTACTTGCCTTCTTATTCATACATAATGTGTAAATGTTATAGAAGACACAAAATACATGCAAATATTTACCAGAAAAAGGATTGGCTCAATTCTAAAGCATGACGTAAAAGGGGAATTGGTAAACAGAGTTTCAAATTGTAACTGACAAAAGCCTTAAAATAAAGTGTCATGGTTCATAATGATATTTCATCATTCTAAAAATAACCTTGCCATCAGTGATAATAAAAAAATTAGGATATTAATCCTAACCCTCATCATTGTAAAAATGACCCTTCCACTATAAGAGAGCAGAGTAGAAAACAATACACTAGACTAGGGTACCTGTAGAAGTAGATAAGAGACAAGTAGCAGTACAGAAACACATGTGTAACCAGTTCCCCATGAAGATTGAAAACAGACTATTTCCAAACACCATCCTCACAAACAAAATTCTCAGACCTAAACCAAGTAAGTACTGATCATTAAACAAAAGAGACACTGAGAACATCTTTTTATATAGACACACAATACCAATATTCTGTAATTCAAATTACAAAAAGAAAATACAAATTATTGTTATTAATGTCAACAAATAATATCAAGTCGAGATTACTACTATGCCAACCCAAACTATCAACCCATTACGAAAAGTTTTATAGCATTACAGTTAAATCTTGGGTTCTGGCTTATCAGATAAACCATTTCATGTATAACTTACTATGTTGCCTGATGGACAAAGAGTGAACATTAAACAAACCACTCTCCTATAACTATCATATCTTCCCAGTAATTAAAAAATGCTATCCATCTTGACAGGATCCAATTAGTGAAATATAAAAGTAAAAATTAGAACTGAAAATATCCTTTCACGTTTTCTGTGTTCCCCACAATGGTGATAAGTTTGTCCCAGGAAGGGATCACCAAACAAAGATAGCCCTCAAAACAGGCTTCAATAGACATATTTGTTGATATTTCGGTTACTTCCTTCTGGGGCCTATGGTCATATTACATTGAAATGCTTCTTTTCATATGGTCATCAAAGCTAAGCAATGTCGAGCCTGGTCAGTGTTGGAATGAATAATTGCTTGGAATTGGAAATCAGAAAGCAGAGTTCCAGTCAGGTTCATTATACTCACTCACAGGCAAAAACTCTTGGGAATGGTATGAATCCACTGCTTCTCCCCTACACCAGCTGTAGGTTAATTAGTAGTCAATATTATCTTTCAAAAATTCTTACAATCTAAAAAAAAAAAAAAAAGAATTATGGCTTTAAATAACCTGCAAGAGCTTGATGACTATTAAAAAACAAATCAATCAGCTTCCTTTTGGGATAAAGGAGGGATTACCTACCCTTGGCAGAAGTTAAATCTCAGTAGAAAAGATGGGCACTATATGTTGAATGAACTCCAATTACAGACTTGGGTCGTCTTTGGTATGATGATAAACTACATCTGGCAGCAAGACATCTTACCAGGAAGTTTTAAAGAGCATGGAACCACCTCTTAATTGCTGTTATTCCCAGGTCCACTCTGATTCAAGGTGGTAGCACCAGTTGGGATCCTAGCTATTGGCAAAAAGTGAAATCCCAAACCGGAGTCAAAACATTATGAAAGAGTAGAAATACATTTTTATAGTGAAGATGCCAGTAATACAATTTCATAATAAAAAATATTACCAGCAATATGTTTTTGTAAGGTTGGGGGGGGGGATTATTATCAACAATACATTTTTGTAAAGTTGGGGTGGGGGGGGGAATACATTTTTGTAAAAGAAAAACTGCAAGCAATACATTTTTGAAAAAAAATTACTAATGCTCCCAAGAAAATTAAATTTTAGCATTAAATGACCCAAAAGGAGTTGATGCGTCACTAAACAAACAAAACAAAACAAAACAGACTCGGGCAATATACACTGCACAATGATTCTAGTATAAATTCCATATCATATTTTGTAGCTGCCATTAGTTAAGCAAACAGAGAAACAACATTTTATTAGGTACATGTCTATTTTGTTGATGTTTGGTAAAGAATAAAATCTATACTTGGGATAATCTACTTATCGGAGAAAGACATGAGATAATCCATTTAGGGGTTAAGACACAAATTGTGCAGAGATATTTTTATTGACATTAAAAATTAAGTTAAGAAATGATATTCAAGTCTCTAATTACTGCTCTTATTGTTTCAGTTTAAGAAATAAATTGATTTGGGATCAATTTTTTGCTTTGTATAGGAAAACAAATGCACATAATTGACTGTGCTATTCATAAATATTGAAGTTTTGGTCAATTCTAACTGATTTCAAAACTGTGTATCTGATAACATAGAAGTTAAAAAAAGTACAAACAAAAGAACAGACATATAAAAAAATAAATTAGTGAATTTGTATCTATTACTTATTTTTTTAAATCATTTCATCCCAAGCAAAGCAACCAAGACTGAATGTGAGAGAATAAGAAGAAAACATAAAATTATTAAGGAGAGAAACCAATAAAAGAGCTGGAATTAAGACGATAGAGATTGACATTGCATTTACATTTTTGAAGATCAAAGTTGACTGGAAAGCAAAAAGCTGGAAGAATATTTCACAAGCGAGAAGTGCAAAAGAAGAAACTGTTAACACAGAACATACAGTTATATCTAGCCGCCATTTCAAATCTAAAATGATGGGAACTTGCCACCTATCTAATACTGCACTTAAATTCATAAAGTCTAGGTAGCAAAAAAAAACTCATCAGAACAATTACTATGAAAATATTTATAGAAAAGGCACAAGAAAGCTATATTACTTATATACCATATATTTTCATATATAAGGTGACTTATAGATAAGACAAGACTCAAAATCTCGGTAAAGTTTTGTGACGTTATCTGATATCCATTGTATAAGACAACTGAAAACATAGGCTAGCCTATTTATGGCGAGCACTTCTATGCAGACAGTAACAGGCCTATCATAATGATTTCTACAAGTATAACAGAAAGCTGATGTTATTACAAATGTTGTTTTGTCTACTTTTATTGTTATCAAATCAAAAGGAATAAAATATTATGAAGTATTAACATGAATCTTTATGGAAATAACAATTTCATTCTTACAACTCATTCCATCGTGTAAGCATATTTGCTGATACACCACATGATTTAAGGTTAGCTTTTTGTTTCTGTTGCATTAAATGACCCCCTAATTTTGGGAGTATTTTTTAAGATTTAAACTTTGTCTTATATGTGGAAATATATGGTAGTAATTATAATTTTAATATAACAATTTTGTAACATTTATCAGATCAATTCTTTCATCAATATGAGAGAATAACTCATTTCTTTAGCCACTGCATTTTAAACTATTATGGTGTTAAACACTATATTTACATATCAATTACAAGGAGCAATAAAAGAGACCATGTTCTGGACTTTTAAGCTTAAGAGTTGAATCAGTGAAACACAGTTATAAAACTTTGTATGCACAAAATATTGTCAGATTTCATATTTTATGACTTCTATTTGCAGCACTTTAGAAGTTTCCTCAATTTCATGATAAGCCTCTTTCTGGAACACAGTTATTACCTGTCAATGACCAAATATCAAAACTTCCTTTACTCTTCCCACTAGATTTTAATCTTCATTTTTTTTTTTTTTTATTGGATGATGTAAGGGTTGATAATAGGACTGACAGGTTTTTGCTGCTACTGCCTGGATCTGTAAGATAGTCAAAAGGAAATGGTTGGTCCAAGTGCTCATTCTCTTCTCTACTAACCATAATAGAAATAGAATATCCTAATAAATTTGGCAGTGGGGCAGAGCACAGCAAAAGGAGATTCAGGTTGTTTTTTTTTTCAAAGGTGAAGTAAACTGTCTCATCTGCAATTTGAACTTATCTCACCAATTCCATTTTACGCACTTCTAAACATTAAATCAATCTGACAGCATCAATCTATCACCAACGCTTTCACTGGTGCATTGTTTTCTGGCTGTGCTAGTCTATTTGTTGGAAAAATAGGAAAATGACATTTTTTTTAATCATTTCACTCCAAGCAAGGCAATAAAGCCACTAAGTCACAAGGGGTTACTGAGTGTGAAAGAATAAGAAAGAGAAAAATGTTATTAAAGAGAGAGAAAAATAAAAGAGAAGACAATCAATAACAATTGACTTTGCATTTAAAATTTTGAAAAAATCTAGTTACTAAAGAGGAAAACTCATCAAAACAATTACCATGAAAATATTTATAGAAAAAGCCCAGGGAAGCCATGATACAGTGGTGGAAAAGTGGTTAAAGCCGAGATGCCAGGTCAGGATCAATAACATTGTAGATTCTTCTTTGGATCTTATCAAGATACTTGAAATATATAGCAGGAGCACCATACATGTACCTGGCAGCAATAGTCAATGTAGAGACAAATGGTAAACTTATAAATATGTAAGATAAATTTAGGAGAGAAAAATTGTCTAGCACAACACAGGGAACCAACTTTCCAAGCAGCTGACCAAGAAATTGATTCAATATAATCGTTTCACTTCCTATCAGCAGAGAATGTTAGCCTGAGAAGGTGCAATCATTCTGAGAGGTTAGCATCAGCCATGGTCATGGAAGGCAGAAGAAGGATTTCTCAGATGATTAATAGAAAGCAGTTTTGTTTTGGTGGCATTAAAATTGACACAGTTAACAGCAAATTTTAGGCCAATTTTTAGATCAACTGCCAATTTGACCTTATCAAAATGATCAGACAGGAAGTTTTATTGGAAATAAATGTTTATAAAGACAATGATAGACTTTTGCCATTTTGGTTTTGATAGAATCCTCTGCAGTCCAGACTAAGCTAAACCATAAAGTAAAACTGGCAGCTGATCTTGAAAATGATCTTCAGTTGTTAACATTGTTAACTGCACTAGACTCAAGAAAGCTGAATTAAAAAGTGTTTAGGTAATTAAGGGAATACTAAACTTACTAAAGCATGTAGCATTTTTATTGAAAAGATGGAGAATTTATTTTTGGAGTGGATAAAAAAGAAATTGCCACTGATAATATAAAGGAATCGATATGTAAGGCAAAGTCCAGCAGTTGTTTGATGACCTTTTAGAGTTCATGCTAAATTTTTTAATGACCTTTTAAATGAACTTTTTAATGACCTTTTACAGTTAATGGTAAACTGATACTAAAGAGTCAGATTTTCTTAATTCAATTCTATATTTGTTCTTTATGCACTTACTATATCATTTCTATATTATACCCCCTGACGAATAGACAGAGCATTTGCTGGAGGGTCTGTTTACAAGTTGGGATTGTTGAAGGTAACATCAATCAGTTAAGTGATAAATTTTATATTTGTATTAATCCTACATACATACATACATACATATATATTAGTGTATTTGGGCAGCAATCCCTCTTTTATACATGTTTTCTTAAAAGACAACTGACAAGGTACTGTAATTAAACTTTTTATTTTAATTTTTCTTGCATTCATACAAGTATTTTTTTTTCTGGAAAACAAAATATGAAGAAACTGTTAAAAAGTTCTGTATATCCAAGTGCTTTCAGCTATTCTTTTAGCCATTATCAAGAGCAATTTTTATTTTTAGTTGAATGTGGGTTTTTTTTGTATGTGTCTAAAGTTATAGGAAGGTTTTATTTTCTAAACACAGCCAGCACATTGTGACAGTGTTCATAGTTGAGTGTTGGCTTTTTCCTTTTTATTATTAGGGCTTCCATTACTTTCAATTTTTTTTTTTTTTAAAAACATGTGGATGAGGCTATCATACTTGTATTTTCTACTGGTTTGCTGTGGATGGAGTTTGGTATGTTTTTGTGCATGTTTAAATGAGTCCTAATTTGGTTGGGTAGGTGTAACATAAGTGGTTTAGATAGGATTGTACTTCTAGACAGAAAACACTTATACAAACACAAGAAAAAATAGATAAAAAGCTTAATTGCAGTACCATTATCAGTTGTCTTTAATGAAATCTTTTTGTGTGTGTGATTATATATATATATATATATATATATAATAATGATGAAAGCTGTGACTTTAGATATCCATGGTAATAATTTATTTCATGTGATCAGACCAAACAATTCTACAATAAATGAATTTTAAATTTATCCAGACACAAGCAAAAAAAATAATTTGGATATTGCTATCATCATTATATTTGTCCTGTTCTTAAATTGAGCTCTCTTTGGATTCATATACTCTTTAGAATTATCCCTACCAATTATTATATATATATATATACACACACACACATCAACATACTGTGATGAAAGCATGGTCTAAATATAATGAAAACAGTTTTATCCTCAAAATCTTTGTTAATATTAAGAGGGAAGACCAAAGTATTTTTGAATATTTAATGAAATTTTTTTTTTACTCTTTTTAGAACATTTGAAATTTTGATTAAAAATCTTGTTTTTCTTGCATCAGCAGATGTACTAACTTTTAGCATAGCCTCAAATTTCAATCTTAGCTTCTTTTTTGTGATGACACATAAATTTTGGAAATTCTTGCAAAAATCAAATAATTGTTGGATTTTAATGAAATTTTCAGGACTTAAATTATTTTGGAAATTATTTTTATTAGAAAATCTTGGTAAAAACATTTTTTATTTTACATGATTTTCAGCCCCTTAATTTTATGAATACTTGAGAAATTAAATGAGAATTTTTTGTGACTATTTTAATTAAAAACAGAATTCTTTGAAGAATTTAAATCTTCTAATTTTTTTCCAAAATTGGACTTTGTCTTACCAAAAATATGTACTGAATCAAAAAAATTAAAAAAAAAACAGTAAAACTAAGATATTATTTAATTAAGCTTTTAATTGCTTTTATTAATAATATTAAAGACAATATTGCATAAAGAAAAAATTTTTTTGATAAAAAATGAATTTTAACAAGGTTTGTTTTCATTTTTTATTTACAACTTTAAATTGAATAATTTATAAAGTTTTTAATCTTTTAAAATTCAGTTTCAAATGTAACTCTTAGGAAATATTAAGTAAAACTATATTTACTAATCACATATTGTATAGCTTATTACAATCTGATAACCCCGAATATTTTTATAAAGAATTTAGATTTTTTTTTTTGTGTATATACATTCTAATTTTTGTAAGTCTGCTTGTTCATACATTTTTGTTTGTTTGTTTGGGTTTTATGGCATATCAACCACTGTGGGTTATTTAATGCCAAATCCAGTTTATATGAATTTTAAATGCCTATTTTGTATGGAATAAAAAATGTATAGTTGGCAACATTATTGTTTCAAAAAAAACGTATAGCTGGCAACACTACTTTTTTACAAAAAAAACGCATAGCTGGCAACATTTCTTTTTTACAAAAAAATGCATAGCTGGCAACATTACTTTTTTTACAAAAAAACGTATAGCTGGCAACATTACTTTTCTACCAAAAAACGTATACCTGGCAACATTACTTTTTTACAAAAAAAACTTAGAGCTGGCAACATTATTGTTTCAAAAACTTAGAGCTGGCAACATTATTGTTTCAAAAACTTAGAGCTGGCAACATTATTTTTCTGAAAACATTATCTGAGACCTTGCTGTTGGATGCAGTTTATCGCCACACCCAGGACGCTGATGTAGTTTACCGTCATACCCAGGATGCGGATGTAGTTTATTGTCATACCCAGGACGTTTGTTCATACATGACATTATCATTAAAAAGCCACATGTTTTAAGAATTGTCCACCACTTATGAAAAACCCTCATATGAACTATCAGCTGATAGCAATTCTGATCCACAATACTTAACTGTCAACACATTGTGTTGATTGATTTATTGATAGCCTATCAGAAAAACAAGACCCCGTGGTTAATAAATGCTTGTATACAACATTTTATGCTATAAGTAATATTTGTTACAAATCATTAATTTAAATTTGCTAATTTTCCTCAAATAACGTTTCAGAAATATATATTTAATTTTTGCAAGTTTTTTAAAACAGAATTAACTTTTGTTTACAAATGTCTCAAAATGGCTGATTTCATCGATTTTACTGAAAAAGAAAATATCTATATATAGATTCTAATTAATATCATTTTTGTTTGAAATACATCACAGAGTATTTTGCTGAATAGAAATAGTAAATTTTAATCATTTATCTTCAATTAAAGCTAAAATGAAAGGTTCAAGAAAACTTTTTATTTTTAGAAAATTATTTTAAACCTTATGCATCATGAATTAGTGGATGAACACTAATATATATGTATATATATATATATATATATATATTACACACATACACTGTTGTTTACATAATACAAAGTGCAACATCCACTCAGTGTAGTGGGTTACGGAATGAGGTTGTTGGAAGTAAATAACAGTTGACCCAAGATTTGAAGAGGTTAAGATTATAGTTATTGGGAGAGGCTGTTCCCCAAATTAGAAGTTCTTGGGAAAGAAACTTTCTAAATGGAACTTCCTTCTTACCTATAGAATATAAAAGGAACAAGGATAATTTGATACAATATACACTTTTATGTACAGTTTGGGATGGACATCCCCTGTCTTCATATTTTAATTTCTTATGCAACACACAGTTTAGTTAATGAATGCAACTGAAATGAATTATATTCATATATAGAGACCCCACTATACAAAAATGTATATAAGAGCTTAATTGCTCTTCAATACCAAAATACACTAGTGAAATACTATAAAAGTATCAATAATTAATACAAACTCTTGAGAATTACTAAATGAAGGACACACTTAAGAAATAATAATATTGCTTTGAAATAAGTTCACATTTTTTCCACCACTTTTTATTCCAGTGAATTCACAGATAGAGCTCCAAGCTAAATCTAGCTCTAAAAATTTAATTGCATCTTCTCTCTCACTCCTCTTCCTATTTAAAATTTCTGGTTTCATCTTATTTTACACGATAAATTCTTTTCTTTCACATATCTTATTTATATTGCAATTATCTACTTTTCATTGAAAAGAAAATTGCATAGAGACTAGATGATAAAAGATAAGTAAAAGAAAATTGAGAAAAGAAAGATTAGAGAGAGAAAGAGAGCAGAATGTAAAGAGAGGGGTAGACAGTAAAAGAAGAAAGAAAAATCAAAGCAAAGAGAAAGAGGGTTTTATCGATTGCTTTGTTCTAGTGAAAAGGTATCATAAATGCACTAAGAACTACATTATGATAAAAGTAGCAATTGTCAATAACTGATCTTATCTGATCCAAAAAACTGAGAAAGATTTCTTCACAGGTTTTTAGCATGAGAAACAAGACAAAATATTAAAATCTCCAAGACATCTTTAAAAAAGTTCAGCAGATGTCTGTAGCAATAACAACATTTATTTTTAATCTTCACTCTAAGCAAGGCAATAAAGCCACTAAGATGCAAAGGGTTACTGAAAGCAAAAGAAACCAGGAAATCTTTGAGTTGCAAAAAAACAATAAAAGAACAGGAGTCAAGGAGACAGAAGATAATAATTGACATTGCATTTCAATTTTTGAAGATCATAGCTGAGAAGAACGCAAAAAGCCAGTAGCAAGTTCCACAAATGCAAGAGAAGAAATTATTAGCATAAAACTTACAATTACTTCTTGCAATTTCAACAGTAAAATCATGACATTACTTGTAAACCTAAACAGAATGGTAAAAGTTTAGAATCATAATTGGCATGCACAAAATAGCGAGTTCAGATTTATATATACATATATTGTTTCTCGTTTTTAATAGACTTTCAAATAAATTTTTTGATTTTTTCAAAATATATATTCACATATTCCCATTCTTTTTTTGGTTCCTTTTCCTCTGAGAAAATGCTTTAGATAAAGCCAGTTCTTCTCTATTATTTGAGTATGAAAATAATGAGCCTTTTCTGAAAGATATTTTTTCCTATCGTTGGTTTTAGAACATCTCCAACAGTTACATCCATCAGAACAACTTTTGGATACCAAGGTCATATTACAGCAATAATCTTCACAAGTTCTTTGTTCTGCAATTAATTTTTCTTATTCTCCAAAAGTTTTAACTAATGTTCTACTTTCTTTGTTGTGCATGCAAATTATGGCCCAGATTCTAGACTTTTACCAAAAGAACTTATATATAAGTGTTGATTAATAAATAAGGTCTCCAATCCTATAAAAAAAAAACATAAAAAAAACTAAATAGAATAATGGGCAAGGTATTGAAATGAAGTAAATTTATTCCTTTTCAAAATTACAAGGGTTGAGTCATAAGTAAGGTCTATAATATTACCAAACAAGGTTTAGACCAGACAGAATAATGAAATAGGTATTAAAATGAAGTAAATTTCTTTCTTTTCAAAATTATGAATATTGATTGATAAGTTTATAATCTGATAAAACAAATTTTAGACCCGATAGAATGATGGGATCTGGGACTGAAATTAAGTAATTTCTCTTTGAAATTAAGAATATTTTTTAACAGTCACCATTTACTTCTACATATTCTATCCACTTTTTCATCCTATCTATGAAGAAAGTTTCTGGTTGACATTGCATCCAATTATTGATACCAACCTAAGTATTGACTTTCCATTGCCCCTTTCCGTTTTGAGAATAAACACTGCCATAAATTAATTTAATCTTATCTGAACTTTTATTTGCATACAATCTCTAGGTTCTAAAATACCATCATTGCTTTATGCAGAACTTGGATGATTGAATAATCTTACTCAATGTTATCACACATGAAATTGTCACTTAGCAAGTTTTAACATGACTTCAATATTTTTGTTTTTACTAGCATTCACCCTTATACAAGGTTCAAGAGCCACTCAAAGTAGAGGACTTACAGCCACATCATGTTAAAACACTGGTTCCTGTACGATCACTGAAGTTAAGCAGCATTTAACCTGGTCAGTACCTTGATGGGTGAACTTGGGGAGATCAGGTACTGTAAGCTTGGAAGTGCAAATGGTATGATGGATAATGTTTCAGAATTCTTAATCAGAGATCCAAGTTCCAGTTGGGTTCATTATATTCACTTACATGCAAATACTCTTCAAAAAAGTATGAATTCACTTCTTCCCCCTAGCTATGGGTTAATTAATAACTTGTATCAAAAAATTATTATTATCTAAAAAAAAACAAATTAAATTCTTACAATCTAAAAATATTTCCTAGCTTTTGATAAGATGTAGAAATCTAATCAACCAATGAATCTAAGTAGAGGATTATTGCAGGACGTGCGTGATACGACTAGAAGAGAAGGAAGTGAAGATCATGTAAATATAGAAGATAGACTAGACTTAAAGAAGTCAAGATTGTAGCATTTGGAGAAGCATCCACATGGGAGTCTTTCCCACAAAGCAGTGTTTCTTGGTTGTCTGATTGAAACTTCCTCCTTACAATTGGAATACAGAGGGAGTGAGAATTGTTTGACTGTGACAACAGTATGCCATTTTTTAGTTGTAAACTTTGAATTGGTGGAAATAAAGAATAGAGCACTGAATAAGTGCTCAAACAAGTTACCATCTCCACTACTAGCAATAAGAGACCTTATTTATCAATCAATCATTCTCTTATATATTAGGTTGGTGCAATAATAATGACGTAATAATGTCGTTCTTTGATGTTAAAAAATATGTCAAAAAACGACATTATTACGTCATTATTATTGCACCAACCTAATATATATATATATATATATATATATATATATATATATATATATATATATATATATATAGTTGCAATCCTCATACATGCACAATTTGTGAACTTGTTTGCAAATCATTGGTTGGATTTAAATGACACACCAGGCATGAACATCTGAAATGAAGTTTTTGTTGAATAATCCTAACTTTGAAATCAACAGTAGAGCCATTATATATAGTGTAAATATTAGTTGTCTTTTCGATCATCTTAAAAACATTCCTAGCACACGTGTTACTAAAAGTTTCAGGGTAATAAACCGACCTGACATTCAGAACAGGTCAGTTTCAATGTGCCATTTTTACATACAGATATATATATATATTATTTAGATGTTATTTTTAGTGGATACCCATATTTGAATAGATGTTGTTTATTTATTAAACAGTATATTTATTTTCATCTACCAGCCTGAATATTTGAGAAAACTTATTAGAAAAATATCTGCAATGTAATCAATCCTGATTGGCATCTCAACTTCAGTCGCTTTCTCACTGATGTGACATGGCTTTCCCTTGCCTTCAGTTCATCTTTGGTTTTGTTGGTCTCTTGCCCCACACATAATCAAGGGGGTTGCAGTCTGGGGAGTTAGGTGGCCAGTTGTAAGGGGTGATGTAGTCACAGAAATTGTCTGACAGCCATGAATGAGTTCTGCTTGTGCAGAGTCATATTGTCAGACATAGGGACTTCCAGCAGCCCCCCTCTTGACCCATGGCAGCACTACCTCCCCAAGGCACTTGATGTAGTACTCTGTGTTGAGTCAGAGACCCTTATCAACAAATTCAGTTCTTTTCTTATCAGAATGATCAGAATAAGTTTTCTGAGCTGATGTATCATCGTAATCACCATTAGACTCACCCAACTCTTTTCAAATCCTTTGCACTGTCCTCAGATTGACATCCAAACACTGAAATATTTGTACTGGAGCTTTTGGCATGAACGTTAAACAGTACAGTATGCCGTTTCCAAATTTCTGGTGGAGTGATTTGTGTCATGATGCTCTTTTTCTTACAGACAGTACCCAACTGACGCTACTATGCTGTGTAATCAACAAAAGCAAAAACAAACAATGCACATGTGCGAAATTAAAATGGCAATAATTTACCCATCAAACCTTAACCTTATCTATGTACAAGTGTGTGTGTGTGTGTGTGTATATATATATATATATATATATATATATATATACACACACACACACACACATATATATATATATATATATATATATATATATATATATATACACACACACACAAATGTTAAATGGTCAGAGTTGAACCAGACCAGAGAAAAAGTAGTATTAAAAAGCGCTCAATACATGTGAGAAAAAAAATATAGGTAAAAATAACATGTAGAACTTTTAACTTTAATTGACCTCCTGATTTTAAATTTTTTTGATTTTATATATATGTATGTTAGCTCTATCTCTGATATTGCGCATATAATATATAAATAATTATATATATATATATATATATATATATATATATATATATATATATATATATAGTGTGTGTTGTAAAAGGATTATAAATTCTCTATCATCATTATAAATATTTAATAAGCTTTGTCTGAAAGGACCACAACAACAAACATCTCTTATGGCCATGACCCTATAATTTTCTTTTGTTTTTTGTCAAAAAATATTGTTAAAAATAAAACAAATCATGACAGATATGAAGAACTGGAATATCTGGTTAATTATGTTTTGTGCTATTATAAAACATTAGTCTTAGACTACATCATCAATCAACCATTAATTTTGACTAAATATTTATGAATTGCAAAGTGGAGTAATGGTTACTGATACAGAATCAATGTATTCATTTTACAGTCGAGACAGTTTGTTTCGCAAGGAAAAAGGCTGAATACTAAAACATAGGAATTCATAGGAAATTCTTTTACTACAGAATTGTATTGCAAACTATATCAATATGCAAATACATTGCTAATGGCTTTATTACTGAAACTGCCAAGTACAGTTTTGGCCCTCTGTGACTTGTTCTATTTTGTCAATAATAAAATCACTTGAAAGGGACCAGATTTCAGACCATGGATAAGATTAGATGTAATGTAAAGAGGCAGAACCACTCTCATGGCAATCTTTCAGAATTTACAGTTTTTACTCATTTTGTTAATTGCTATTGTTTCATCATTTTACTGCTGCATACCTTTTATATCTGTCTAGAGACTAAAGCGTTTTTTGTTGTTTCAGTAGATATTCTACATTAAAACACTGATAATACAAACCAGATTTGCACGATGAATCTCAGTTCTGGTTCCCACAATGCAAAGTTGTGATATGAGCTGAAAAATGTTGTGTCAAGTTTTTCAGATGATTTAGTCATCAAATTCAAGGTCTGCAGAAGATGGTGAGAACAGATAAGAAATCAAATATTGAACTGATAACTGTTTATGAGATGTGTGTCACAGACATGAGGAAGAGAGAGAGAGAAAGAAATCGCAATAAACAATGATTCACTCAGCACTAAGAGATGAATCACTGACAGAGAGAGAAAAACTAAGGGAGATCACTGTCATGAAAGTTTATTCTAGATTCAGGATAGCTATGTAACTGTTATATAATATCAGACAGTGAATGCTGGACAATTTTATCACAGATGAGACTTGAGGCAAGAGGAATATGGAGTGAACATGTGAGCAATGAAATCATAGAAAAAATGGAATCGAAACGGACACTTAGCATTAGAAAAAGAGAATTGAAATTTCTAGGGCGCATGAGGAAAGAAGGCTTAGAAAATTTGACACTCACAGGAGATATTGAAGGCAAGAGGGTTATTGAAGGCAAGAAGGATAGAGGAAAACAGCACATATCCTATCTAATGAGTTTGTGTAAGTGGTTGGTAGAACAGGGATTAGGAGATACATCAAAAAGACAAACTTTATTAAAAGCTACAAAGGACAAGAAATTGTGGAGAGCCATGATCACCCACGTCCTGAAGAGACACAGTATATAGAAGATGTAATTGAATCAATTGCTAGGTGTTATATAGGAATAAAATGTCACTGCCGACACTGGGGTTTGAAGCCAGATCAGCAGAGAACACAGGCGCTCCCATTTTGAATAAGTAGATCACGTGATGGTAAAGGAAATGTATGTATGCAAATTAGTGTGGCGTCTAAGTAATCACTATATAGATCACTATTTGGTGGTCACTATTCAAGCGAGTATTATAGAGCAAGTACTATTAGTATGAGTGTTATTCGAAGGCATCTGATACCAGTATTGTGCAACAGCCTTACTATAGTTGTATCCGTGGTTACAAAATCTCTACTACAAGCATTATGAAAGTGACAACAAGTGTTCGTTGACATCACAAAACAAAGTCAGCTGATGGGAAAGTTAGTTCACCATGTCATGCTAGAAAATTTTTTGCACTAGAATCTATCTTGTACATTTATAAGTTGATGATTTGTCCATGCATTTAATATTGTTGCCACATCTAGCCTGGTGCCTATGTCATGTATTTAGAGATTTTTGATGCAATCCAAAGAAGAATCCACAATGTTATTGGTCCTGATCTGGCATTTCAACTCCAGTTATTTTCCCACCACAGCTTCCCCTGTGCTTTTTTTTCTAAATATGTTCATGACAGTTGTTCTAATGACTTTTCTTCTTTCGTAACTCAATTTTACAAATTTAAGCATTGTACTAGATTGGCATCTAGGTCTCATTTTACTGTTGAAATTTCTAGATGTAACCCTAAGTTCTATGCTAACAGTTTTTTATCTCACACTTTTCATCTGTGGAACTTTCTTCCAGATTCTTGTTTTCCAGTGAGATTTGATCTTCAAAAATTTAAATGCAATGTCACTCGTTATCTTCTCTTTTTTTCATCTTTTATTCTCTCTCTTTAATAATTTTTTATTTTTTGACATTCATTCACACTCAGTAATCCCTTGCATTTTAGTGGCTTTATTGCCTTGCTTGGGGTGAAATGATTAAAAACAAATATCCAAAGAATATTCGACAATGTTCTCGAACAATCAAGAATATTAGCCTTGTTGATCAGCTAAATGCTATTTGCCGAAACGGTGAAGTACAACATTAGACAAAAGCAATTCACAATGTGTCAGATAATCACTTTGTATCATTGTGATGGTGAATCAATGAATTGAATTTCAATTTCTTCAAAACTTTTTGAATATCCTGCACCAAGTGGTAAAGGAAATAAAGAAAACCTTGAAAAATCAAAAAATAAATACTGTCAGCTTGAAAGAAAATATTTAATATCAAAGATGATCTTCTCTAAAATATTTTTCCTCAGTTAAATGAAAAGCAGATTTACTTACGTAATTTTAAAGACAAGAAAAAATAACTGATGAAACTTAATTTATACATTAAGTGTTTTCATTAATATTTTATTACTATTATTATTGGTGTCTTTAAGAAGTTTTACTATCATTATCTTATTAGTACTTTTAATCAACCTTATTGTTTTCATCATAACACTTTCAATTGGTACACTGATCATTATTAGTATTATTTTACAAGCAACTATAATAAAATAAAACTGGTAATAAAATAGTAGTTATTTACACTATTTACATTGTTCGGACTGTTGTCCTCATCTTCGTTGCTACATGACAACGAAGATGAGGACAACAGTTTGTACAATGTAAATAATTACAATATCTCATCTCAGAAATGTAGATAGATATTGAAAATAATCATAATAAAGACTATATTGGCCAAGAGCAATATGATAAACAATTAGATAGAAAGAAACTAGCAATGAAATAATAATGATAATAAATAAAGTATGTATTGATGCAGGGTGTTGGGATAAAAAGTAACAATAATAAGATGGAGTAAAACTAGTCATAAAATAATAGCAATAATGAAGAGTGTATTGACTGAAAATGATGATGGAGTAAAACTAGTCATAACAAAGAATGTGTTAACCTAGAGTGATGTGACAAATAATGAATTTAAACAATAAAAGAACAGGAATTAAGCCAAAAGAGAATGATTAACACTGTATTCAAAGTTTTGAAAATCAAAGTTGACTGGAGAGCAAGAAGCCAGAAGAGAGTTCCACAAGCAAGAAGTACAAGAAAAGAAACTGTTAACATAGAACTTACAGTTACATCTATAGCCATTTCAACTATAAAAGTGACAAGATCTTTCTGTACAATCTAGTAGTACCCTTCAATTCATAAAGTAATAAATATGATAGTAACTAGCATAATACCGATTTTAAGAAAATTACAAGATTATGTATGGATCAGCATTTATGCTTGGTGCAGAGTATCTGGGCACTACCTCAAATATAAGTAGTATTTCCAAGCACTTCTGTGCATTCTATCAAAAGGATTATGCACTATTGTAGAATTTATTATTCAAGTTAATAGTTTCATTATAAAATTAGTAACAACTAATAATGTTGTTAGTAAAACTTTCAGGATATGCTTATAATTCATTATAAAGAACATGAATTTTCACATATCTTTTTCATTAAGATTATTTACAATAAATTATTTGTTAGTATAGGATTATATAACTTGAAGTTTATCGAGCATTGTAAATAATTTATATATCAGTATATCTTGATATTATGTCAGATTACTCCAAGTTCTAATGGTACCATGTAACCCAGTACTACCTGTCATATAGATCAATCATAGGTGATTGAATTGGTTCCCACATCAAGCTTTTCTGGTGAGGCAGATCACTAGGCTTCTTGACAGAAGGCTTCCTAGACTGAAGTCAATGGCCAGAGAAGAGGGTTCTTCTTGATTCAATTAACAGCCAAATGCCAGTGACCAAGGCGAGCCTTCAATTTAGAAGACTGCTGCTGTGTTTTGATCAAGGGAGGTCTACCTACCCAAGACATCCTATGCATGAATGAAAGCCCACTCTGGCTTGCAACCCAGATATGTGCATATAAGTAGTAAGGTGTTCAGCTGCACTTCAACCCTATGCCCATACCTGGTCATGGGGCTGATGATTTGAATTTCAGATATCTAAAAGACTGCTATGGGTTGGGAGAAAGGTATAGCCTTGAGGGAGAAACAATATATTGGAAAGCTATTAAGTGATGGGAACATAATGTTGGAAATTGGAAAAACGTTGAACAAAGACCATGAAATTGTTATTGAGTGATTGTTAAAATTATTATTTAATGAGTGATGGTTAAAATTTTTATTTAATGAGTGATTGTTAAATTTATTTCTGTTATTGATGGGAACAGAATATTGTAAATTGTAAAAATGAATTGAAAAGCAACTGAAGATTGTAATTGTAAAAAACTTTGAACAAAGACCATAAAACAACAACAAAAAAAGAAAAAAGAAGTCAGTTCATCAATAGGGCTTCATGCTATTTACTCCTATTCAACTATTATATGGCACTTTGTAACAATGTATTGAAACAGCCCTGAAAACTTTATGATGACTGATAAATATGGACAATGTGCCTGCATCAGATTTTATTTGAAATTCAGCAAATCTGCTATGAAAATACTTTAGGTTGAATGCAGGATTTTGAGTGACCCGCTTTGTTTAAAGACGAGTCATGTGTTGGTTCAAGATGAGTGTACTTGGAAACCAAAATGCCAGAAAATGTGCAAAATAAATTTTTGAACTCATCCATGAGGACCATCACCGGGCAAGCCATCAGTTTTAAGTGCAGTACTAGATTGGGAGTGAAGTCTCATAATTCCACTGTTGAAATTGCTACTTGTAATCATAGAGTTCAACACTAATAGTTTATTTGATCATATTTCTGGAATTTTTGTGCAATTTCCTATTAACGATTATCTTCAAGAAGTTTAAATGCAATGTCAATCATTATTGTTAGTCTCCTTGAATTCTGTTCTTTTATTCCCCGCCATTTCTTTTTACTCTCAATAATTTATTACATCTTCATAGCTTTTACTACCTTGCTTGAGATGAAGTGATTAATAAAAAAAAAAAAAATAATAATAAAAAACTGGAATCAAGAGCATATATAAAATTCAAACAGAAGCAGAGGTGATATTAAATGGCCGGTGGTTTTGAGATATTCAAGAGGTGCTGCAATTTCTGTGTTCACTCCTAAAGGGACTATCTCAAAGGGAATGGCAGCTAAATTTAAATACTATATGAAATATTTACTGGCACAATGGAATCCTGATTTTTTTTTTTTTTCTGATACTATTTAGATGTAAAGAAGTGGTTAAAATTGACATTGGAACAAATCGAAATGAATTAAAAAAAAAAAAACAAAGATATGCAAACCATTTAACTATAAAAGATAAGGAAATAACACCATATTTTGTCAGAACACATATGAGAACCAAAAAGTTTGTTTGTTTGTTTGTTTGTTTGTTTAGGTTTTATGGCATATCAACCACTGTGGGTTATTTAATGCCAAATCCAGTTTATATGAATTTTAAATGCCTATTTTGTATGGAATAAAAAATGTATAGCTGGCAACATTATTGTTTCAAAAACTTAGAGCTGGCAACATTTATTGTTTCAAAAACTTAGAGCTGGCAACATTTATTGTTTCAAAAACTTAGAGCTGGCAACATTATTTTTCTGAAAACATTATCTG
Organism: Acanthosepion lycidas; assembly: GCA_963932145.1. Lineage (NCBI taxonomy): Eukaryota > Metazoa > Mollusca > Cephalopoda > Sepiida > Sepiidae > Acanthosepion > Acanthosepion lycidas. Next base: position 95,885,525 of record OZ010597.1, on the reverse strand, counting down.
AGACCTTGCTGTTGGATGCAGTTTATCGCCACACCCAGGATGCAGATGTAGTTTACCGTCATACCCAGGACGTGGAACCAAAAAGGAAAACATCAGTGATAAATTGGGACATAATAAAAAATGAAGAAAACCAGAGGAAAAAATTGCAATTTATGGAGGAGCTGAAAAATCATAGAATTCAAGAATGTAAATGGATTAATAAACAGAAGGCGCCACATTGCTTTTGAGAAGTGGGAAAAAGAATGGCAGTGCTCAGGAACGCACAAGAATTTCAAATGCCCATTTAAAAAAAAAAAAAAAAAAAAAAATCACACTGAAATGTGTGAAAATGTTAATGGTAAATAAAAAAAAATTACTTTATGTGTATTATTAGGTTGGCGCAAAAATAATGACATAATAATGTCGTTTTTTGACGTATTTTTTAACGTCAAAAAACGACATTATTACGTCATTATTTTTGCACCAACCTAATAAAAAGCACTTTTAAAAGAATTTAAAATTGAGTACTCCTGTATACATGAGAAAATTTATATATTTATATATATAAAAAGATGAAAATTTGTGCACACATGCTCATACAATGTTTTAAACTGAAGCAAAAATATCAAATATATTGTTCTAATCTTTTAAAGAATCACATGTTCAAGTTAGATGCAGTTATCTTAAGAAAACTATTTTGAAAAAAAAAAAAAAAAAATTGTCAAAATTAACTATTTTCAAAAGAGACACCAATTAGTTAATTAGTAACAAGTTTGGCAAATAAGATTGTAGCTAAATTTGTTTTATTGAACATTTAATTGGATTTTTTGTTGAGAAACGTTTTTGTTAATATTTTGTTGTACTAATATTAAAACTGCACAACTTTAGTTATAAACATATTCAAGATATGGCAAGAGGTGCTAAGAATAAAAATAGGGGATATTTATATTTGGGGATCAAGAGGAGTCCTTAAATAAAAAATAATGTAATTAAATAAAAATAAAAAGGAGATAATGGTCAAGTTCCGACATGCATTGAAATATCATGCCCTTTGATCAAGAAACGAAAATCAGCACATCACAAATATCCTTAAGAAAAAAAAAACAACAAAAAACATGGTTTCTTAATTCATCAACAATGGTTGATCAGTGCAACCACAATGGGAATTTTAATTTGACTTGCTCTGTATGTTGATCTTAAGGGTGAAACTTAAGTCACAATTAAGCTGGATTGCATCTTATTTTTTTTTATAACTAGTGTATACCCATCAATGTCATCAAAAATGACAACAATTGTTTTAATAGGGAGATGTAATGAAGCAAGGTCTTGAAACAAAAGTACTGAGATTCAATAAAATGGAGATAAAGAATTCACAATTAAAATTGAGGCCAATGAACCATTTAATTAATCTGTTCTCTCTCTCTCTCTCTCTATATATATATATATATTTTAGACATTCAAGGGTATCTAGGATTCAGTGATTATTTCTGGTATTATATAAATTACTTTTTATCCAATATCTATTCATGTTAAAAAAAATTATACATTTAATATAACAGTGAAAGAGAAATATCTTTTGGAAAAAAAAACCCAGTGAAGACAGTGATGACAAAGCCTATTTGAAGACCAAGTTGAAGCAAGATGATCGGTTAATAGACAAAGGAATCTGAATGCCTTACATGAAAGGCTTGGACAGATAAGACTGCAATCTAAGAAACATAGAAATAAAGGAACTGATTAATTAAATGGTTTATTTTTCTTGGGAAGTAATTTTATCTAAATGCAGATAAATATTTTATTTGTATACATTATTAAAGTAACTAAGTAATGTAATCCCTCATAAATTTATTAACTTAATTTACTTCCTTTTCCATTACAGAAAGGACAGGAAATATATAAATAAACATTGATAATTATTATATGGCTTGATTTTTTATAGTTTAATTATACTGAACACTTTTTAAGCTCACTTTGAATTTTTTCAAGACTGTGTAGCCAGTCTTTGCCAGTTACATAATTTAAATTCTTTTGGAATTACACATATACTTAAAATTTGTTAAATTTATAAGGGAAGAGAGTTCAATATTGGATATACTCAATCTCCAATATTATAAATTGAGACAGTGTGGGCATAGGAATCAACACTGTCTGTTGATTCCTATGCCCACACTGCCTATTTCTCTTATCCAACCTTGTTTCCAAGAACTGTTGTTTTGTGGAGAGAATCCCAGGAGGATGCTTTCCTGACCATTACAATCTACTTCTTCAAGTCTAGAATTAATAGTTATATTTCACACATCTTCATAAACTGTGCCACTCACACAACCATCTTTAATATCCCTCTATCTTGAATGGCCCTTAAGCCTTGTATAAGGTGAACATCAGTTAAAGAAAAAAAAAAAAAAAAAAAAAAGAAAAAACATTTATATCTTTCAAACATATTTGGTAGAATCATATCAACAAGTTCTGTGTATCTAACTTTTGTTTATTAACTTTTTCCAAATTTCTAAATTAGTTGTTTTATATAAAATTTGTAAATTTACCAAAGTTCTTTTTTTTATTTTTTTTAACCAGAGTACATTTTAATATTGCTATATTTGCTTTAAAGGATTTCATTTTTTGTGTTTATGTAACTGGTTTTGGTTAATTCTGGCATTCCTATGTTTGTTAGAACCAATTTCAAGTCACTCAACATGACATCAAAACAGTCAAACTGAATTTTTACATGTATTTTAATTTTTTTTAGCTCATTAAAAAAAAATTAAATATATGTTAAGAAATAAAAAAAAACATAAAAATGAAATTTACCAATTAATTAAAAATTAATTTGGAAATTTGAAAAAGTTAATAAAAAAATGGATAGACATAACTTTGATATTATTCAATCGGACATATTTGAAAGAATTCTTGCTGCCTAAATACACACACATTATATATAGTACAAACGCACAAATAAACAGGAGTAAATGTAATAACAAACAACAATAAAATAAATAAAAATCTTAAACATTATAAAATATCCACAAAACTGCACCTGGATCCACAATTATTTCCACTCAATAGACCCTAGAATAATTCAAAGCATAAATAACATTTATTTTTTTATTCTTTTTTTAATATAATCTCCTTCCTTGTCCATGCACTTAACCTGACCTTCCTAAAAAAAAAAAAAAAAAAAAAAATGGTGTCAGAAATTCTCTTATAAGTTTTTAAAGTTGAAATGAATAGGATGTTTTAAATTCATTGATTGTCGGTATTTTAGTCAAATTCACCTCTAAATAGCTACAAAAGTAATTTATACAGAGAAGCTTTATGTTAATGTGTTCTGTTCCTTATATTTCATGAAGTATATATATATATATACAAGACATTTTTTTATGTTTATACGTTCTTTTTAGAGATACAAATATTTAAGTAAATGCTCTGTTTATAATAAACAGTATTAACTACATTTACTGGCCTGAATGTCTGAGAAACATAAAAAAATGTCTTAAAATAATTGTTGGACTTTGTCCATTTCATAATGTGTGACGTCATCTGTTTACATTTGGATACGCATCAAGCAGATATGAATGTATGTGAGAAAATCATGGAGAATTTTAGTTTAAAATCAGTAGAATTGGCGTTGCTAACTGAAACGTTCCTCTGGGGCTCAATCGGTAAAAGTGTGTCAGGCTATATGACGGTTCCGTATAGGATACAAGTTTGATTCCTGTTGGAGGACGAATATTTTCTATGAAAATTTCTCAGACATTCAGGCCGGTAAATGTCGTTAATACTGTTTATTATAAACAGAGCATTTACTTAAATATTTGTATCTATAAAAAGAATGTATAAACATAAAAAAATGTCTTAAAATAATTGTCGGACTTTGTTCATTTCATAATATATATATATATATATATATATATTATATATACGCACACACAAAATGGTTACAATATGAACTGGATATTCCATTTCTGAAATTGTGAAGACATTTGACATCCTTTGTTGGATATATAGTGTCACACATGTAGTTGGAATGCCTACTGAAGACATTACTGCTGCCCGTTGTGGACAGTATAGTGGCCACCCATGGGTCCATAACAATTGTGATGAAAGGAATGTCATTAGAAGTAACAAACAAGTGACATGGGCTCAAATCATATCCACATTTAATGCAAGAGGTACCAGATGGATATCTAGTAGGTCTTTAGCTTCCGTGGTATACAGAAGAATACCCATCAGGGTACCTGCTAATACCATAACAACAGAAATTGTACTTCAACTGGCTTCCTGACATTGTTAATTGGACTCTGGAGAAATGGCTATATATGATGTAGTCTGATGATAGCAGATTGTTGGGTGATAAAATTTGGATGTTGTGTGAACTTCATGAGGCTATAGGCTCCAGTTATTGACAAGACAACATGCAAAATGTTGGTGAATTCATAATGGTGTGGGAATAGCCATTGTATACTACCCCCACAGGTTGGAGCAGGCCCAAGCCTGATTGGGTCCTTGAGCAGTGCTTTGTGATCCTTGCTATCTGGTCAACATTTGCTTTTTTTCTTCCTACATTTATATGTTACAAATTAAACCAAGCACAACTGACTATTAAAGGATGAAAAATTTCCATGAATTTTGACATCATTCTGGGGTTTTTTTTTTTGTTACAATCCATGAATTTGTTTTGCTAATGCTTTCAAAAAAAAAAAAAAAATTATATGTCATTGATGAATTAACCACTGTATTGCACCATTTCATGACCATTTGCACCTATTCACATTCATAGGTGCATGAGGAGTTATACTAAAAGGATACTGCTAAAATTTAATGAATATATAAATTAAATCTATAGTTTAAAATCTTATTAACAAAATTTAAAAGTCTTACTTAAAGACATTAAATTCTAAACTGCCTTTTGACACCTGGAATGAGGTTTTGAAAAAGAGTAAAAATAGTAATTGAAACAATTTTACTTTAGTAAATCACAATGTCTGGTAACTGATGTATTTTTTTTTTAGATACACTTTTTCATTATATAAGTGAAAATAATAATAGCTAACATCAGTCAATTAAGTGCCATACATGATAACTGCTTGTATGATCCTGTCTCGTTTGATTCATGACTGACTAGGTAGAAGATTTTCCTGCAGTAACTTGCCATTTCTTTCTACAGTAGACCAGTTGCCAATCAAGACTATAAGACCCAGTCTGCCCTGCTATTCAACCCATAGCCAATGAAAGAAGTAGATTCTTCCTTTTCCCAAGGGCCTTTGCATGTATGTGTATGCAATGAATCTGACTGCAATTAGAACTTTGCTTTCCAATTTCTCATCCCAAGCCAACGTTCAATAGCCAACATCACAGAGTGATATATATATATATATATATATATATATATATATATATATATATTATACATATATAAATTCCAATATAATCTGTTTATTTTATAACACCCAGAGAGAAATACTAAAATAAAAACTAATAGCATATTATAGATTATAAGTAATTTTTATGGCAAATGTTCAAAATGACTACCATTTTACATCTTTATATATATATATATATATATATATAAAGAAAATATATTTGGAAAATTTTCAATGTTACTCTCTATTGAACACGAGTAGATCAACTTTCACACATTTTTTTTAATGTGTGAGACTACATATCTACCAAATATGGCACATGACCCAAGGTCACATTTTATGGTAGGTCATCCATTAATCGCCTAGTTTCTTTGGCCCCTGTTGCAGATATCAAGAAATGCACTTGAATCTTCCTTTCTTTATGCAAGGTGTGAACTAGAACTACAATTTGCTTGGGTTCTTCAGCCACTACCTCAAACATCTAGGCATACTTTTGACTATTCTTCTTAGTGCTATACGAAGGTGTTGACTAACATGAGAAATTGGCCAAGTCTTTTTGGTTACCACTACAAAAACATCAGAAAATGCTTCTTAATGCTGTGGGAAGGTGCTGTCTAGAAGACAGATTATGGTCATCAAGATTTAATTAATTAATGGCTTAAGGCCACAAATAGTTTTAAAATGAAAAAAAAATTTTTTTTTTAATTCAAACTAAGAAAAGTAGATTTTTGAAGAGAAAAAAAACATGAGTCAAAGTAAATTACTAAATTAGAATACCAGTTTTAAAAAGATTTATATAAAAGAAAGTTAAAACAAATTTCAAGCTCTTTTCCATTGCTGAAAACAAACGATGCTTAAATAGAATAAAAAATAAGTAATAAGAAAAAAAACAAACAACTTGAGCAGGTCTCAAGAAAGATCTCCACTTGAACAAAACAGAAAATGGTTCTTCTTATGAATGGATAAACAATTTTTTAATGTTAAATGGACAAACTTTGATTAATTCCATGAAGGAAAGCAACTTTTAATTTGTAAATGAGTTACAAGATAAAGCTTTCTTCCAAATTTATTTTTTCAAACTTTATTTAATCCAAGAGAATATATTTTGTTCTCATTTCACTATCAGTGTCACAGGATAGCTTTTGTGATTACTTAATTCTTCTCATCTTCAGATTTTGATTCTTTGTGTTTCACTGAACAAAATTAGTCTGAACAGATTAGTATATATTAAAGATCAATATTTCTCTCAGAAATTTACAGAAAAATTATCAGATTACTACAGAAAGGGAATTACAAGAACTCCTACTGAAAGTAGTAAAGGAAAGCAAGAAGAAAGGACTGACCATCAATTGCAAGAAGACAGAATGCAAGGTTATTAGCAAAAGGAACCACCCACGATGCAAATTACAAATTGGAGGTATCAAAATCAAACAAGTACAACAATTTAAATATCTTAGAATGTTTTAACAGAGGACGAAAAGTGTGACATTGCAATTCAAAGGTATCTTGGGATAGTGAAAGTTACTTTCTAAAATCTAAGCAAAGTATTAAGAAACAGGAAAATTTCATTAGAAACAAAGAAAAGATTACTGAACTGTTACATCTTCTATATGGTAGTGAATGCTGGACAATCTCTTCATGGATGAAAAATAAACTCATAGCAACAAAAATGTGGTTTTACAGAAAGATGCAGAGAATACCATGGACTGAAAATGTGAGCAACAACAAAGTTTTAGAGAATATAGAAACAAAAAGGACACTTATACTTAGCATCAAGAAGAGACAAATGAAATTTCTAGGGCACTTAATGAGGAAAGAGGGCTTGGAAAATTTGATACTCACAGGGCAGATTGAAGGCCAGAGGGATAGAGGAAAACAACCTACTTAGTGAGCTTGAATAAATGAATGGTGGAACAAGGTTTAGGAGCAATAACAAAAAGACAATTAAATTAAGAACTACAAAGGATAGGAAATTGTGGAGAGCCATGATTGCCAATATTCTGAATGGACACAGCATATAGAAGAGAAAAATGAACTATAACCGAGATGAAGACATGAGTTTGAATAAGTCAGTGTATACTAATAATACTAATAATAATTGCTCATCTAAATTGAGAGAGAACTTATCTGATTGGTGCTGACTGAACCAAAATGAAGCCTGAATAGATCAGAGAAGTGATTGGATTCATCCCTTTTCTAAGAGAATTTCTGCAGACTACTGTCTTTGTATTTCTTGTTATAAGATTTAGGATGATCCATTCTATGGAGTTCTTCAAGTGCAAAATCCTTATAAGCAAAGAGATTAGAGCGAGTTCTTTTTTTCTATAAAAATAAGTGTACCATAAATTAAATAATCATGACTAATATCTCCCAACTTGTGTTGTTCCCTGCAATACAAGCCACATCATTTTTTTTCTACTTCTGTAGAAAAAAAAGTCCTTGCTTCTCTTTCCTGATAGATGATCAGCAATACTTTCTCCTTTATGACATTTCTTATCTGTCTATATTCTTGAAATGAGGTATTGGAATTATTTATACTATTTACATTGTTTGGACTGTTATCCTCATCTTTGTTGACATATTTATGATATTTTGACTGTTGTACACTCCGGCCTTCTTCAGCTGATTGGAATTCCAAACTGAACACTATCTTGTCCACTGGGCTAAATTGTTCTAGTTCCACATACCATGCCTCTTCTGAATGTCTCAGTATCAGTTATCTCCCTTTAACTCAACTCTCCAAGTTCTTTTGTTCACTTCAACTCTTTGATCCATTGGGCTATGTGTCCTTGAGGAAGAGGCATTGGATGTAGTCTAGGACAATCTACCCCTGAGGACGAAATAAAGGGTTCAGTTCAAAATTCCAATCGCCTGAAGAAGGCTGGAGCATACAATGGCCAAGACGTAAATATGGCAATAAAGATCAGGACAACAGTCCAGGACAATGTATATAGTGTAAATTATTTCTTCCTGTATTCATTTGCATAAATTTGGCAAGTAGGTTAATTGCTGTTTTCCTGTATTTGTCTTTCCTTACAATGTGTTCCAAAATTTTAGCTGTGCATTTCTGAATGTTATGAACAGTTTCTCTTCAGAACTTTGTTTCATGCTTCTGTTAGGAAAGTCGTATCTGTCACTCCAGGTCTGCCATCTCACCATTTTAATGAAATGGTCTAGCTTTTACTGCTGTATAGGAGGTTATGCATTACATAGCATCTAACACTAGTTTATTCATTATTTCTGTTAGTTTTCAATCTGAATATCAGTTGGTGACATGTTCTAAGACATCATTCTTTCTCTGCTTGCAGAAGACACCTTGTCAGCTAGTCACTGGTTACAATGGAACAGACTTAAAATATGAACCTAAAACTCTTTAAAGGAATTTATGCTAAATGACAGATTTTGTGATCATCCATTTAAAAATTAATATATTCAATAATAATAACTTCATTAATAAAATGTCTTTACTTAATTTTCACTAAATTATGACAGTTTAAAATGACAATGGATGTGCATGTATCCATGGTCATAGGTGCAGAATGACACAGAAATGGTGTGCAGAGTTCATAATTCTGGTGGAATTCATTGTATCTACCTGCAAACAAATACCTTTGGAAAAAAAGGTATGAATCTATTTCTCCTACCACTGAAGATTAAATAGCAGACTGGGTTTTCTCACCTGGGTAGGCAACCAGGAAAACTGAATTAAAAACTAGTTGGGGCTAGTAACACCACCCTATAAAAAACCTACTTGCTATAGAAACCTCAGCAACAACACTTATCATAGTTGAGGCAGTGACTGTATTACTCCCCAGGGGATCTAGTAGCACTGAGAAGGATGAAGGAAAATTACATTCTTCTTAGGATGTGGGGAGGTAGTGATATTCAATTGAGAAAACTTAGGGAGATGTTAATGTGATCCAGTAAAACTTTCCTAGTTTGTTTTATTTTGATAGCTTAGTTAAAATGTTAATGAAGTTCTCACAACTATAATCACAGTCTAAAAGATCTGCCACAAAGCACTTCTCCATAGAGAGGCACTTTATTGATATTTCTAAAATGAGCTTAGTCTGACACAAAACTAGTTATTTAAGACATCCAGTGAGAGTCAAACTCAATAAATAAATTTAGGAGACTAGCTTACTAACCATAACCATTGCTTCAGGTTGAAAGGAGTCAAATAAAATTTACTCCAAGACAACTGGACATGAATACCAGCTTCTTTCTTGTTAGAAACATGTTGATTTTTAGCAATGTTTGCATGATCTGAACTTAATCTTATTCTTCCAAGAATATTGCTGGGTTGTGATTAGTGAATGGATCTGCATTCATTATTTTTTTTTTTTTTTTTTTTTTAGCAGCTCTTGCTTTTCCTCTACAGATTTGTACACATGAAGAAAATAGACAGAATAGATCGGTCAAAAATGCAGTAACAACAAATGCAACATAAAAATGAATTGATTGCTTGGAATAATTTAACAGAAATCAGCTAAAAAAAAAAAAAAAAAAATACTCCTGCTCCAAAAAAAAGTTTAAGAATATGGAAAACTACAACGTTTTCTAACTGTGCTAAATATAAATCAACATTAATGGTCAACAATTTCATCTTTGTAATGAGAGGGGATAAGCTATGGCTTGGTAGCCAGCTCCTGAGTAATGGTTGAAAGATGATTCAGGGCCCACTGACATCAGCTTGAAATGAGAATAGAGTTAGGATTCCAATCAAGTTCAATACATTGATTTACCCTTGTGAAAGGGTATGAATCCATCTCTTCTCTCCCATGAAATGGGTTACATAGAGCAGATTGAACTTTCTAGCCATGGTTGGCAGCCAGTCCAGGAGAACAATAACTAAATTAAAAACTGTAACAATTTTCCCTGATCAGAAGAAGCAAATATCAATATTGGTATAACCAAAATGAAGGCAATGTTTAAATTCTGTAACTGTAATGTATTTATATCAAATACTATATTACTAGACTATTTTTTGTTTATGTTCAGTATCATTTGAATATAAAACCACGTTTACATTTTATTCACCATAAACACTCATTGATTTCTACATCACCAGAATAATCTATTAAAAAAAAAACACAAAAAAAAACAAATAATATGGGAAATACACCCATCTTTTTTATGTAGAAAAATCTTCTGGGGACATAGAAGAGTGTGTGTGTGTGTGTGTGTATTATATATATATATATATTATTTATTTGAGCAGAAACCTTTCTCTCAAACACGTTTCATTGAATATGACAGACAAGGAAAGTTTAATTTTTTTTCTAGTATTCTTAAATTTTTCCATTTGGTGGAGGTAAGGGAGTGTAAAAATTGTCCCTAGAGTCTAATGCCCCAAGCATTTTTGGCCACTTCTTCAGCCATTTTCAAGGGATTTGTTGTTATCTGTTGTTCATTTCTTTTCATGGTAGTCTTTTAAGATATAAATAATTGTGTATTTGGGAAGCAATTTCATTGATGACTGACAAGGTATGACAATTAAGAGTTTCATTCAATATTTTTTTTGTGTTTTTCCAAGTGTTGTATTTTCTTTTGAGCACTTTCAGCTATTCTATTAGGCCATTAGCAAATACTTTTTATATTTTTAACTGACTTTTTATATATGTGTATTTATATGATGAGAATATGTTTTTTAGTGTTATTTATTTTTTTCCAAACAGCACATTGTGGCCATGTTCATAGTTGATGTTATCGAATGTTGTTTGTTTTTTTCATTTTATTATTAATGCTTCCATTATGTTTAGCCTTTTTTTTTTTTTTTAACATGTGGATGAGGCTATTATAGTCATATTTTCTACAAGTATATTTCAGGCAGAGTTTGGTAGACTTCAGTGTGCATTTATTAAATGGGTCTTAATTTGAGCTGGGTTCAAAAAGATGTTATGTGAGTCTTCTTGATAGGAATGTATGTCCAATATAATTATTCATGAATTTGGTTTGATCAGAAATGCAGTTCTTTAAGGGACCTGTGAATTCATAAATAATATTGATTCTCTTTAATTTGAATCTTGCAGGCGAGTTATTGCTGTTGATGAAGTTAGCTGTTTTAAATTTATTGTAGTAGATCATTTAATTTTCTTGTTCTGGTTGACTGAGGTTGTGTATTTCTTTGTTTCTGAGGGATAATTTGTATATGTATATAAGTATGTATATAATGTATTTTATTAGCCCGAGTAAAAGTTAATTCCCCCCACCACTACTATCCAGATATAAAGTAGTAAGTGGGGAATGGTTTGCAGTTAGAAAGAAAGTTCAGAACATTAAATTTATTTAAAAACTACAAGAACTCTCTTTCCAGTCAAATAGTTGTGGGGGAATGGTTTGCGGTTAAGATGGATATCTGCCTTTTCCAAGGGCATTACTGTGATTGTACACATAAACTGCTAAAAACAAACTTTAGTTCCACAGTTTTATTTTCTTGACTGAAAACCATTAAGCCACCCCACATATACTTTAGACAATACTAAATCAACAAGTCCATAACTGTATACATGGTTATTAGTTGAATTTTTCACCGTAATATTCAAGTTATGTGATTAACAGTCACTATTGAATTAAGTGCACCAACAAAGTAGATTATGTTGAAAAATATTTGCTTTTTTTTATCGTTAGGCTATATACTTGTTGATGGAACCAAATAATGGTTACAGTCAGTCCCCCGATCATATTTTACGATGACCTTACAATGTACTTTTGCTATTTTCACCCATAACTGAAGTGGAGGGGAGGGGGGTTGATTCAACTCTTGATTTGGAATTCACTTATTCTTCTCTTAGACTAGTGGCCAACCAAGGCTAGAAAACCACTTCTACCTTGCTACTTATAGCTGAAGGGAGAAAAGGTGGCTTCATGCATTATTGATATACGTATATTTGTGTGTGCGTATGTATTGTATTGTATACAAACAAACTGTTTAAATAAACAGAAACGTTATGCTAAAAAACTCAAGTCAGCAGTTTCCTTACGATCCTAGGATTCAACCGGAGGTAAAGGCTACCCAAAGAAAAGACAAATCGGTAATGTTTTTGTTTTTTTTTTTTATTTTTTTTTTTTCAAGAAATTTTCTACAAGTTCATCTTAGTAAAAAAAAAATAAGAAAAAAGTGAGCATATTTATTTTGAATTTGAATAAAAAACCCAAAATAAAATAGTTCAGGATGAAAATATTGAAAAAAAAAAAATGTATGCTTCAAATTCAAATAATATTTCTTCGCAAAAGAAAAAAAAAAAAAGTACTGAAGTCTTTAAATGGTGGGCATTTTGGCAATACAATAGTCTGGGTCTTTCGTCTGCAGTGAAAAGGATTTTTCTATGTTGACAACGGATGGCAGACTCAGTACTGAGGTTCACGGTCATATTTTACGTTTTTCTTTTTAAAGACCTGATTCTGGTTTTATTCAAATTAATAAATTGTCATTTTTTTTTAAAGCATTGACACTTGACAGCATTGAATTATCACAAAAAGAAAAAAGCACATCCAATATATTTCCGATGAGTGTCGTGATTTGAATCAGTCATCATAGGCTTCTCACTTCTTGTATCAAAAGTTACTTAAAACAGATCAACATATCTTCATATTTCTCTAGATCATTTGTTTCTTACAAGTAGGTTTCTTTTCCATTATTATCTTTTCACTTTTTTTTTAATCAGTTATCCTAAATCGCTATGTTTGCACCTGATGGATTATTATTATTATTATTATTATTCTGTTGCATTATCTGTTGAAGGATAACATATTGAATTGAATTATTAAAAGACCACCGTGTCTGTTACACCTAAATCGGAAGGATTGATGAACAGGAATAAAAATACAAAAAGTATCATTTAATCATCCACTCTCTTTCAAAGCTGAAATTCAACAGTAAAACTATCGAAGATCAATGAGAAATTTAAGCTAAGAAAAAAACAAAACTATTTTGTTTTTTGTTGGTCATTTAGAAAAAGACAATTTTATTTTTGCAAATGTAAATGAAAACACCTAAAAAACAAAAGAAAAACAAAAACGGTAACTAACACCTAAATCTTGTAAGTAAAATGAAAAATTAGTTTTAGTAATTAATAAAGTTAAAGACTAAATAGGGTATAGTTTAAAAATCAGTTAAGAAAGGTGTAGGTATGCGGATTTGTCAAGAAGCATAAAAATGCGGACTAGAAGATAGTTTTTTAATGCGCGCTAAAACTAGAATTATTCAATTAGTTAGAGATAATTTCGGCACTAACACAACAATTTACAAATATAAAAACTCAACAAATAATCCTTTAAAAAATGTGGTAATAATATTTGATCACTAACAAGTGACTTTTTCAACTGACGGAGTGACGGTAAAAATAAAAACACAAATTAACAATAAAAGGGCATTTGTCACAAATACTACATCACTGCAGTGAAGTGTATAATAATAACAAAATCATAAAAATGTTAAGTAAAGAAGAGATATTTAATATTAAAACCAACTAAAAGGTGAGGTGCATATTCATTCATTTTAGAGACAAACCCAGAGAAAGCTCAACAAGAGAGGAAGACAAAAAAATCTTAGAAGCAACACTTAAGAAATGAAAGCAAAACATACATTAACATTGTTGATCCATGATATATCCTAATGGCAAAATAATTTCTTGTCGTAAATACTCATTTTTCCACCTTCTTCTCTTTAGCAGCAACATCTACGCCGTGTGTGGGGATTGTTTAAGTAATGTATGTTGTGTAGTCGTCATTGATGCCATCTTTTAGGAACAGCATAATTATTTTTCACACTCCAGCAGAGGAAAACTATCAAAGAGGAGAAGAGTTTTTTTTCCAGATTTCATCTTCTTAATCTTCTTGTTTCTTCATCGTTACATTTTTTTTTCTTCTTCACGGATGTTGATCAAGGAGGGAGTTGGGAGAGGAATAAATGTGGATGATGATTCGACCTGCCTTTCTCCCACCCTCATCCGCTCACCTGCCGCTTCCTCCGACTTCCATCGTACACTTGCCTCCTACTCTTTCTCCGTTGCGTCTGTTTCGCTTCACTCGACAGCTACATTAGCAGCGGTACTTTAATACTAGCAGCACTACAAGCACTTCAAAAATATTACTACTACTACTACTATTGCAAGCAACAACTAGACATGCAACAAGAAGTTATCAGTTTTTTTTTTTTTTCATTAATTTAAAAAAAAAAGGTATATTGGGGATGCGAATATTGTTTTTATTTTATTTTCATTTATTTTTAAATATGTACATAATCGCTTTTTTAAATGGAAAACTTGTTTAAAGAAGCATTTGACTTGAACAATCAATGAATGAGGAGTGATAATTTTTTTTTTTTTATGGTATGGTATGCTACAAAGACAAACTAAATATGTTAAAATAAAAAACGTAAAATGAAAATGCGTTTGGATGAAAAAATGTTCGTTTTTTTAGCCTAGGTTTTTAGTTTCTTTTGCTGTGTAGTGAATGTATTAATTATTATATTTTTAAAAAGTTTTCTTTTACTTTAAAAAAAAAAACTTGAGATTTACTAAATTTTTACAACGAATTAAATCTGATTTATTTCTTTTCGAATTCGTTAATTTTGTAACAGAATTCGCAATTGTAGTTTGAAAAAAAAAAGTTATAACGGTAAACCTCTGAATGAAAGTTTTCAGATTACTCTTACAAATGATGCCGAGAAAAGTAGACTTTTTTTTAACAGATCCCGAGAAAACAGACACTAAAACTCTAGTCACAGGTTCATGACAAAAGAGGTGAGAAATTAACTCAGGAGCTGTGTATCGTAATTTTGACCAACATTTCATTAAAATAAAAAAATAAATAAATAAAAATACTGTTTACCCTGGAATTCATTGCTATTGTGAAAAATTTTTTTAAAAAGCCTAAGTAAAAAAACTGATATTGTTCGTGTTTTTACAGACTTGTTGGCTTTTTTTATTTAAAACTTTGATTAACTTTAAGATCAAAAGCTTAAAGAAACGCAACTTAAAAACAAAAAGATGTGCACTATAACCAGACCCCACGTTTATCCCAAAGAAGTGAAAGCAACTTTCTTTCTAAGATGAGGCTGGATATTTAGAAATTGAAGAGATTTCAAAACGGAATTATCTTCTTAATTTTGAAGGTCAAAAGATCTTTGGATCAACAAATCAATAACTTAAAAACTAAAAGTAAAAGAATGTCATATATTCCAATTTAAATCAATCTGATCAAAAATTATATTTGAAATTGTGATAATTTTTGATTTTAAATTCTGAAAACACTAAAAAAAAAAATCAATATTGCTAAGTAACCAACATATGAAAAGAATTTTTTTAAAGTGATACATTTTTTTTGTTTCTCGTATTTAAATCAAAATTCTAGATTTGTATGACTGGAAGAGTGGGAGTGATACTGACGTGGGAATGTTAAACTGTATGATGACTAACAGGTAACGCCAGGTAAATTTACAAATGAGTAAAGTGTGAAGAAGACTAAGAGAATTTACAATGAGCATAAAATTTAAAGAAATGGTTTATTTAGAAAAGTTATTTTTAAGTGTTCAAATCCAGTGAAGCGTTATACCACAACTACTACTAATAAATGATAATACTTTATTGGAAAATATAGTAAGTTAGGGATTTATTAGAATGGCGGTTATTAGTTTGTAAATGTGAAAGTCTGATAGAGTTAAAAAAAATTTTTTCAAGAAGCCTGAAAAAGTGTTAATTCCTAGTAATAAATGTCAATTTAATTAATTTAAATACCAAGTCATTAAGTAGAAGAAAATTCGCCTCCCGACACACGTACAAAAAAAATAAAGGTTCTGAAATAGAAGATGAAAAATGAAAAAAAATAACAGTGAAAAATTTGCTCATTTTATTTACGACATGTACTTTTCAAATTGAATCGAATAATAACAGATTTATTCATACGACCACAAGGTTGAGTTTTTATGTGAGTTTTCAGAAAGATTGCTCCGGCACCATTGGCACTTATTCCCCTATTGGGGACGGGACGCCCCAGGCGCAGAGTAAAGACTCCAAGCCCCACCCGAAAGAGAGGCAGCGTCATTTTGAGCACGTGATTAAACGTGGTGTAAGAAATAATTTCGGACGCCCTGGGAAAATGTCTACCTTTTTCCCCCCTTAACACTGAAATAGATGTGGCTGTTTAAAAAATTAAAAAAAATCAAATAGGTTTGAATTTTTTTTTTTTTTACCAAATTTACATTAAAAACGCTATTTATAAATCCTCCAACCAATGTTTTTCACCAAAAACACGTACAGCTACCACGTGGAATTCATAGCTCACTTAAAACTAAAAGCCTCAAGTATTGCTTTGTAGCTTTGTGGAATCGACTCCCAAGAGGATGCTTCCCTGATCACTACACTCTTACCTTGTTCAAGTTTAAGGTTTATCTAATTCCCCATATATCACCATAAACTGTGCATCTTACTCTGTAATTCTCTATCACGAGTAGTCCCAGGGCTTTGTACTCTAGTTACTTAGTGTGACTGTGAACATTGTAAATAAAAATAAAATAAATTGATACTCAGGATCAAACTCAAAACCGTAGTTAGTAGTAATATTGTGATACTAACCTTCACAGCGAGACTTCCTACGTGGAATTCATCTGAAATTTTAATGCAGGGAAAATAAAATCTAAAGTAAACTAAAAACTAAATCCAATTAGTGTTTAGTACGACTTCTCACATATAAAATAAGTTTCCTTGGTGAGTTTCTAGGATTTTAGCTTATTTAGCACTATGAAATCAAAGTTTTATTTCTGCACAAAAAGTAATCCTCACAAACCTGGAGGATGGTATCTTGCTGCGGAGGAAATATTTGTAACAAATGGAGAACAGAAAAGAAAAAGGTTTACTCTTCTTGGAGAATTTCTAAGTATCGAAATTTAAATTCATTTTTTATTTTATTTGGGGGGGGGACATGTAGTTTTTTAGGTTATGAAGTCAACCTGCTGAAGATTATAAGTCACTCAACGTCGTACGCCCACTCAAACTAACAAGTTCATTTGCTTGTGTAATAAGTGCGATTTTCACAGGGTTCCGTCGTCAGTCGCTACTGCGGGCCTTGTGCCTGACTAAGCTAAGCAGAAAGCGATTAACAAGCCAACGCATATTGATTGGGACTGGGAAGTATTCTATACTCCCATTTAAAAAAAAAATTTCAAAATCAACCAATTGAGAGATCAGCATGCTTTCAGCAACTGGCAACTGAAACACTTTTTTTTTTGTATTAACTAAAAAAATCTAGGCACCTCCAATTTTTGTTTTTAAAAAGAGCATACCATGATGAAAGAAGGTCGCAAACTTGATAAAAAGAAAGTTTTATCGTCAAAATCTTTGTTATTATTAAAAGGAAAGGCCAAAGTATGTATTATTATTCAATTTTTCATCCTTTCTAGTACGTTCGAAATTTTGGTTAAAAATATTGTTTTTCTTGCATCAGAGGATGGACCAAAAGGAGATTTTTTAGCGTCTTTTTTTGTTGTTAAAAACACATTGTTTTGGAAATTCCTCCAAAAATCAAATAATTGTCGAATTTTAATTAAATTTTCAGGACATGAATGAGATTATTTTTGAATTTTTTTTAGAAAATTTTGGTAACAATTTTTTTTTTTTTTATTAGCATCTGTCACCCCCAATTTCTTTAATTTTTATGAAATTTCGAGAAATTAAAATTTCAGCCTTTTCATTTTCAATGAAGAGGATGAACTTTTATTTCATCATATTTATATTAGTTAAAACTAAAAGCTAGACTTATTGGAGAATTTAAAATCTATTTTTTAAATCATTGCCAATAACTGAAAATCTCGATTAAGGATGTGAGTGGTATAATGGAAAATGACTTGCTATGAGAAATCTGAGAACCGAGTTAGAATTCCAGACGAGTTCGTTTCATTCACTTACGCGCAAATACCCTTGGCAAAAGGTAGGAATCAATCTCTTCCCCTTTTAGCTATGGGTTAAATAGCAGGACTTGTATCTGGGAAATCATTATCTTCAAAAACTTTTACTGTTATATTCACTCGCAATATATAAGAGCTGGCCACTCGTATTCGAGGATACCAGTCTATTAAGGCGGCTAGCCAATCCCCATTAAAGACAATCACTCAGGCACATTTGTGTTTTGTTCAACACCCACAGCTAGGAGAGAGCGTGATCAACAATCTGAACAAGGCCAGCACACTCAAACACGATGACTTGTGACTTCGCACTGGTCTATATATATATATAAAGGCTTAAACACTAATATTCCATGGTCATAATTTATTCCATTGGAATCGTAAATACGATCCAATTCATCAGACCTACAAATTCAAAAAGAAAAAAATAGAATTTAGAGAGAGTGAATATGAGAGTGTGGGACAAATGTTAGTTCTAAAGAGAGGGGTAACATTTGGGAGATTAAAACTTAACAGAGAGGGTTTTTTTACAACTAGGTTTAAGTGGAAGGGGGAAAATGATTGTTGTCGGATGTCAAATACATTAAAGATACATTTCGTGGTGACATACGCATACCATGGACGATCTGATGCTAAAGATCAGAATAAGAAGGAGGGAGAGGTAAGGAAAGAAGTGGTGGGGGAGAAAGATGGGGCGGGTGAAATTAAAATTGAAAGGGACGCTGTGTAATTGAGAAAATTTGACAAAAATAATATCGACTACAGGTTACAAATCAAATATAAACATATAAAGAATAAATATGACGATTATCTAATTTAGCAAGGACCTATATTTTTTATGTTCAAAACACATGCAAATACACACATACACAATAACTTATACACGTATATACATACACATAGGCGTGTACCTACATACACACATACCTATACCCATGTACACATATATCTACATAAATACACACATGCATATACATACACACACACATATACACATATCTGATTCAATATCTAGCTCTATCTCTGATACTAATCGCTTCCTAATAATATACAAATAATTACACCTACATATATACACACATATATACATATACTCACATACATACACACACATATATATATATATATATATACACATATACACACACACATACATACATACTTGTACATACCCATATATATACATACAAAAATGCATACACGCATACCTACATATACACACATACATCCATACGCATCCAGTCCTTACACATTTACCCACATATATACATACGAACATACGCATACGTGCACATAAACATATATACCTGAAACCCTACATTACATACACCCATTTAAACAAATAAACAAGGTATCCCTGTATCTATCCGTCTAGCTAACATACATACATACGTACACATACACCCATATACATATATATATGGGTACATACGTACCAAAACATACACGCATATATATATATATATATATATATATATATATATATATATATATATATATCCCTACATATACATCCATCTACATATACCTACATCCATATACGTATACACGAATATACATATACACACATACGCATACATATACATATACATACATATACCTATACACACACACCTAAATATATACCCACATACACACGCAGTTAAGTACATACATACATATATACATACACATATACATGCATACACACACATATATACCTACATACATACATACATATACAGACATATAAATTAGAATTTAAAATCTAAATAAGTAAAATTTCAACAATTTGGGGATAAAAAAAAAATTAAATACATAGAGCATCACATAAACATACACAATGATCTATATAGAGATAAACAAAATAAACATTCCGTTAAAATGTCATGCCCGATGTTTTGAACCAAGATGGAACTGACATAAGTGATAAAATGTTACAAAACGGTGTTTATGTTTTGAATCGTTTCTTATGTCTACATTTAGAAAATATCTCATTACGAAGATTCAGCAGTTCATCTTGATTCTTATCTTTGATAATAAAAATGTTTTCCGCCATGCACAGATCACACCGATCGCGGAAGTTATTAGGTGTTCTGGCTCTTGATAGGTATCTCCATTTCAAAAGTGGGGTTAATCCCTTATCCACCAGATCCCAGTAGTGTTTGGATAAGGAAGTTTGACTTCTGAGGCATCTGTATCTAAAAGAGCGTCTATGGTTGTATAGACGCTGCTTCCAAACACCGGCGGATATACCTATATATCTTTTTTTCTCGTTTATATTTTCCTCTGGAAAGATTGTTGCCTCGTATATTACATTTTCATAGTTACATTTACCCCCGATTGGACAATGATCTTTGTTCCTACAATTGCAGGTAGGGATACTCGATTGAGTTACATTACTATGGTAGTTTCTAAGTATTCTGCAATTATGGGAAGATATGATTTTCTCCATATTTCTAACGCATGAGTAACTAATTTTCAGAGTCTTCCTATTGAAAATTTTACGTAATGGATGTTTACTGTGAAAATGTTTATCAATTAATTTCAGAAAAAAACCTTCCTATATCAATGTTAGAGAGCATGCAATATGGTGGGTTGAACCATATTACCTTCCACTTTCTATTTTTAGTTCTGTTATTATTCTGATTTACAAGTCCTCCGTTAAAGTTTAATTCTTGTCTAAAACCACTATTTTTGAGGGCCTGATTGTATATAAATTTATTATCATTAAATATTTTTTGGCTAGAAGATAGCTTATTTATTCTCGTATTCACAGTTTTGGGGATGTGGTCTATCACATGTTTAGTGTGGTTAGAGTGAACGTTGATGTATAGGGGTGTTTGATCAACTTTATGGAAGGTTATTATAGGTATCATTCGATAGATTGAATGTAATATCCAAAAAGTTGACTATTTTATGGCTGGAAGATATTTCAATTATAAGGCCTAAGTATTTTAAGGGCCTAATTATCTTCTTATGTAAGCTGGAAGTCAAGGGACCATTGCTAATTGGGACAATGATTAGGCCGTCATCTCTATAAATTCCGACTTGGCTAAGGTTAACTACTCTACTCAAGGTGTCGAGAATATATATGCCCACCAGATCTGCAATTTGGGCAGAATCAAAGGCTCCCATAGGTACATCGAAACCACCATTATTCTTTTTCACCCAAGTAGCGTCATTGTATGTAAGTATTGATCTTCTTGACGCTAAAATGATGTTCAGATCATTATCCGTTATTTCGGTATATCCTTTGGCGAAATTAAGGCTGTTACTCAATAGTTCCTCCGAAATAGAAGGGTAAAAATCCAAGATGTCAAATTGGATGAAAGTGGCTCTTCTTTTGCTAGGGATCTTTCGGAACCATTTAATCGTCTCGGCTGGGTCTTTCCAAAGGTTAGCAGGGTATTTATCCAGGACACATGATGTTATTTTCTTGATAATACTCTTGAAAATTAATCCCAACTCAGATTTGGAGGGATTAATTAGACGGGACTGCAAGCTATTGATAAAGTTCGGCTTATGATCTTTGAAGAGAATGTATGCATCTTTCAAACTAAATTTGCGCATTCTGTCAGCAACTCCACATTTGTTAGCGAATTTGCAGATGTCTTCATTGATAGATGATAAGGTGCTATTGTCTTTGTCTTTTTTATAAGAGCTGGTAATTTTGTCAGTGACAATTTTGTCATATTCAGATGGTTTAACTTTATAGAAATTTTTGGATTTGTCGGCTTTAATCCATAATTTATTGGATTTTTTAATGTTTTTAATGTCTCTACCAATTTTAGTTTGGAAGTAGTTGTTATAATTCTTGAACTTAATCTTTCTAATTAAATCGATCAGATCCCCTTCGAACGGTATAAGTAGCTTGTCACACGGTGGAGTTTTCTGGGATTTCAGGTTATACGTTGCAGAATTTAGTTCTTGGTCATTTTTGGGATTACGGGAGAAAAAAGTTTTCCACCTCATTCTTTTAATAAGGTCAATGATTATTTCGGTAAGGCAGACAGAGAAAAGGTGCAATGAAGGGTAAGGAATGTTTTTCAATGAGTAATCCAGAGTAAATTTTTCCATCTCCATCCGAATAGGTTGGAATAAAAGCGGTTTAACTGGGAGTATACCAAGGAGAGCTCAACTTATAATGGTAAGGAGCAATATATTGATAATATTAGTGATAAATATACATATATATGTAAAATCCACAGGTGCATATACACACATGTATATTTTTTGAATAAAAAATTCCGAGAGGATAGAATCCAGGTAGAACTCAATGTCCAGGACAGAGTAAGGATATAATAAAAAGGCGTAAACACTAATATTCCATGGTCATAATTTATTCCATTGGAATCGTAAATACGATCCAATTCATCAGACCTACAAATTCAAAAAGAAAAGTGTGGGACGAATGTTAGTTCTAAAGAGAGGGGTAACATTTGGGAGATTAAAACTTAACAGAGAGGGTTTTTTTTACAACTAGGTGTAAGTGGAAGGGGGAAAATGAATGTTGTCGGATGTCAAATACATTAAAGATACATTTCGTGGTGACATACACATACCATGGACGATCTGATGCTAAAGATCAGAATAAGAAGGAGGGAGAGGTAAGGAAAGAAGTGGTGGGGGAGAAAGATGGGGCGGTGAAATTAAAATTGAAAAGGACGCTGTGTAATTGAGAAAATTTGACAAAAATAATATCGACTACAGGTTACAAATCAAATATAAACATATAAAGAATAAATATGACGATTATCTAATTTAGCAAGGACCTATATTTTTATGTTCAAAACACATGCAAATAAACACATACACAATAACTTATACACGTATATACATACACATAGGCGTGTACCTACATACACACATACCTATACCCATGTACACATATACACAAATATCCACATATCCACACAAATACACTCATGCATATACATACACACACACATATACACATATACATATATCTGATTCAATATCTAGCTCTATCTCTGATACTAAGCGCTTTCTAATAATATACAAATAATTACACCTACATATATACACACATATACACATACTCACATACATACACACATATATATATATATACACACATATACACACACACATACATGTACATACCCATATATATATATATATATATATATACATATATACAAAAATGCACACACACATACCTACATATACACACATACATCCATACGCATCCAGTCCTTACACATTTACCCACATATATACATACGAACATACGCATACGTGCACATAAACATATATACCTGAAACCCTACATTTCTATACAATTACATACAACCATTTAAACAAATAAACAATGTATCCCTGTATCTGGATTCTATCCTCTCCGAATTTTTTGTTCAAAAAATATACATGTGTATATATGCACCTGTGGATTTTGCATATATATGTATATTTACCACTAATATTATATATATATATATATATATATATATATATATATATATATATATATATAGTTTATGCAAAACTAGGTAATCCGCATGGGTAGACCTAAGGAGGATGATATCCAGAGAGCTCAATGTAAGATTCCGAGCAGATATGTTTGAATAAAAACAGACCACTTTAAGGTTCCATGTAATAAGTTATTTCACCACAACACCTTTAACAGGGCTCTGGATCATCAGACTTTACTTCCAAAGGTTGAAATGAAAAATGAAAAGAAATTCACGTTTTTGATGGACCTCATCAAGCATATGTAAAATTAACGAAGTGGGGAAGTAAGGTGGGAGAGAAGATAAGATATGAGTGGGTTAGGTGTACCATTTCAATTCTTTATTCTTAACCCCACTGTCTGTCGGCTAGACGTTGCTTAAGCCTAACGCGTCTTGTCTCTAGATATCGATGGGTAAGGGGT
Source organism: Acanthosepion lycidas (assembly GCA_963932145.1). NCBI lineage: Eukaryota > Metazoa > Mollusca > Cephalopoda > Sepiida > Sepiidae > Acanthosepion > Acanthosepion lycidas. The sequence continues at coordinate 95,861,410 of OZ010597.1, read as the reverse complement.
GAAGACCGACATTAAAGGAAGAAGCTACAGCAACCCTAATAAATTACATTCCACGAGGACAGGTTTCATTCAAATTCTTAGACGCTGTTAATTCGCGTTACTTTAACGGGCATATTTGGGAGGTTAAGTTTTGATGTATATCTAAATGTCTAAACAATCTACGAAGAATTTAATTTGAAGTTCGTTGGAGTTTTGGGTATTTTCTATGAAACAGTCGATTAGAGAAACTCATAGACAGTACATTGAAAGAGTAATCCATTTTATATTTAGTAATCTTTTTTTAAAAAACTTTTGTCTTATTGGTTGTTAAGTTGACATCTATTCGTTTGATTTTTGTTCATTAAATAAACTCGTGGTTGTTTTAGGTACCCAATTATCAACGGTTATTCCAATTTAAATAATTTTATCATCAATAATGGGGTAGTATATTTCAATTTGAATTAAATTACCAATTTAAACTTTACCTCCGTGCTATCCAAAACTCACTTCCAATATGTATCTCATCAGTGAGACAAAAGAACAGTCAACCAGACACATCGCTGCCAGGATAAAGAAATTCAACTTCGATATTACAGTATTTTTCCAATTCTTCACCAGCAAGAAATTTAAAGAAAAAGTCTTTTCCTGAAGCTACAAGTTTACCAAACACATTTTCAGCTCTTCAGGACATAATTCAAGAAACATTCTCACTCAGTTCTATTTAACAAAATTTGCCCTTGGTGAAACTTTTTCTTTTAAGGGTAAGTTTTATTGTAATTATTTTCAGAAGTACAAAACCTAATTTTATTTAGTATCAAACAGAAACTTCTTGAAACATCAAATAAATATTCAAAGTTCTATCTTACCAAACACATTCTCGCAATGTTCATATTACACAAAACAGAAAATTTCTTCTAAAAAACAAACTCCTTTCATTGTGAGACCTGATAAAAAAAATTCTATCTTTCAAAGAACAGTTTCAAATAATTACATAGGGTAAGCAACTCTTATTTTTGCATTCTAGAATTTCTGCACCAAAAGACACTGTTTTGAAGAAATATTTTAAAATATTTTATTCGTTCAATTAACATTACTGAACTTTGAAACTCAGCTTAGCTCAATTAAAAATTCTGACCAGTTTATTCATAATAATTGTATTATTTCTGTATAAATATTTTGTTATTGTTTTACGTATGTTATCATCTTTTGATTGCCTTGTTAGCCTTGTGCCATACATCAAAAATTATATGTTTGTGGAGGAGTGAAGTTTTACACACGCAGCCGACTTTACGTAATTGAAAAGCCTTCTGATCACTTTTCAAAATTATTCACCTTCTCCTCCGCAACAATAGAATCATTAGCCAATAAAATTCCCCTGTAATTTGTCAAATTTCAAAATTTTCTTGGGAGCTTGCAGCGCCCGGACCCTTAGAAGTATGCGCTCATTGAGCCCGACATAATCTATTCATAGCCTACATTGTGGTAGTTGGATCATCGAATTGCAAGGCTGGAGTGGGGGGTGCTCTCCATATCTGTTCAGTGTTCAGGCTTCGGGCCCAATGTAGGCCCACCACTGCCCCCGTATGATAGATGTATGTGTGTAAAATAATGTACTTTATTAGTGCGGATCTGGGATTTTGAGCAAGGTGGGGTTCAAATTAAAATAATTTGGGGTTCAATGTTCATGCAGGGAGTTTAGGTTCTTTCTGCATAGGAATTGTTCACTTACATGTAAATCGTAGCTTTTTCGCACAAAAAAAAGAACAGAGAGAGAGAAAGAAAGGAGTCAAAAATTTCTTAAAACTACAAAAGATGGGAATTCGTGGAGAACCCACGTCCTGAAGGGACACGACACATAAAAGATTACCATAGTAACATGAACTCTACCAATCATTACGATGGGTTCTGAAATTTTGCATTACAGGATTAATATCATTGGTAATTGAATATCAGCATTTTTGGCCCTGAGGTACAAAAGGAATTATTTAAGTTCAGTCCTTATGGGATCGTCTCCGCGGGCAACGCTTCTTCTCTTTACCTGATATTGGAAGCCTCTTCTCTTAATAGGGAAGAGCCGAATAATCTCGGGTAATGTTTGTCCTTTAGCTCCTTTATGTGGGTTCCGACTGTAAACACGACTTTGCTTCATCTTCTGTACGAGTGGACAGACAGATAAATACTCCCAAACAATACCTCTCCATCAATAGACGACCGAGGTTTATTACTTGGTGCTTCAGTTTTCACTAAAAGGGACGGGACTATTGTACGCGTGGTACCCGCACTTTAAATTTGTTCTTGTGTCAAATTCTGTTCGCGTTCGGATAAATACTCAATAGTTTTGTCTAGAATAACCCTGAGATATGGCAGGGACTAGCCTTTTAGGGTAGAAAATTGCATAGTTTAAACTATGTTCTACTAAGCGTTTTTACTATTTGTAACAATAACATTTTTTTCTTTTATTTTTTTAATCGAATTCATCCCAAGCAAAGCTGTAAAGACACAAGGGGTGACTGGGTGTGGCAGAATTAGAAAACAGAAACATTACTAAGGAGTGAGAACAATAAAAGAGTAATAAGGAGGACAGTAGACAACGATTGACATTGTATTTAACGTTTTGAAGATTAAAGTGGACTGGAAAGCATGGAGCCAGAAGAGAGTTCCACAAGCGAGAAGTGCGAGAAAATAAACTGTTAGCATAAAACTTACGGTTACATCTAACCACCTCAACTGTAAATTGATGAGATCTCGACAACAGTCTAGTATTACGCTTAAATTTAAAAAGCCGAGGTACCATAGCTAAGAGTGATATTCATTTGTGAAAATACAAAATGTGGCCTAAGGTACCATAGCGAAGAGTTCATCCGAATAATTAGCAGAATTTGTAATTTTTCAGCACTACCAAACTCAGAGATTGAACTGTCATAGAACAGATATGCTTTAACCAACGATTTAATGTGTCTGCAAAGACTTATACTCTAGTAGATCAAAGCGCTGGTTAAAATATCTGGTTCCCTGGTGGTTCAGTTCCTGGTTCTGGTAGGGGTTGAAGTCAATGGAAGAAAAGAACAAACGACATAAAGAAGAATACGACTGGTGAGTATATGAAAAGTATATAATATCCTCAGCATAGAAAGCGGAATGAAATTGAATATAAAGTTCGGTTCAAAATTTCGAGAAGTTAACCTAGTAGAACAACAAACAGCTGAAGAAGGCCGAAAAATAGAACGGCTGAAACGACCAGCTGGTTTGAAGAGTAAAGCATATGATAACGATAATTCTTCATGGGAAAAATATATTGTTTACATTCGTTAACATTCTATAATAAGAGGAAAAAAAGAAACGCTAAATTATATATACAAACTAAAGAAATCACTACAGCTTTAACCTCATACCTCAAAGTTAGGAATATGTACTTGGAACACATTTACTGATACTCTGGCAATATTCTGGGAAGAATGAAAACATAACATTGTCCGCACACACAACCAGTGTAAACATACACCGGATCTCTCTCTCTCTCTCTCTCACACACACACACACACACACACACACACACACACACACACACACACACACACACACACACACACACCGAGTGGATAAATCACCCCACGTTGTGTTTCGGGTTTCGTTTGCGTCAATGAAAACAAAAACTGAGAGGGTCCCTCGTGTATATCCACAAGCAAACGAAAGGTAGAATAAAGCCACGACGAGAAATGAAAACGCGGATCTCGTTTCCAAAACATTTGGTTATTCATTCACATGGTATCTTCGCTGCTACTTGTTTTCTCTCACGACAGATGGACGGGCTAGGTCTTCTCTTCGGTCGACGAGCAATCCGACTCACTTCTTGACTTCCGACCTCTAACCTACCAACCGACTTTCTATTTCTACTTCACGACGTGCGGCTTTCTAACTCTGCCTCTCTACATCTTCACCGACGGCCTGTCAGCCACCAACGGGTCGCTCGAAGACTAGTCATTGTCACTGTGAGTCTGCTTACAAAATACTATGATCGGAACTTCTTAACTTCCGACCATGTTGCACTTTATCTGGAAAGTTTTCATTTATTTATTTATTTACTCTACTACCCTTCGGCCAGCGGGTGGCGGATTTGAAGTTCATTTTCCTAGAGTTTATTGTCTACACAGTAATAAAACCAAGCCTAGATAAAATCATTCACAGTCCACTTTACTTTGTGGTGTTCTAAGCCATGACCAAGTTCCAATGAGTCGCAGAATTGGTGTTGAGTTTCGTGTCGTCACTGGCTTAATTCTTTAGATCCCAACACTACATCAACATTGACTGCATCAACAAGGGAAAATTATCTTTTTATCTCGCATTCTAGAAGGAAGCAAGCGAGACAGGGGGAGATAGAAACGATGCATGTCAACCGTTTGACCAAAATCATATGGTCACGTGATAGCCTGCCTCACTAAAGAATCTGTTTGTGGAGAGGCATCTTGACTCTTAATTCTTGTATCCATCTGAGTATCTTTGCGCATTTTTTATCTTTATCAAAACTTAAACAAAACCAACCAATCACTTTCAGAATTCCATGCCTATAGACTTTATATTATTTTTGCACCAACCTAATACTACCCTACTCGTTTTGGTTGATAATGATAATAAGTTCCGACTTGTAATTTGCCATTCTGGGCCAGCCTAGGCATTCCGTAACAAGTGGTTACCAAGACAATTTATATTATTCATTTCGAATAAATAATTTCAAGGATTTGTTATAATTATTTTCCAATTAATTAATCCTCCCCATTTTTGCTGCTTCAGTGACAACAGCGATGATATGATCGAAATAAAAAAAGAAGTTCGAATAATTTACTGAAAATTAAAGATATTTGAACTGCTGTTCTTACTCCTTTTGTTGTTACAACGTTTTGGCTGATAGGTTCTTTAACCTTCCCCAGAAGTACAACCAGTGTCATCTCACCCCCCCCCCGCCGCTTCTGGTAAAGTTCACGAAAAAACAGAAAATGTTGCGGTACCAATAAAAGGAATGATATCAGTCGTTCAAATAACTTTTGGAATGATAATGACTCATCTTAAAATGATAAAAAGTATCTTTAAAATCTTGAAATCAATATAGTCCGAACATTTCTTAGAATGATAAAGGCTCTTTTCAAAATTACAAAAACAAATGTTTTCTTTACAAGTCCTTCAGTGATGACACTTAAAATTGCATAAACTTCGCAAATTTCTGAACATAAGCCTTCCTTCTTAACAACCCAAGACTAAGGATATTTCAGCCGGAGTGGTTTATGAGTTTAGATAGTTACGTACTTTTAAAATCAGGAAAATTGGGATTCAGGTTTATAATACTTAATGAGAAGATAGGAAGTGTTTGAAATATTTGTTGATGACAACATAGGGCTATTATACGAGCAGTTACGTGAATGATGAGAAAAATATATTTTACACGACACATATTTGAAGATTTTATTAAAAGTACAGAATTTTATTCTAACGATAAATTACATTACCCCAAGCAAGGCAATAAAGCCACTAGGACGCAAGAGGTTACTGAATATTGGGGGTTATGAGAAAATTATTATTAAGGAGAGAGGACAATAAAAGAACAAGAATTAAGACAGAAAATAGCGATTGATTGGTTAGTTTTGTTTTACGGCATATCAACCTCAATGGGTTATTGAATGCCGACAAGATTTTTTTATTGCTGGTAATATTTTTTTCCAAAAATGTATTGCTGATAATGCATATATTTTTTTTTAAATGTATCGCTGGTAATAATGTTTTTTTTTCAAAAATTTATTGCTGGTATTGAAGCCTATTTTTATACTTTCATAGTGTTTTAACCCCAGTTTGGGGGTTAACTATTTGCCCATAGCTGGGACCCTAACAGGTGCCACCACCCAGGGTTAGGGTGAACTTGGGAACACCAGCAATTAAGAGGTGGTTTGACTGATGTAGTTTATTGTCTTACCCAGGACGTATACCGATTGAGATTGCATTTAAATTTTTCAAGATCAAAATTGACTTGGAAAGAAGAAACTGAAAGAGATTTCCACAAGGGAAAAATAAAGGATTTGTTTTCTAATTCATGCAAAGATTTCTGTCCAGTTTTTTAATTTTTTATTTTATCCCTTTCCGCCTATTTTCAAATTGGAAATAATCGCAGTAGCAGTGATTGAGCAGCAGTTACAGTCCACGTTTAGAAGAGACTATAAAAATAAAACAGTTCACCCTCCCCACAGTGCTCTGCAGTTTTTATCTCTTCAGATTTCCTGTTGCACGTGTCTCTCTCTGCCTCTCTCTCTCACAGACATTACAGGCTTTCCTAGCGCGCATAGTATACCTAAGCAAACCACATCATCCAAACCTGGTTGATATACCGCTATTTTTCAGCAGTTTTCTATTCACAGAAAATATGGGTTTCATTGTATCTTAGTATGAATGATTCTTCAGCTCCCCAACCAGGTTTCCAAGTCCTCAATTGCCTGCTGCTACCTCGATGTTATACAAAAGACGACAAAAGTAAGTACCATACCAGTATTACTAATGTTTGTATAATCAACACAGTACATTTTTTGCACACGTTTTGTTTATATATTTACTTTTGCGTCCCCATGTAAATCACTTTTTTTATCATTTCACCCCAAGCAGGGTGATAAAGCCACTAAGACGCACGGAATTTAATGAGTGTGAGAAATCTGAGAAAAATCATTGTTAAAGTAAAGACAATAAAAGCACTGGATTCAATGAGACGGGAGATTACGATTGACATTGCATTTAAATTTTCGAAGATCAAAGTTGACTGGAAAGCAAGAAGCCGGAACAGAGTTCCACAAGCGAGAAGTGCGAGAGAAGAAACTGAATTTTACCGATTGCCCTATCGACAGTAGCCTAGATTACGCCGACTGCATCTCCCACTTTCCACTTGGATATTTACAGACTCTACTAGAAATTAGGCTAATATTTATCTATAGATATAAGAAATCATGATGGTGGTGTTATTACCAAAATCACCACCGAGTTTGATGTGTCTTAAAATACACCTTACCCATTATTACCGACTTTATGCTCCAGTTGACAATGTTTTCCGTGAGATTACTTCCCTTCAACATATTAGATCCTCTCTTTTTGTATCTAATACAAGTATAGTCTGGATTAGTTATGCCGGTTGGAATTTTTCAACTTTTATTAAATACTACCTTAAAAGCCGCACTCCGTGAGAGTTAGCTCCTGCTGAGGGAAAATTGGGACTCCTGCTTAGAAAACAGCAATGATATTTTTGAAGAAATAACTTTGAATTCCTCAATTCAAACCATGGAACATCAAAATTTCACTTTAACTCTGCTTCGAGTTATAAGTCCAATTCAGGCCGAAAGTTCGATTTGGGCCGAAATTCCAATTCAGGTCGAAAATCGAATTCTTCAAATCACAAACTCCGTGAAACTCCAACTGAGTTAAGTTCTTCAAATCACAAACACTGCGGAATTTCAAAACCTCATGTCAAGAAACATATAACTTTAACTTTGGCATTTTGAAGAAATAAAATTAATTTCTTCAATTCACAGTTTTGAAGATATTTTAAACTGAACTTAAAACATTTTTTTTTTCTTAAATTCACAAGTTTTTACGACTTTAAACTCAATATACGTGAAAACTTTTAAAATCAATTATTATTTTCAGTTATTTTAAAATTTGAATTTTAACTGTTCGCTTCTCATCTGGACAATCTCCCAATATTGGATGTTCAAACATTAAATGAATGGCAGATTTTCAATCCCCAGATCAGTCGGATTCCAAAAAGGTATAATATGTCTATGTAGAGCAAGGTGTGGCCCGGGTTACAGGGGTTTCAAACATACGGACAGACATCATTTGCCGTTTATTTATTTAAACGGTTCAAATAAACATTTCACCGGCATGCCATACTAAATAAGCGCCGTTCCGGGAGGAAAAGTGAAAGAAAGAATTTAATTTTGTTAGATTTAGTACACCGGTGTACTTCCAAACCAGATCCCATTACAGTTTCTAGCTGTTCCTGCTTTTCATCTGTCTCTTCCTGATGTTAAATAAAAGTTTCCCTTTGGTTTCTACTTTCTCTAGAACTTCGTCGTTGCTCATATATCATGTCCATGGTATTCTCAGCATTCTTCTGTAAAACCACATTTCTATTGTCTCAAGTCTCTTCATCTGTGAAGATATTGTCCGGCATTCACTGCCATTTTGGAGGATAGATATCACGTAACAGTTGGTGATCTTAATATGCTGATATGCTTGCTAAGGTTAGGACAAGTTATTATCAATCTTTGCTTGTAACATTAGTAATAACTGATCAAATAAAATGAATGCTTCAGTGTAAGAAATTTCATTAATATTTCGTCTTATGTTACTGGTCTACTGGTCATGGAGAGATTAGCCGTTTCCTTATAAAAACATTAGACATTTATTGACCGAATAGGTTCGCATTACATTCAGTTGAAACTTAGATAATCTTTCTCTTAAAACAGTTTTTCTGGAAAATAGGTTTATAAAGGTTTTAGTATCGATGGATGTTTCCTTCCTAACCTTTTGTTTAAAGTGGTGTGGAAAGTCAATATTTTGATTGTCGAATTGCATGTGCTATCCATTTTAGTTGTTGCTGCTGTTGGGAATTTTCAAGTGATGTGGTTTCTATTATTTGAAAAAGGTCTTTATTTAAGATCATGTAGCGCCAGCCTAATCCCAATAATATATAATAGGTGTTTATATTCAGGGTTTCGTTTGCTCAATCTAGGTGGATAAGTGACACCTGGAGATAACTTCATATCAAACAGCTCAGCTGTCCCCCCCACCTACCAACTCTCCAACCACCTACACATCCGATGTGTTGCCTGCAATACGAACGGGTGGCATCGGAAAAACATGAAAGATAATTCATCTCCCACCAAGAGCGGACCAGAATTGGCTCCTCCGAGCTCATGTTTGTCAATATAGACCAGCAACCGGATACGTGCCCAAATTTTTGTCAAAACCCTTCAACCGCATATTTACTCTTCCGTTTCCTTTCGGGCAAAGTGAATGCCGCTTACAAAATTTAAAAGAAGCCGTTCACTGGTTATAAAAGAGAAAATTAGACTTTCCATTTCTATGTGGGTGTCCGAGGCCATAGCGTTACAATCTGTGGAATAGTGATAATTTTTTGGACAAAATAAGAACTGAATATAAAATGTACATTCTTTATTATTCAAGCTGAATTTGGACACAAGCGAATAAATGGATAATTGACGTTTAGAGCAACATTGCAAGCACGTAGGTTAAAGCGGACCAAAAAGAAACACGAAGTAAAAAGCAACACACGGATTTAGGGTTGAAATTATTATTTCGCGCTGCAATGGTTTCTCGTGTTATTTTCTCTTAAGTCTTTTCTCGCCTCATCGCTTGAATATCAACATAAAACAGACCGGGAGAGCAGAATATCCAAAATCGACACAATGTAAGTAGAGTTTCATTTATTAGGTCGGTGCAAAAATAATGTCGTTTTCTCACAAAGTAACATATGTGAGAAAACGACATTATTTTTGCACCAACCTAATATATTGTGTATTATAGTCAGACAGTTTTATCACTTTTTAGACTATTTCCAAATTATCATTTTATGTTTGTTGAAGTTAAATAAAGGTTCGATTTGAAGCGTAAATCAAGTATCAGACTTGTTTCATTGTCCTAATTTTAATTGTTACAATCTACCCCCCCCGCCCATATTAAGCCCCTTTTCCTGTTACTTTATGTCCCACCGGTAGGGTAAAAAGTAACATTTTACAATTTTCATTTTATCACGTTAAGTTCTTAAATTGAAATGACATCCAGAATAGCCGCTTATCATAATGTTCGTTTAACTCTAATGTTCAAGTGCAGCTTAAATAACCGTGTCTGTCTTTAATTCTGTGGTCGGTTTAGCCATTTGAAAAAAAGTGTTATTTTGTGCCCAGTTTTACCCTTGCTTAGAATGGTTTGAGAAATTAAAAAAAAATACGAATAATGTTTGGGAAGAGACCAGAAGTTGAAAGCTAATGAAATTGAGAAACTTTTGAAGGACGAAAAGTGTGAACTGCAGAAAAATTAGAGGCAAATCAGTCAAGTGTAATATTATTATTTACAAGTACTAAGAGTACTAAGAGTACTAAGAAAAATCGAAAATGGGTTTCCCATGAATTCACAGAAAGACAAATCGGTGAATGTTTAAAACATTTCTCTTTTTCTTGCCCAAAACAGCAAAAAAATAAATAAAATGAAAAAGATAATTACTAGCGATCAAAAATTGATTTTTCAGTGAGTATTCAAAATATTGATTCATTTAATTTTTTACGGATTATCAACCTTTTGTAGGTTATTTAAAGCCGAAACAAACACTGTATTGTAAGAATTTTTTGGTGAGTCAATATTGCATTAACAATTTTTTATAATAATAATTTTTTTATCATAATAATAATAATTTTATAATAATAATAATTTTTCTATAATAATAATTTTCTATAATAATAATTTTTTTATAATAATAATATTAATTTTTTATAATAATAATTTTTTTATATAATAATAATAATAATAATAATAATAATAATAATTATTATTATTATTATTATTATAAAATAATGAAATCAATTCATCCGTTTGCACGAAAGTGAATGCTACAAACCTGACTAGAATTTAATCTCGGCTCTCCGGTCCCTCATTCAGAGCCGATGTCAATTACACCACGTGCACATCCGAATTCAAAATAAGAAATCCTGTTTAGATCCATGACTGCCTTCAACCTCTCTACCTAAACAAAATCTACACAAGAAAACGTTCTTTTAGGTTTTTCGGAATTCAAGGATTTTTCTTTAATGGATTATGGGAGCAATATATTGAAATTGTTCACGTGTAACTTTACATTGATCACTGATAATTTTGTTGGATGAAAAACGCCTGTCCTGATGCTTCTGGCACAGGAATTTGAGGGCTTACTGGAGTGTTGTTAACGCCCCTTGTGCTGTAAGTGGAGCTATGTTTCTTTCTCGTTTTAAATAGATGTTGCTCGGCCTCGGAGATTCCAACCCTGTGGCAGCACTTTCCTCATCTAAAGGGATTGGCCAATGCTAACATGACAGTGGTCGCAGGGGCTAGGCAAAAATCAATTTTTGTTCTTGGTCCATATGCATAAGTATGCGTATGGCGCTCCCCACGTTAAAACGACCTTGTGTCACACCCATTGGTGTGGAGGTCGGGTAACTATACTTGATGCTGTAAGCGCAAAGCAGAAGTCGAATGGTTATAGAGCTATGATGAGAAACTCTAGCACTTGAGACGATAACGTTTTTACTCCATGCAACACTCCTAATTTGGTCATCGGTTCAAAGTAATTCAAAACCTTGAAGTGTTCCTTAACTTTAGCATTCAGCCCGCTCCATAAATGTCGGCTCTCGATGTTCAACCCGTCGTAACTCGCCCCATGTATATTCTGCCATAATATATGACGCCATCATTGCAAATAACGCAGAAAGTCACGCAGTGAGACTTTGAGAGTTGGTATTTACAAGGCGGGTTTGAACTTGTTGAATGCTAAAGAGTTAAATCTATCGAATGAAAACCAAAATCGTTATTTTATGATGATTTTCTAAGCGTAACTTAGACGTGGCACAAGGCCGAAAGTATGGAGCACCCAGTGCAGAATCATTATTTTATGATGTATTACACAGTTTGCTTGAATGTTGGCATAAGAAAATGTCAGATAAAATAACTTCAGTGATATTAAAAGATTCTGCTAAAAATTCCAGAAACCGGTTCCGCCATCAGGTTCTTCTGGTGAGGAGTGTGGCTAGATAGTATGATTAAAAACCAGACATGCCAAAGGGCGAATAAACTTTACTGTAGGGTCAGCAGTCATCTCGCACAATGGATTAGACTGGGCTTTTATAGCTATGGAGTGCAGTGAGGATACAGTGGTTAGAGGGTTTCAAGGGGAAAAGCGAACAGTCCCTCATCCCCCACGATGGACATCGGCTGTGGTTTGATCTGGAGTAGACTTACCTCTCCGGCTTTCAACCCCGATATTTAGAAAGAACTGGTGAGGTGCTCAAGGTTTTTACGACCACACCCAATCATGGGACTGATGATGATGATGGTCACCATCACTTTTTCCTGCTGCTGTTGTTGTCCTCCTATGAATATTAGGGAATATAAATTACACTGGGGTGCTCCATTTATTAAACTAAACAAACTTCACGAATTGTTAAGTATCGATAAGGCTAGATTAAAACCAATTGCTGATGTACAGGCAATCCAGCAATGTTACCCCATCTGCTGTCCCTAGATAACAACTAGGCCTACAGTTACTACTTTGAATTTCGTATAATGGATAACGGTTCGAATTGAGGAATCGGAGAGCCGAGTTCGAATTCCAATCGAATCTATTACATTCACTTCATACCTTTGGGAAAGGTATGAATCCTCTTCTTCTCCCCACATCTATGGGTAAATAGCAGGACAGACCGCGCCTTGGATGGCAACTGGTCTACCGCAGAAAGAAATGGCAACCTACTGCGGAAAAAATCTGCCTTGTTAGTCATGCATTGAAAGATACATAATCGCCTAAGCGTGTATCACGCATGACACATAGCTGACTGAACACGTTATATTCATACTAGAAAAACCCGTGAAAATTTCACGGCTTTTCTGTTTTTATTTCGTTTTCTTTCTTTTTTCTCAATGAAATCAAACAGCGTCTCTGTTATGTCTTTTCCGACTTTCCTCGTGATCAAAACGGAACAGTCCATTATTTATGAGCTGTATTTAGGACGTTTCTTTCTTTTTCTCACTGAAATCAATCCACGTCTCTGTTATGTCTTTTCCGTCTTTCCATGCAATCACAACGGAATAATCCATTATTTTTGCAGGTACTGATAGATCGTAACGTACGCACTAACAAGGGAAGTATGGGATGGACAAGAAGAATTATAATAAGGTAGTTAATATATCTACCTCTTTGTTGTTAATATAATTTAATTTAATTAACGAGAAGTTCTGGCGTGGACTCTGTGACTGCTTGCCTATTGCCTCGAGCGGGTCTTCTTAAGCAGTCAGGGTGGATAAATGACTTAGCATTTTTGTCATGCTTTGCTTTAGCGGCAACGTTCGTTATTATCCAAAGTTTAAACTGTATTTTATATTTTAGGGGATTTGTTCTGTGAGCCGGATGCGATGCTTGTAGCTCCTGTGCAGAAAGCCATTTTTTTTTTGTAATTCTGCTTTCATAGTGTTCACATCCAGTCGACAGGTTTTGATGTGGAGGGGTCAGAAAGAGATATAATTTGAAGCAGAGTATAAGAACTAGCTGAGAGTAGCACATTTATTGTTTAACAAAATCCTATAGCCATTACGCTGCCGTCCATTAATAGACAAGGCGGGAACAATAATTCGAAATAATTTAAGTATATTGAAAATTACTCATTTCAAAATGAATTACAAAAATTTTAAAAAAAAAGAGGTTGGTTTAGAATCCTGTAGTTAACAGAAAAATAAAAATCCGTAAAAATTGGAATTTAAAAAAATCAAAGTGCGGAACAAACGTAGAAATCTGTTGAAGGTAATAAATCAGTTGAGGAGGCACATAATGGATAGCGGCTCGGATTGAGAAATCGGAGAGCCGAGTTCGAATTCCAGTCGAATCTGTTACATTCACTTATGTGTTAATAAATCCTTCTTATCCCTACAGCTTTGGGTAAATAGCAGGACCGACCGGGTTCTATAGCCTTGGATGGCAACTGGACTATCGCACAAAGAAATGGCAATCTACTGCGAGAAAAAAATCTGCCTCGCCAGTCATATATCAAAAGTACATGATCGCCTAAGAGTCAATCACGCATGTCACATAAGTCATTGACATTAACCCAGCAAAAACGACATAGTGGAGCAAGAATTTTGTTAGTACAAAACTGTTAAAATGTTCTAACTTGAAGGGATTATTTTGGAGAATACTACAGATCGTTGATTTTACCATACCAAACTGAGTAGCCAGATCAGAGACATGAATACCATTTTCATGTTTGTTTGTCTATAATTTCTTTCTTCGCCTCTATCATAATTCTGGTCATTTTTCCTTTCACTTTACTGCTATCATTATCCTTCTTTGGCCTCATGATGCCTAATTTATTAAAAAAATTAAATTAAATTCAAAAGAAGGCACGGCGAATTTGAGCAGGGATGTGTATGGAGTGAAAACTATACTGCAACTGACTCTCTCCTGCCAATACTCCTAGCTTGTCACTCCAGATTGTTGATGGCTTGTGTATTACTTGAGATACCGTTTGTCATCCAATGAGTAGTTTTTTTTGTTTTGTTTTGAAATCACGCATAGCACATAACTAACTATTGTTTAACAAACTCCGATAGCCATTGCGCTGCCGTTAAGTGAAGGCGGGAACAATAGTTCGAAATGATAATTACTCATAATGAATTACAAAAATTAAAAAAAAACGAAGTCTTCTTGGTTTTAAGGGAAAAATAAAAATCCTTAAAGACTAGAATTTAAAAAAGAAATCAAAGTGAAGAACAGCCGTAGAAATCTATTGAAGGTAATAAATACAGAATTGAATTAATCTCCACAGTCTACAAATGGAAATTTCAAACAAAGAGTTTCAAGGTTCACAGCACTGTAACACCTGTAAGTTATGAACAATATAATATTCAAATAAATAATTTCGAAATGCTAAAATTACCATGAAGGTTAGTTAAATGGATAAAAGCACTTTTGAACTGGATGATTAACTTAAAAGCTCCGTTGTTTACTTTTATGATTGCTGAAGCGAGAAATCAAAACATAATAAAAAAAAGAGAAAATATCATCGTTTCCTGGCTCTTAAACTGAGATTAGTTTATTTCAGCTTGTGTACGGACAAAAAGTGGCAAAGCACGAAACTAGCCTGACAGCGAGATGTTGACACTGAAGTAGTATTTCCTCTCTTGCACAAAGTATAGGAAAGTCTAGTGTGAAACTGCTTGCGGGTGTCGACAGTTTTTTGGGGTTTGTTTTGTATTGGTACACACGTATGAATGTAAGCACCTTGTGGCGTGCTCATGAGATTTGGTATAAAATTGTTAAGAAGGCTTTGGTGAAGGTTGAGTTTTTGATTAGTAAATCACATTTAAATTTTACAAAGAAGGAATAACAACAAGAGATTATTCAGTAATCAACAATATGTATTGAAAAACAAGCGAGTACAACAATACAATTGTGTTTGGTGAAACAAAGTTAAAAAATAGGAAGTAGTTCCCCTTGTACTGATGTGAGATTGTAAATATGTGTTAAAAGAACTTTCTTGTTTAAAATGTTCAGAGTTCAGCAATATGTGATAACTGAGTTTAAGTATGAGAAAGTTGTACAAAAGAATGATAGAATTCTGAGTTGGTTACTTGGCTTTTTGGACAGACAGTTCACAGCGTAGTGCAATTGTAATTTTGTGTCTGTGTGTGTGAGTAGAAGAATGAGAATTATTCACGTACGAGGTTGAGCTCTGGAGATTTACTGTTCTACTACTGTTCTTTTCTTTGATTTTCTTGTTATTTATACTTTCTGAATAGGCTCCAGGAACGAGAGCGGGAAAAATATTGAAAGGAGTGTTATATTATTGGTCAAAAATCAACCAATCACTGATTTTTTTCTAAACCAGGTTTGGCAAAGTAAACATCAGAAAATTTGATGTGGCTCATGCGATGCATAAATTGTCCTAAAGAAAATAGTGCTTATTTTCTATCCAGTGGCTATTGAGTATTTTGTGTGTGTGGTGTATATAAACAACCGCTACAACCTAACATTAAGCTGACCACGAGTCTGGTATGGGTTCAGTAGTAGCAGCATCAATAAGAGAGAAAAAAACAACAACACATCTGACTGCTAGCTTTACAGAAAGAAGGAAGGAAACAAAGAAAGGCGAAAACAGAATGACTCGATGTTTTGCTGCAAGTCAGTTAAGTGCAATACGTGATACACACTTGAACGTTTATGTCTCAATTCATAAGGCAGAAGATTTTCCCGCAGCGAGTTGCGGTTTCTTTCTGCGGTAGACTGGCGACCAACCAAGACTATAGGACCCGGTCTGACCTATTATTTAACTTGGTAAGAGTGGGTGGAGATAGATTCGTACATTTCCCAAGGTTATTTGCGCGTAAGTAAACGACTGGAATTCGAAATCTGCTCTCTGATTTCTCGTACTCGTTACACCACTTGCACACATCCTGTAAACTAAACACAAATCAAAAAGCAAAGACGCAATATACAAAATAGGGACTTATTCAACAAATTGAAACAATGCAATGCCATTTAGAAAAAATAATTGACAGCTACATGATATCTCTTTCGTGCAGTGATAAACATTTTTCTGTAATAATAATAGCCATTTATTTAACAATAGCGTATATAGACAATGCCGAGAGGGTGTGAAAGTTTCTATAGCTGAGTGAAACTACTTAATGATGTTTGAATCAGAAGTAAAAGTCAGCTCTTTGACCGAGGTGGATGAAACTGTGTGAGAAAATTTGTCCTGACTTTCCCACATGAAAGAGTTAGGGTTAAAAGTAACAGAATCGATCAAAGTAACAACGGCTTGAATGTTTAGAGCGGACAATTCTCTCTTTTAGCCGGAAGAAAAAAAGACTCAAACTCCTGCTCAAGGTGTAACAATAGAAGAAGAAGAAGAAAATGTTTATTTACATACACACACACACACACACACACACACAAAGGTAAAGAGATAGACACAAATGAGAGAAAGAAAGGGAGAAGAAAATTCCTTTAACTTAAAGGAAGAAAAATGTTCACCTAAAGTCTTGCTCAAAATATTTCTCTAAGCGCCTAAAGTTAAACAAGTAAATTGTTCTAAAGGGGTTAACAGTAACACTCAGATAGATTTCTTCAGAGCTCTTGTTGAGTGGGAAACAATCAGAAAATCCGTAGTTTGTAGTTAAGTGAGTTCACAGGTCGACAACAGGTTCACGGAAGCAGATCTCAATTAGTTTTTAGTAGTTGACCGACGTTTTGTCTTTAGAGCCTAGCATATAGATTTCTTCCTTGGAGCAGGTTCCGAAGATCACTGGTGTTCTGTCGCCGACCTGATGTTATCACAGACAATATCAAGTACTCACTGCTAAAAAGTCGCATATTCTCCGCATTTATAGCGATTAGAAGGCTCAGAAATATCAGGAACTTTCAGTATCTTATATTTCTGAAATGAGGTAAATATGGCGACAAAGATGAGGACAATAGTCCGAATAATGTAAATAGTGTATCGTGAACTTTTCCCTCCCAAATTGCTATACACTTTCCCGGCATTCGTCAGAAAATATATTTTTTATCTCTAAGAATCAAAGGTTTGGGAGGTGTTTTTTTGGGAATAAGGATCCAACAAGTGAGTGTTACCCCTTGACTTTATGGCACCATGGTCCGGGCAAGGGTGGTCAAATTCCATTTTATATTTTCCAGCTCTCTCGTTCGTCAGAAAATGTATTCTTATCTCTGATAAGGATCAAGGCTTTGGGAACCGGATTTGAAAGCAGTGGTGAAAGTTGGGGGCAAAGATCGGAAAAGAGGCTAGAACGTGAACTTGTGAAACATTGTAGTAGTGATTCACAAATTAAATTCTACTAAATGGCATATGGGCTTTTCATATTAATCGCGATTACTCCCTAATCCAGAGTAAGAGGCACCGTTTATGGGGATATGTGGGGAACATAACGGTTGACCATAGACTTGATCTGGTTAAGATTTTAACGACCGGGGAAGCATCCTTTTGGGAGTTGGTTCCACAAAGTTCAGGGAAAGAAGCTGCTCGAGTGGAACTTACATCTCACCAGTTGAAAACGAAAGTAATGAAGGTGGTTCGCTGCAATAGGCGTGGCATGGTGGGTCTTAGCTGTGAAGGTTAAAACTGGTGGAACTAAGGGGGGTAGTTTGTTGAAGGGCCTTGAGATACTAGTTGAGAGATTATTGGGCGCAGAAGATGAGATGTTGTTGGTGCTAACTCATTTAAGGTAGTAGCAGTGATTACTAACTATACCGGGTGCTGTCCGAAATAAAACAATCTTGACCAAACGTACAAGAAAACAGACATAACAACGCAATGGCAAAGAAATGGAAAAGGTCCAATGACACACATTGAGGTGTGTTTATAATAAAATCCCTTGAAAGGGGCGTCCCAGGTATGACGATAAACTACATCCGCATCCAGGGTAAGACGATAAACTACGTCCATCAGCAAAGCCTCTGATCGGGAAACTTTGAGGAGCGTGGAACCACCTCTTAATTGCTGGTGTTCCCAGGTCCACTCTGACCCGGGTTGGTAACACCTGTTTAGGTGCCAGCTATAGGCAAATAGTTAAGCCCGAAACTGATGTAAAAAGCATTATAAAAGTGTAAAAATAAGTTTTAATACCAGAAATACTTTGTAAAAAATTATTACGAGAAATAAATTTTTGGTGAAAAAAAATATTACCAGCTATACGTTTTTGAAAAAATAATATTACCATCTATACGCTTTTAAAAAATAATATTATCAGCTATACGCTTTAAAAAAAATAATATTACCATCTATACGCTTTTAAAAAATAATATTATCAGCTATACGCTGTTAAAAAAATAGTATTATCAGCTATACGTTTTTGAAAAAATAATATTACCATCTATACGCTTTTAAAAAATAATATTATCAGCTATACGTTTTTGAAAAAATAATATTACCAGCTATACATTTTTGAGGAAAAAATATTAACAAAAATAGATTTTTTGACAAAACGAAAATATTACCAGAAAAAAAAAGACCCATTGAGGTTGATATGCCGTAAAACAAACTAAACCAAACTTGTCTGGTTGGGGAAAATTGCAGGTTCGACATTTTTTACTTTTATTGTTGAGCAAATAACGCAAGTCATTGTTATTTTCAAAAAAATGTTCCGGTAAGGCCACGGTAGTACCAAAAACAATTTCTGTCGGAGTACACTGCAAATGTTATTTTAAAATGTTCCGTATTGATAATAAAATCAGTGGAAAATTTTCTGTCCAGTCGTTTAGGTTATCCCTAGGTGCTAATGCAGTTTTTAATCGACGATGAAACCTCTTCACCATACCATTTGCGTATGGATGGTATACAGTTTTTTTTATATGGTGTATGCCTAGAACTCTTGTGAAGTCCTCAAAACAGACTAGACTGAAACTGAGGAACACGATCTGTGGTGATCAGAACACCAAATTGTGAAATACATCTGTTGAGGGATGTGGTAAAAATCTTTTCTGTACTGGTATCTTCGATCTGATATGCCACTGGTCAACGTGAGTAGTGAGCAACAGCAGTGAAGATGTATTGATAACCTCTTGATTCAGAAAGAGGCTCAACCAAGTCAATATGAACGTCAGTGAAGCTTGCGTCCGGTACACTAAAAACTCTCATGGGAGACTTCGTCTGTCTACCGGTTTTATGATGCTGGCAGAGTAAACAATTTTTAGCCCAGTTCATATGTCAGTCGTAATACTGGGCCACACGAATCGCTGTGCGATCAACTTAACTGTTGTTCTTATACTTGGATGTGATACGTCATGGAAGTGCTGGAAAATAGTTTTTGCGTAATGTTGGTGGCCTTGGATTCTTAAGGCGAGTGTCACACAAAAAAATCATCTTGTCGCTAAAAGCTGATGGTAACTTAGTCAACTGGAGGGATGTCCCTTGCATCGCTAATGCCATTTTTTTGTCTAAATACTTGTTCCTTGGCAATTGTTTGAAAATCGAAAACAGTTTTGGCTAAATGGCTCGACAAGTTCATCTGAACACTTTCCATGGACATAGCGATGGAGCAGTGAGAGAGTTACGATATTTTGTCTGTCAGAAAGGGATTGCCGGAGTAGACTATTTTTGGCATCTAGTCCCAGGTATGTGTGCAACTCCCATTTTAATCTCAACCTTGTGCCACATTCCGTTTTAGTGAGAGAGTGTTGCGGGAATGCTGGTCTCATTGGCTAGAAACATGTCCCCTTGAATTGTGGACTGATTGCGAGTTCACGAAAAATGAGTAACACCAAACAATAAAAAACAAACAACCAATGGCATCTATTTACAAAAAGGAATTACAATAAAAGAATAAAAGACTAGTTACATAGAAAAAAGTTAAACTTGTGAATGTACGTTCTTGTGTGTGTGTGTGTGTGTGTGTGTTGAAAGTTGTGTAGGCTTACGTGATAGATACGCATGTGAAAGAGTTCAAAAATCAAGAGAGGGAAAGAAAGAAAAACGCACACAAGCCTAGTGGCCGCGATTCAACTGTACGTTTGGTTTGTTTAACGGCATATCAACAAATTATGGATCATTTAATGCCGAAATTTTATTTTCTTGTAAGTATTGATAATTTTTTCCAATAATGTATTGCTAGTAATTTTTTATATTTTTACTACGAAAATCTATTGCTGGTAATTTTTACGAATTTATTTTTATATTTTCATGTTTTGACCCCAGTTTGGGGGTTCACTATTGGATTGGCCGATAGCTTGGGCCCTAACAGGTGCTATCACCTTGGTTCAGGATGGACCTGGGAACAAAGGCAATTAAGAGTTCCAAAACACCTCCCGATCAGAGGCCTTACTGCCAGATGTAGTTTATCGTAATACCCAGACCAACCATCTGTACATAGACGACAAAAACTGTAAAAGAAAAAAGAGGCTATGGAGAAAATCGCACGCCTTTCTATAGGTTTAAAGAGCGCCCACTAGAGACGGTTTTTTGGCAAAGTCAAGGGGGATAACCCACAAGTGTACGGTTAAATACTTGTACTGCTTTCTAGATGAATGCAGGTCATTCTATTTTTATAACTTTTGCTGCAGCGTTTGGTTTCTGGAGAAAAAGGATTTTTGGCGTCAAATTAAAATTTTTGTGTCGTGTCCCTTCAGAATGTGGACGTGTAGTGAACAAAACAAGATCTAGATTTAAAATTCAAATGCTAAGCACCGATACATCCATTTTGTTAGAAATTAAAAAGACTCGAATTTACAAACTTTGCTTAACACACACACAAAATCGAATCCAAAACAAAACTCGTGAAATTTCACGTCTTGATGCGAAATGTTTTTTCGGCCAATCGAAAATTAGGAAACATTTAAAAACAAAATTCAAATAATCTTCATTTTTCAGAAACAAATTCTTTTACGGATTTTTCGCGAGCCGACGCGAGGTTTGTTCGTCGTCCATTGGAAAGGTCCGAATCATATTCAGGAGTGAATTCCCAAATGACCTTTTCAAGCCCCACAAACAAAATAAAAGACGGGCAAGTTCGCCTGTCACCAGAGAGAAGGAGACGAGCGTATTAACACGTCCCTTGACAAACGTTAAGCGATCGTTATTATTATCTCTAACTTTCTCTCTCGCCTCTTTTATACTTGATAAACGAACGGAACATTTTAAGACTGACCGATTACTTCAAAGACATTCCTACCCTACGATAACGCTCATACATACATCCACACATACATTTGTGGACTCTACCAAAACAAGCTAGTTAACCCCTGCTAGGAAATGCAATATTCCTATTATAATTTTCACCATCAGTTCCGACCAATCAAACCGTCTGCACGCGACCAATCTGTTTTCCCGCTCAATATGCTTGGAACCTCCCACGTGATACACGACCGTTGTATAAACAGAACACGTGTAAACTCCCTGAGTTTCTTTTCATTCATCTCTCTCTCTCGCATCTCATTCCTTGCTACCAAGTACCAAGATGTAATCTTCAAGAACTTCCGTCTAAGCCATTGCGGTCAGACGTTAAAGACCATTACCAACATTCACGCAAGTACGAACTCTGAAATCTCTTCTGAACTTTTACTAACTTGTACAATACACAATTCCAAACATGCTAAAGAAACTTTATTCTTCTAAATTACAGTTTAATATTACTTCCTTTTAATATGAACTCAGGTACAACTATTACCTAATCAAAGGGACACGATTCTGTCCTACCTTTTCAGTTCGCATGCATGTATATCAAATATTAATAAATTCAATTGTTATGTTTTGAAATCATTCCGTTCAGTTTTGTATTTTATACTATGTGCTATTTACGTCAAATATAAGTTGCATTGTCCTTAATCCCACCTTTCCTAGCCAAAGTTAAATATTGGTAACAATGTCACTACACACTCCTGCCTACGTACACAAAGTCATTCTTGCAAGGACTACTGCGAACACTTTGACGACCTTGTATCAATCAAAATACATTAATTTTATTTGTAGAGACCTAAATTGATTTATATGTATATAAATTTGTTGTTTCACTTTACAATTTGATTTTCTTGTTTTATGCCCCTCTTATAGTGGGCTAACAAGGCCAAATCAAACTAATCTGTTTCAACACTCATACACTTCACTATAACTGATAACCCACTATAGACGATCATATCTCTCCACAATTTCCTATTCTTTATAACTCTTCTTATACCAAAATAAATTAAGCTTAGTAAATTACTTAACGGTCGCAGAAAACACTTGGTAAGTGTAAGTGCTCATTTTAGCATCGACTTTTCTTCCGACAAAAAGGATCTTCGCTGCACCAAACTTTTGAGGAATTCTAACATTTGAAAATAATACTTGCAGGTATGGTGCTGCCGGAATATGTAGAAATTATCCCGTGCTTTTAATATGGCGATTTTCTAAGCGTAACTTAGATGTGGCACAAGGCCGAAAATATGGAGCACTCAGTGATAATCGAACTCATTACTCAGTCGTAATTGTTCGAGCGAGACAAGAATGCTAACCATTACACCACGTCGAGGTGCTCTCTAGCACATGTAATAAGTTTCAGAATTGATTACAGTATGATACAGTGTCAAATTTTACGCGCACAGCACACAATAAAGTTTGTTTCGTATAGCTTTGTCTTCTTAATAATAAATAAAAATAAACATTTCTTAATAATAAATAAGTAGGCATTAAGTCAAAAGATGTCGGTTGCTAGGAAATTGAAAAGCGTCCCTGCGAGTTAAGATAATTCCTGGATTCAGGTTCAGAAAATACTGACGCTGTTAGAGTTCTGCATTCCACAACTTCAAAACACCTTTTATTTACTTCCAGCATATAAAACAATTGACTAAATATATGTATATATGAAAGAGAGGGAGAGAATGTGTGAGGAACAAGTGAGAACAAAACAAACAAAATTTTAATAAACGTTATTGTGAAATTAGGCGGGCCATTCAGAAAGCATCGCGGGCCATAGTTTACTCAGATTGTTTTTTTAAATCATTTAATCCCAAGTAAGGGAATAAAGCCACTAAGACTTAAGGAGGTTATTAAGTATGAGAGAATATAAGAAAAAAACTCTATGAAAGAAAGAGAACAATAAAAGAAAAAGAATTAAGAAGACAGAAGATGATAACGATTGACATTGCATTTAACTTTTGAATATCAAAGTTGACTGGAAAGCAAAAAAACCGGAAGAGAGTGTGAGAGAAGAAACTGTCAGCATAGAACTTACGGTTCCATCTAGCCATTTCTACTGTAACATGAGATCTTGCCGCCAATCTAGTACTGCGCTTAAATTTATAAAGTCTAGGTAACAAAGCGGAAAGTTCTGTAGAAGAATTACCATGAAAATTAAATGCCTGGAAGCAGGGCCGGTTCGCACTACCTGCCGAAATCCCCGACCAATGAGGGGGGGGTAAACCTGGTTGGGGGTCCTCGTCGATGCTTTGTGACCCTTGTTATCTTATCAACATATATTTTTTCTGCCAACATTTATATACGTTACAAATTAAACTAAGTATAACTATTAAGAAGATTGAAAATTTTCCTAGATTTTCAAGTCATTCTGGGGTCATTTTTTGTCCAATTCCGTGAATTTATTTTGCTCATGCTAAGTCTTAAAAAACTATATAAAATCTTCACTATTTTTTATCCATAATATTGAATATGTTGAAATTATTGAACTTTTTTTAGCAAGAAAATCGAATTAATGTTAAAAATTGCCGCAAAACATTTTTGATTTATTTAAGATGGAATGATCTATTATGACATGTCTCTAATTTGTATTTAGATACATTGTATTTATTTGCAATTTACTCTCCGAAACTTTTTCATGTCAAAGTGACATGGAGAACAAAGTCGCCAGTGGCAAAAAAAGGCCCCCAGCCTATCTCCACTGATATCCACTGGGACTCCGTGGACGGTCACTTTCGTCCTTCTCGCCCCCAAGTACTTAGTTTGTAGACGGACAGACTTCCTGCCAACTTCTTCACCACTTCCTCCGTAGCCAACAAGATATTCCATAGAATGTTTGACCTTCTGGCTAGAATTTTTGGGCCTATCTTGAGGCTTTTCAATGCTTCCTCCATTGTTTCCCTGCTGACGCCAATAAATCTTGGTGTTCCTACGTCAGTGGTCAGCAGGGAGATCGTCCTTGTCTTCACGGCATCAGTTGCCTATGGGATGGTAAGTAATTCATTCCCTTTAATGTAGGATTCATATTTTGTTTATTGTTCACCTATATTGCATATAATCCATTATTGTACATAATTAGGTTACAATAAAATTTGTATTTTATATGAATACTAGTTTATGAAAAGTAGTAGAGTGGGCCCCTTTTCATAGATTTGGGAGGGGGGGCACGAAACCCTTGCACCAGCCTTGTTTGGAAGCTATTATGTTTACAGCCAAGAAAATCAATATCAATAAAGGCGTTTTCAATTTAATTCAAGAACACAATATTAAACTAAACAGAGTATAAATCCGTGGCGGTAAATTGATGCCAAAAATGTCGAGTCATTGAATCTGATTCGTCCGCAAAGTAATCACCCATTACATCTACGATTTGTCAGTTCATGCATCACTTTGAGTTGCATCTTTGCCACGTCCACGTGATTTGTGGTTGGGGTGCAAAATTATAATAGCGTCAAAATATTTTCATTTTTCATAGACAGATATAAATCAATTTAACATATATTGACTTAATTGTTTAACTTAGTTAAACAAGCAAAATCTCGAGTAATCACTAAGACTTTTCAACTATTATAGACGTAGACTTTCACTTCTAACCTTGGTTAGATTTAATACTAAGAACAGTAACTTAGTTATTCCCAAATGTCTGTATTCTTTAAAATTAGCAATAATCAAAACGATAACTATAATAGGCCTGGCTGCTGTACAAACATGACCATGCCTGGGGGCGGACATTTGGCGACCTCAATGACAATTTTTAGGAACGCTTTTAGCGAGGAACATGTTAGTAATATTCAGTAATTGGCAACTATATCTATTATTAGGAAGGACCTTCTTACAACTATATAACAATTATTGACTTATTTCCATAAATGCAAAGAAAACTAACATCCTCTACTAGCTCAATGCACTCAAAATCACTTTATTCAACAAAAATTAGGAGCATTTTACATTATAATGAGTCAATAGTTTATACTAATTGAATAAACGCATAGAAAATATAAGTAGATAAAGCAAGCTCGATATTTTACCAAATCGTGTATCAGCAAATATTGAAAAAAAAAAAAAACATAATGAAACTCAGACAAGCAATAATAGTTGTTATAGGCATCATCTTCCTGAAAATTCCTGACCGACTAAAATTCATCATCACGATCCTGTAATCCTGGACAGCCTGTCACAGCTTCTTCAGACTGATTTTGAATTCAGTTTTTCCTTATCCTAGAGGAGAAGGAAAAACTGAATTCAAAACCACCTACCCATAGCTGGTGGGAGAGGTGAGAAGAGTATTCGCACGTAAGTGAATGTAATGAACACGACTGAAATTCGAACTCGGCTCTAAGATTCTTCAACCCGAGCCATTATCCATTACTCCACTGTGCCTCTTAAAACATGACTAAAATTAAACTTAAAAAAACCCACGCGTCGTCTTTTATGGCCCAGAAAGATGATGATGATGATGATGATGATATTTCATCATTTTAAAAATTACCTTACCATCAGTGATGAGAAAAAAAATAAGGATATTTCACCATTCTAAAAATAACCTTACGGATGATAGAAAAGAAGGATATTTCATAATCCTAATCCTCATCATTATAAAAACAACCCTGCCATCACAAAAGAGTCAGCAGAGTAGAGAACAGTACAGTAGACCAGTGTACCCGCAGCAGTAGTCAATAGATAAGAGACAAGTAGCAGTACAGAAACACACGTCTAGTCAGCGCTCCATGAAGATCGAAAACAGACGATGTCAAACGCCATCATCACTAACGAAATTCTCGGAACCAAACCAAGTAATCACTTTTACACAAAAGAAAGAGACACTGAGAACATTTTTTTTTACACATACTATACCAATATTCTGTAATTCCCATCACAAAAAGAAAAGACAAATTCTTGTTACTTATGTCAACACGTGTCTCATATTTTTATTGTTGTTATCGTTGTACATTTTCTGCATCTTAATTTCTGATACAAACCCAAACTATCAACACCGTTACATGTCCTATCATTTTAGGCACTATTTTAAATAGTCTGATCAGCTCTTTAAAAATAGGAAAAATCTTTTTTTAAATAATTTTTGTACGTTAGCATTCTTTTTGTAGAAGCGGACCGCATGATACTAAAAAAATTAAAGAATTTTTCAGGGAAGATACTTCAACCATTTTCAATACAGAAGACCAGACGCGTAAGCATCAACTAAATGAGGAAACGTTGATTACTTTCTCTTCGACAAAGAGATCTTTTCTATAAAAAAAAATTGAAGTCTTGATCTCAATGTGATTATTAGCACACACTGCTGCCATGATACATTACGGAATAATTAAAAGAGAAACAAAAAAAAAAAGAAAGAAAGAATACTTGAAAAATCAATGTATTCAATTCAATATGAATATTGAATGACGCATGCATCAAAGAAAAATTGAATATTAATCGAGCATGTAATCGTTATTCCCTTTTGGCAACAGCTTCCTCAGACCTTTTTGAGAGAAAGAAAGAGAGTGTGAGAGTGAACAAGTGAGAATGAAACAAAACGAGACAAAGAAAAATTTTAATAAACGGTATTTTCCTCGTCAAATTCGACAAGCCATTCAGAAAGCACCACAGGCCACAGCTTGACCATTCTTTAGGCCACGACACTTGTCATAATGGAAAAGTATTGATTTTTATATCGATTTAGAAGGAGGTCCTGTTTATAATATCGATACAGTGTCAAATCGATCTCTGACTTTTACAGAGTTATTGAAAATTAGCTCTTTTTGTGTACTAAAACACGCTTTTTGCGGACGGAGGGAGGCTCCAAATCGATCTCTTCCTAAGAATAAAAATCGTATATATACATTTTTAATTAAAGAACAAAATTTTTCATGTATCCGTTTGGCGCTTATTCTTCATTTAAGATAAATAAAAAAGGGAAAAAAAGCTTTAAAAAAGTAAACATATGCAGAGATGTGAGCACACTTTTAAACTCGACATTAAATAAGTCCAATAAATCTGTAAAAAAAAATGTCAGGAATCGATTTTTTTTTTATCTATATGAACAGAACGACTCTGCTAGAAAGACTCATTCAATCAATAATAGTCAATACTCAATATCTTTCGATTCTGGTAAGTGTCTCGGCCTAAGGGAGGTCTTAAAAAATAATACTAAGATACAAACAAAAATGAAAAATTATTTTAAAAAATATTTTCACGAGTGGACCAGTCTAGATGCTCATTTTTTATTTATTATATTTTATTCTTCTTGTGAGATCAAATCACAGTTTTACTGAGATTATTCTTTTTCTGGATTCTATGGCCAAAGTTTGCAAAAGTAACATCGAAATAACCTCAAATATTGGGTTAGTAAACAAAACTGGATCCTGTTGCTTTGGTTCGAGGCCTACAAATTTGTGGATAGTGCTGATTTTATTTAAAGTTCTAAACAAATTTCAAGTAGCAAACACTGAATTACTCCCTTTTAGTTTTATTTCTTTAGCTAATCTCATATTTTAAGTCGTTCTCCATTGGATTTGAAAAGTTATCATTCAGAACTAAAATGAAAACTAGCAGACAGAATGCAATAATTTTATTGAAATTTCAACTATTTTTTCTTATGTAAGAATTGGAATAATTTAATCTATATGGGCACAGCTTCGGTTAAAATTTAAATTTAATAACCTCATTGAATATCGTCAAACTTTAAAAAAAAATCAAAACAAGTAAAACTAGAATAAATTTGCATTTTTTTTTCAAGTAGAGTAATTAATTAGTTGCTATATTATATTGCATTTCGGATGCTATTTTAGTGTAATGTACTGTAATTATTATTTTTTTTTTGTTCATATGAGTGACTTTTCAAATTCAAAGAAAAGGTCGAAATATGAAGCTAGTTTAAAAAATATTGAGGTAATTCAAGGGAGTTAATTCAATGTTATGAAGAAAGCGTTTGGAACAATTTAGTAATAAACTAAGTTTTATTTTTCAACAAATTATTTAAGATATGTTTTAACTTTCTAAGAACAAGCACATATGAGCGAAAGCAACACTTATGAAACTTAATATTTTAAGAGAAAAACATTACAAAGAATAATTCATTATATATTTTCAACAATTGTACTCGAAATATTCTTGGTTGCTTCAAGAAACAAAAAGACTACATAACTGACAGTCTCGTTTCGTAAGTTCCGATTCTCGTTCTAGCAATATCAGCAAATTCACAATAATAATGCAGTCCCAGAGAGCAAAGAAACACAAACGAAGAAAGTGTGTTAAATTAGTGGAAAATGTTTACGTTACCATAGTCGGCCGTCAGTTGCATTTCAGAGTTCCTGATTATGTTGGTAAGATCACAATTGGAGTAATTTTCATTTACATTTAGGCTTTAAATTGGTTTTCTTTATCTAAATAACGCAGCACAACGAAGAGGCATCTTTACTGGTAACTTGTAAAACCTGAAATGGCTCAGGTTTTCAAGCCATTTTTTCGAATCAGTGTGAAAATAAGAAACAAAAATACTTCTATAAACAACTTAAATAATTTATTACTTTTATCCACTCGATTAATTATTAAATTTTTTTCTTTAGGTTCTTATTTTGAGGAACAACTGTCGCTTACCTTTTAAAATTTTATTTTTAAATTTGAATTTAAGTAAAATCTGAAGCCAAATTTATTACTTTTTTTAATTTTCATTAGATGCCTTTTTTCATATTTAAATTAATTAGTCAGTGTGTAATTAAGTATCCGTCTTAACTTAATTTTTACTCTTTCTAAGTGAAGTGACTTGTTTAAAATAAAATTCGTGAATATGAATTAGTAAACTAGTCACAGTTTGAGTAAATATCAATATTGGATTTTTTCATCAATCAAATTCAAATGCAAACCAACCAAAATTAAAAAAAAGAAAAAGAACACACATTAAAAGTTATTAAAATTGTCATTGGGATGCTCTTTTTATTATTATTTTTATTTATATGTATTAATGGAATTTAGTCATTAATTTTATATTTGACTAATATTGTAATGTACAGAGTGGTCTGGAAGTCTTGTCATCCCCACAATATAATTTTCTCTTTTAGATAGCTGACAAGAGTGTTACGGTGACAAGACTTTCGGACCACCCTGTATGTTAAACATGAATTCCATCTAAATAAAAAATGGTGATAACTTGACCCAGATTCCTCCATAAGGTCAAGTGTAATTTTATTACTTCTATACCAATATTTATGTACTTTTGCATAAGGGCACAATGTGATACATCCGTTGAATAGTGTGCCCACACGTACAGACAAAAATTGCCCAGTTCCTGCAACCAGTGTTAGAATATTCTGTTTAATGTTGGGAGATGATGCAGTGAGGTTGGGATTCCCCAGGACTAGGCTCACCTGATACTTTGCCGTGTCTTGCCTGAAGATAAGATGTTTGACAGGAGGAAAGAAACAAATGTGGGATTAATCCCTGCCTGACTGGAGTGGTGTGAAGCTTATTTCTAAACTGTCTACTTTTGAAATGTAATCCAGCTTCTGTCTGAATTTCTGGGATGAGGACCTTATTTATATGCAGATTATTGTCCTTATCTTTATGTTTCAGCCATTGTGTCCTGCAACCTTCATCAGGTGTATGTCGATCCATGTAACCTAGTTTCAGTTCGGAACTCCTTGTGGGTTACCTGGGTTGCCATATACCTGATGAAGGCCAGAGGGCACAACAGCCGAAACATTAGGTTGTTATAACAACAAGAAAATTGAGGACAATAGTTCCCCTGTAAATAGTCTAATCCAGTTATAATAAAAAAAAAATTAGTAGAACATTTTCCCCTAATTCCTCTCTCACCTCACTGAGCAGTTATTACATTTGAGTACTTGTAAAATTTGTAATAAAGTTTCTATCTGTTTGATGTTAACTTAACGCCTTTATTTTGGTGTGTCTGTGTATGTTGGGGAGGGGGTCTGATTGTGCAAGTTCATTCAACAGGATTTCAATTTGGTATGAGAATGCATTGCATTTAACCTGGTGCTGTCAGGTTGAATGCACAGTTGGTGTAATGGATAATGACTCAGAAATGTTAATTGGAGATCAGAGTTCCAATTTCAGTTGGGGTCATTATATTCACTTATATGCAAATACTCGTGGGGAAATGTATGAATCCACAACTTCTTCCCCTAGCTATGGATTAATTAGTAAGTCTTGTATCGTTATTATTTCAAAAAAAAATTCTTACAATATAAAAATATTTTCTGGCTTTCAATAACCTGCAAAGGGTTGATAATCTGTAAAAAACGAATCAATCAAATCAAGCATAGCACTTAAGTTTTCATTGATTTTTTTTTTATTTCTGTTATATTTTATCACATATCTTGGATCGTTCTCCTGTAACCATTAAATAAGCAAAATAAATAAGAAATAAAGACAAAGCCTTCCTCTTGCGAGATTTGAACGTGCATCCCAAGGGCAAAGGTTGATTCTTTATTTCCAATCTGTGCTGCATTCAATGGTGATCTGGGAGTTACAATAAAAACTCAAAGGAATAAGAAAAGAAAAACATTAAAAAAAAATTAATAATGCTTCATCTACAAAATTCAGACATCTTAAAACTATTATTAGTAAATATCATCTAAGTATTACCAACAAGAAAAAAAATATTTACTTTATTTACATTATTCGAACTGTTGTCCTCATCTGTGTTGCCATATTCACATTTCGGCTGTTGTAGATGCTGACCTTCTTCAAGTGTTTGGAATTTTGAGCTGTACCCTTTATTCTGTTCACAGGGGTAGATTGTTCGACTTCCACATGCCATGCCTCTTCCAGATGTCTTGGTTATCTCTTTTTAATTCAACTCTCTAAGCTTTTAGTTCACCTCAGCTGTAGCCAGGTATTGAACTCACAACTCAGGGGTCAAGTCACTGGATTCAACCAACACTTTTATCCACTGGGCCAGTTCAAAATTCCAAGAAAAAAAATCTAGTGAAAAATAATTAATAACAGCACTTCATCCAGTGGCAGACTGGGGCTAAAAATATTGATTGCCATGAGACAAAAGAGACCCACCCACAACTACAATACTGTCATTTAATTTTAATAATGAATAAATATAATTTTCAAAAAATACATATGGAAAAAAGGTACAATTAAAATGTGTATTTCTTAATTACTAAAAATTCTGAGGCCGACACTATTTTTCAGACACTTTATTTTTTCAAGTTTTACGTAGCACAGGCAGTCTGTACTGTTTTAGTGTAATGGCAAAAACATTTAAAAACTGTTTCAATACTACAAATGAAAAAGCAGAATTCAAATTAGAAGTATTTTTATTTTTTTACAAATTTTCACATTACACAGGTGACAGTATTTTTCGAACATTGCAGAAACAATGCTAATAGTTTATGGCAGCACCCTTTTTTTCAATGACTTCTATCAGTCTATCTTCATAATGTTCGTACATATTGATAATAACGTCTCTCCGTGTTTCTATTTTTAGCATCTTGTATACGTTGCCACAGTTCAGCCTCTCTGGTTATTTCTGGCCCGTCGTAAACAAGCTCTGCAAACATTTCCCATATGTTTTCAATTAAATTTAAGTCTGGACTTCTTGCAGGCCATTCCAGAATAGTTATATTTGATTCACACATCCAATTTTTCACTGATTTGGCCACATGGATGCTACAGTTATCTTGCTGCAAAATAAAATTACTTCCCATTTCTTTTTCTATGAGTGGTAGGGCTCTCTTTTCCAAAAGTTCTCTGTAGCTCAAGCTATTTTGACGTCCTTTTAACCGGTCAAGCCACAAGTTTCCATTCGGAAATACCATACCCCAAACCATGACTCCGCCTTCTCCCATCTGTCTCTTGTTGAGAATAACAGGTTCACCTTTTCTCGACCATGTACACCACCAGTAGGTCCATCGAACTTAAAATGTTTTTCATCAGTAAATATCACTTTCTTGAAGTCGACATGGTTTATTATCCATATTTTGGCGCTTCCCAGCCTTGCCTCCTTGTGTTTTCTCGTTAGTGTAATTCTTTTCTTGATTTTAGCATACTTAAGTCCAATTTCGTGTAGCTTTCTTTGTACAGTTCGAACACTGACGTCAAGTTCACACTTCTCCTTTACTTTCTTCGCTGTCACCTTTTCTCCAGATGTTAACAACCTCGTAACACTCCTCTTCATTCTTCTTTCTGCTCTCTTGGAAATTGTTTTTTTCCATCCTCTCTTCTTCCGCTCATAGTCTGTACTTAGCATATATTCAACTGTTGACTTCGGTAGCTTCATCTCAGTGGCGATCTTTCGGATGCTGAACCCGTCTTCTCTCTTCTTTTAGACCAAACTGATGACTTCTTTTGAATGCATTCTTCTTCAGGATTTTAATATGTTTTTGCAGTGAATATGTTTAAATCTACTCTGGACCTATCCTGTGACATTGGCCAAACCAACCCAAGAAATCGATCAACTCTCGGCACTCCCCTTACACCTAACTGCTCTCTTGATGATCAGCAACTATTTTTACCAATTTTCTAACAATATGTAAATATATCATGTATATTAAACAAATACATGTTGTTTTAAAATCTAATCCTTGTTATTCCTTTCACCACTCATAACATTTTTTTAAATTTTAAGTAATTGGTTGATATTTTTAAATAGTTTACCACACAATTTACACATTAACAGATAGTCCAAAAACACAACAGAACATTGCATGCAATTCTCTATATTAAGAAAAATTGTTTGTGTTCACTAGATGATTGTGTGAATCTGCCAATAATTGCTTCTGCAGCAAATTCATTTGACAATTACTTTTCAATGGATAGCAACATGTATGATTCCAAATTATCCTCAGACAGCAAACTTTTTAACCTTGTCTTTATCTTTAGCTTTCAAAATGGCCTCTCACATTAGATTTAAGTAACTGGTAGTATACAGATGACTTTATAAAGTTCTTATTGCTTTTTATTACTAAAGCAGTTGCCTGTTTTTGTTTCTTTATTGCATTTTTATTTGATATAGAGGACCCACTTGCCATCACGAAAGCTGATACCCTGGCCAGTCTGCCATTGGCTTCATTAATTCAAATATTATTGTATAGCATTTTATAATGATTTTTATCATAATATGTGTGCTGGGGAGAAAAAAAAATTTACTGAGATATTTGTTAAGTTTGGCACAGGGACAAACTCATTGAGGATTAAACTCATGGCACTTGCAAATAATTTGCTTGATTAGCTTACTGGCTATTTCTCTCTTTAAATTCTTCATGCATTATTTATTTAATTTTAGCCTAATCTTCTAGAACAGGGCTTCTTAACCTGGGGTCCATGGATCCCTAGGGAGTCCATGGATGGATTTCTGGTGGACTGTGAGGATCAGATAAAAAGTAACATTTATATTCACTGAAAAGATTGTTTTTTGTAATGGTTGACAAAACATCGGCTAAATGCCAATTGATTTGAACTTTAAAAAATGGTAAATAATAAGGATTTCTTTCCAGTTGTCTCAGATATTTTAACAATTTAATAAATGTTTATAAATTTTGGAATAAAAAATTGCTTTCACATTTATTTCTTTATAAATTGGTAAATGATAATTATTGCATTGCATTAGTTTCAATTGTATTAGTCTTTAGAATGTTATAAATATAAAATTATTCTAGTAAATAAACAGTCTAATAGTATTTAATATTTTTGTTGTAAATTGTCAAGAACAAAGAAAATGTATAAATTCAATTTCAAATGTTTAGGTTTTATTAAAAATTCTAATCATTGCTTTTCAAAACAATAAACATTGCTGATGAGTGAAGGTAGTTAAAATAATAGTGTCAATGGAAAAATATATTTTTGACACTGCATTGTTTTTGGGTATGAAAGCCCAAGTTTGCCAAATTTTATACCCTTGCTAACACATTTCAAATTATATATGTATGTATACATATATTGATGCAAGAAATGGTGTGAGAAGACTAGATGGAGAATATCTTTTCTTAAATCTTCTCTTGACTGCTGCAAACAGAACAGTCTGAGGTCATCTATCTTTTTAGTGTACATGTTCTGCCACACAGTAACACCCAATCTGTCAAGAGACCACCAATGTATATATGTATCTGTCATCATATATTTTGAAGATTTATATTTCTTTTCTCTCTATATCACACATAAC
The DNA here is from genome assembly GCA_963932145.1 of Acanthosepion lycidas. Lineage (NCBI taxonomy): Eukaryota > Metazoa > Mollusca > Cephalopoda > Sepiida > Sepiidae > Acanthosepion > Acanthosepion lycidas. Next base: position 95,826,832 of record OZ010597.1, on the reverse strand, counting down.
ACACAGTATGTTGTATGCATGTGAATAAGAAGATAGATATGAACAGACTGAGGTAGATAGATACAGACTGCAGGGGGACACATGGCAAAATCCCAGGGGGGCCTGTGGATCAGTGCTACTGAGTCACTAGGCTGAGAAGATAATTGGTCTCTAGTATTCTTTCAACACTAAATAAAAACTATTTATCTTTGAAGCTTACTCTTGAAGTTCTACCTCTAGGGTCTTTCTGTACTCACAAAATTTATAGCCTCTATTAATAGTCCAGTCTGCTTTGGTCTCATGAACAAAATTCTAATAGATAGATAGATAGGTATGAACATAGATAAATATGAACATGGTTGGTTAGATAGACCTGAGCATGATTATTATTTATCGGAAAATGTGTCATTTCTATTTGTTGGATATTTCTGCCAATTATATTTAACCATAGCTAATTGCTCTGCAAATATAATTGTTATTTAGATAGATATAAGCATGGTTATATAGATAAGAATATAAGATATTGATAGATAGATAGATATAAGCACAGATAAGAATATAAGATATTGATAGATAGATAGATAGATAGATAGATAGATAGCCATATGGATAGAAGCCTGGTTAGATATGAGTGTGGTAAGGTAAATCAAAATATACGGGAATTCAAATTTCATTCTATAATTTTGCAAAGAATCATTATTGTTCTAAAAATTGCTAAGATTTTTGGAAACATTCTTTGTGTTGCATTTGTTTAATCCCCAGTGTTTCGGCTGATCCCTTCCATTGCCATCTTCAGGTGTACAACATGTAAAGCGATTACTTAGACAAGATGTGGCATTGTTTTATGTGACTCATATTGCTAGTAATAAGCTTAGCCATCATATAGTTTCTGTTTCCCATATTTTTTCTGTAAAAAACCCAACTTTTTTCTCATGAATTGCAACATAAAGAAAGAGTTCAATTGTCTGAATAACTCTTGTTGTACAGATATCCTTTTTTTCTTTTTTCAGCAATCTAAGTCACTCTTGAAATGTATGTTGTGTCTCGCTATTAATCTTATAGAAACAATTGTATCATATTAATGGTGGCAAAATTGGGAGAATTTTATTTATACTCATCCCGAGGAGGAAATGTTGCTCAATTTTTGCTAACACTGTGTTAATGAAGATGAAATGTAAATGCCTGACTTAATTGTAATTCTAAGAATTTCACTTGTATCTCTTGCCTGAAAATCTCGCCCCATCTCTCTTGCATCAAAATCTTGCCTCATCTCTCTTGCATCAAAATCTTGCCCCATCTTTCTTGTGTCAAAATCTTGCCCCATCTCTCTTGCATCAAAATCTTGCCCCATCTCTCTTGCATCAAAATCTTGCCCCATCTCTCTTGCATCAAAATCTTGCCCCATCTCTCTTGCATCGAAATCTTGACCCATCTCTCTTGAGTCATTGATAATTGTTCTTGATTAATGAATTTAAAATTTCTTTCTTTTGAAGATTCAGCATTATTTTCTAAACAATATTGGCATTTTTCTTTTTTATATTTTTAAATGGCATGCCCCTTCAAGATGTACAGGATCATGGTTCTCCACTGCTTCTTTTCCTTTATTATCTGTGAATTGCTATTAATTATTGGTTTGGTTCACTGTTGCTTTCTCTACAGTTTTGAAATCAGAAGTTTTCTTTTCCTTCAACTAGTAATTAACCCATAGCTGGAGAGAAAAAATTCACACCTTTTTCAAGGATACTTTTTTAAAATTATCCTGTTACATTAACCTCTTGAAAAAGAAGTTGCCACAGAGGTCAGTTCTTAAGCAGAAATATTTTTGGTAACATTATTTTTTCTTTTTGAAAGATAAGTTAACAAAAATAATTCTGTTTATAAAGTGAATGTTCATAACCTCCAAGTACCGTATTTGACGGCATATAAGACACACAGGTGTATAAGACACACCCCATTTTCAGCATGGCAAATCAAGAAAAAATCAGTAATTAGTAAAACTTTTAGTAAATGGTACAACCTAGGCTATATTTATGAGGTATTATTTTCGTTAAACAAGCCATGATTACAATTAAATGAAAAATAATAGAGAAAAAAGAACATGAGCTTATAAAAACTTTATTATATTCAAAGATAAGAAAACAAAATAAAAATCAAGCAGTTATTACAATTAAGCAAAACAGTACAGTTACCATTAAAATTCAGTCAAAAATTTTCCTTTATATGATCTGTACAACCTGCATCATGTAAACGTCTTAGTGGAATAATTAGGATATAAAAATTCTGATTGTATTTATACCAATGCAACCAGAAGTATTCGCAGAAAAAAATATTAATGACACAACTATATTTTACAAATATATAATTTGAATTTATTGCATAGAATTTTAGTGAAACAAATTACAAATATTAAATGTGTGAAAATTAATATAATGAATATTATCAATGATAACACTTTTAATCTGCATAATAGCATTTTAAATAATAACAATAGGTAGAATAGAAAGTTACTCAAAAGTCTAAGCTAATAGGAGTTGCCAGGTAGCTAATTTTGGCTGACTATCGCGAATTTTAAACCTACATATGGCATATAAGATGCAGGTGGAATTTTAAAATTTATTTTTAGTAAAAGAAATTGCACCTTATATGCCGTCAAATATGGTAATTAAAAAATTTAATTGATAAATAATCTTTGAATATTTTGATATTTATTTCCAATAAAATTAAAAAATATTCATTGTTTCAAAATTTAAAATGCATTTTGCTTAAATATTGTACCTTGTAAAAGCACTTAGTTGTCTTATTACATTGATATATAATATAGCCCTGAACTGCTTTTTTTTATTTCTCTCACTTGTTTGAAATTGGAGAGCTGAGTTCAAATTCCACTCAAGTTCATTACATTCATTTACATGCAAATACTCTTGTGAGAAATATGTATCCATCTCCTCCCTCAGCTATAGGTTAAATAGTAGGAGTTGTATCTGGAAAAAAATCATTGCTGTTTTTAAAAAATTGCTAATGCAATACTCACTCAACAAAAAAAAAGATAAGCAAGCAGGAATGCCACTAGTACGCAGGGTGTTACAGAGAGTGAAAGTGAGATAAAAGACTTGGTATGGGGGGGGGGAGATGAGGACAGGATAAAAATGAATGGGGTTCAAGATGGTGTTTGATGTTGCATTTAAAGTTTTGAAGATTGTAGTTTTCAGGGAAGCAAGTAAATGGAAGGAGTTCCACTGTCAGGAAGTGCGAGAAAAGAAACCGTTGGAGTAGAAGTGGCACTTTTCAACAGTAAAAGGGTGGGATTTAGATGCCAATCTAGTAGCATGCTTAAATTCATGTAGTCGAGGCACCAAGGAAAAAATCTCATTAGAGTTGTTGCCATGAAAATATTTGTAGAAAAGACAGAGGGAAGCCACATCACATTTGTGAGAAAGTGACTGAAGTTGAGATGCCAAGTCAGAATCGATTACATTGCAAATCCTTCTTTAGATTTTGTCAAGAACATTGAGATGAATAGCAGGGGCACCAGACAAGATATGGCAGCAGTACTCAATGCACGGATGAATGGTAGATTTGTAAGTGTGCAAGATGGACACTGACAAGAAAAACCTTCTGACACGACACAATAAACCAACTTTCCTTGCAGTAGATGCAGCTATTCATTCAATGTAGTTGTTCCACTTCAAGTCCGTTGAAAATGTGAGGCCAAGAATAATTCTTGTATTATTTCAAACTATTGTTCTCATCTTGGTTGATTTAGATGTTATAGACATAATGTTTCAACCAAGTACCCTCTAGACATCATCAGTTGTCCATTGATTGACTGATATGGGATATTTGTAAAATATGTATAAATAGCTGCTATATCCACTGTGTGCTACATCTACATTAGTTATAGTTATATAGAACTATTCATGAGTTATTTTGAACTGTCATCTAGTGGTCATGAGTTCAATTCTTGGATCAGGTAATGAAGTACTAATTCAACAGAAACAAACAATAACTGACATACCAGGGACAAAATATCACAATAATCAACAGATATCTCATATTAGCCAATCAATGGACCCCTGATGATAACCAGAGGGTACTTGGTTGAAATGTTGTGTCAATAATAGTTTCTGTCTCAACCAAGATGAGAACAATAGTTTGGAATAATACAATAATATTGACAATTAATCATCTCAGAAATGAAATACTAAAAATCATAAATATGTTTCATGTTTAAATAACTCACAAAGGGTTGATAAATCGTAAAAAAATCTAATCCAATTTGTTCTTTCACTGTGCCCAAAATAATGACATTTTCAATATATTTTTCCTGTTATTGTTGTTGAACTTTGTTCTTTGCACAATCACTTATTAAATATCTTTTTTAATATCTTGGAACTGCCCATTTAAAAACAGTTAACATCAAAAATCTACATGGCATAACAACTTTTCGGACAACATTTAGAAGAATTTGTACATTGTCACATTCAGTTAAATTTGAAATCATTATAAAAAAGTTAATTTTCTTTTTAAGGTCTTTTCAGTTTCTTGTATGACAATATCTAGAAAAACAAGTATTGATCTGTATGACAGAGTATTACTATTACTCTTGAGAATCAAGTATTACCGTATATGACAGTGCATTACTTTACACTACAGAGCAAAACCCCATTGCAATAGGAAAAATACATCGTGAAAAAAGCGACCTAATCAAACTTATGACAAAAAGAAACCAACCAAATATCTCTCGGCAAAAAATACTTTAAAACAGCAGATTTAAATAGAAAATAAAGGGAAGTAACTTTTCTTTAATATTATTATTGACTCATAAATTATAGTCATCTTATAAAAATTATTACTCATTAATTTTAAAATTTTATACCTTTTATTAAAAAGAAAATTGGTCACTTATTATTTACACATTTTAATTTCTGTTTCATTATACTGCTTTTTCTCTCCCTCTTGTTTCTTGTCTTTCTTGTTGCAAAGTGCCTTCTTCAATGATCCTGGTCCCCAAAAATCATGGTGAAGGAATATAGCTTGACAATTTTGTAATTCATTTCAAACCATTTGCATCTTTCTTTATTTAATTGTTATATTTTGCTTATATCTTTGCATTGTTTAGAAAAACGAAGTGATAAAAGATAAATTTCAATAAAAAGAGAAAACAGATATTAATTGTAATTAATATTCGTTTTTTCTCAAATTTTGCATACAAATTTTATGTATCTGAAAGAAAATTGACAGACTGAGATAAAATTACTTTTTGCATCCAGGCTTACAGCTACATCATGTTGAAACACTGGTTTCCATACGATCACCAAAGTTAAGCAACCTTGAGCCTGGTCAATACCTAGATGGGTGACCATTTGGGAATACCAGGTGCTGTAAGCTTGGATGTGTGGATGGCTAATCGCTCAGAATTGTTAATCAGAGAGCTGAGGTTCCAATTCCTGTTAGGTTTATTATATTCTATTCACTTATGTGCAAATGCCCTTGGGAAAGTATGAATTCCCCTCTTCTTCCCCCAGCTATGGGTTAATTAGTAAAACTTATATCACTAAACCATTATTACAATCTAAAAATATTTTCTGGCTTTAAATAACCTGCAAAGGGCTGATAAGCTGTAGAAAACGAATCAATCAATTAGTTCTTTGCATCCACTAGAATCATGCACAAAGCAAGAGAAAAAGTGCCCATCCCCATAAAAGTTAAAAGGTTATGTAGAATGGAAATGAGATTACAAATGTGTTGGAGTTGAAGTTATCAATAATATAGAGTTACTGAGATTGCCAATGTTGAAATGAAAATGATTAGTAATCTACTAGCAGGAGAGCCCAGCGTTGCCCTGGGATGTAACAGTAAGAGATAGATCAAGTATTGACCATCATAAAGACTGAAAAATAAAATTGACAAAGATTATTGTTTAAGGTTGATGGACATGCATGTCTTAATTAGTTTTTTTTTTTTTTTTTTTTTTTTTTACGAATTGGTCAAACCCAAACTCAAACAAAAACATTGTTTTCAATTGTTATGAGTCTACCGATTGAACAGAATTTTATTATAAACAATTGTCTTGTAAATGGAATTTTTAAAGCATTCTGAATGTAAAAATAAAGAAAAAAGTGTGCAAGACAATAAGAAACACTACCTGCCAAAAAAAAAAAAGTGAAGTTTTGTTGAAATCGGTTGAAAAATGTAGGAAATCTGATCTCATATATAAATGAACACACACAAACAACCTGGGTTTTACAATAAGTATAACTCTATATGAGTTGTCCCCCTTTCATTCTCGCGACAGTGATGCCTCTTAATTGTGTTTTCAAATTGATTTCGTGCAAAAACAATTATGTTTTTCCAATTTTTGGTGCTGTCAGAACCACCGCAAGCTAATTTTACGTAGTCCTGTGAAGTTTAGTTGAAATCGGTTGGAAAATGTAGGAAATCCGATCCAATATATAAACGAACAGACACACACACACACAACCTGGGTTTTATAATAAGTATGATCACTGATGAAAAAAGAAAGCAGGATAAAAAAACAGTAACAAATAATTTTTTCTGAATTTTGAAGATGAGAAATTATCATTATACAATCTGAAACACGGCTGTTATTATTGTCACAATATTTTGGCTGTTGTACTCTCTAGCCACCTTCAGATGTCCATCGCAGTAACTTAACTGACTCACATCTGGCAAGAAGGACTTTCTCTTTTTGAAAGGTTTTTTCATATATTCAATAATAATAATAATAATAATGAAATTAACCCATGACTACATAATGTTTCCTTAAAATTTCAGTAAAAAAAGTCCTTAAATTGTTAACTTGATATCCTCATTTCTTTGAAATTGGCCTTTTCATAGATTTTTTTTTTATTTTTGTTGCCAAATAAAATATGTGGTTACTGATAAACATAAATTTATTGACAAAAAAATTTTATAATTATTATTGTTGGACGTAAAATGAAAATCGGGGTAATATCTTTCTTATTTTAGAACAATAAATACGTATTTATTATTATAAATCAATAACAAAAAAAATATTTTTGTTTAAACCTATTTAAAATACGCACCCTACTATCACCTGTAATTTACAGTAAAAAAATGCATATTATTTTCGGTAAGTTACAGTATATAAGTTTGGGGCCACCTTCTGGATTTTGAAGGTTTCATGCCTTTTTAAAAATTAATTTACTAGCTCACATCTGGCCAGAAAGATTTTCTCTTTTTGAAGGGTTTTATCATATATTTAATAATAATAATAATAATCATCATCATCATGACAATGATGATGATGTTAACCATTTATTGCATAAGGTTTACTTAAAATTTTAGTTATTTTAACATAACCTACTGTGGGGAAAAATGAAATAAAACCAATAACTAAAATAATAATTGTGAATACAAAAAAATAAATTAATTTTTCCATGATGCAAATCATAAAGAAACTGGAAAGGTTTTCTGGTCAGTTATGTGCCATACATGATACACGCTTAGATAATCATGTATCTTTCAATACATGACTGACGAGACAGATTTTTTCCCGCAGTAGGTTGCCATTTCAGTAGACTAGTTGCCATCCAAGGCTATAGAACCCAGTCTGTCCTGCTATTTACCCATAGCTGTGGGGGGGGGGAGAAGAGGAGGATCTATACCTTTCCCAAGAGTATTAGCATGTAAGTGAATGTAATGGATTTGACTGGAATTCAAACTTGGTACTCTGATTCTTCAATCCAAGCCGCTATCCATTACTCCGTCTACAATTTTATGACCCCGCTTTGAGAAAGAATAGAATATTTCTTTTTCTTGACTTCAAGATGTGAATGACACTGTAATAACATTTCCATTAAGGAATGTTAGTTTCCTGGTCCACTAATGACTGAACTTTTTCCACTTACGAACAACATCATTGGACATGTTTTAGCCACCCTACACATGAAGTAGGGGTTCAGTTTTCCCAACTCAGCATGAAGTTGACTTGAGCTCAACCAGATTTATCCATTCATATCTTCTCATAAATTATTTCAGAACCGAAAAGAAAAAACAGACATACTTGGTTTTCCCAACTCAGCACAAGTCTAACTTGAGCTCAATCATGTTTACCCATTCGTATCCTTATTTGCCATAAATCATTTCAGAACCAAAAAGGATAACTGACACAAATGACCTTTTACTTTATTTCAATACAGTCAACATACAAGGAATAAATGTCTGTAGCTGAAACACAAGTTTTTTGTATGCTGCTTCTATCTTTTTTGTTTACATAGTGAACATGCACCTTCACCTAAAAATACACACAAAACCCACACCTTTAATATCCACACTGCCTTGATGGCTAATGGTATCTTAAAGCTAACAGACTTAAAATTTCAAGTAATTCCCTCTCTAAAAAAATGGACAATGTGTACTAATGGGAGAAATAGTTTAGTAGGAGTTTGTTAAACCAAAGAAGCTATGAAATTTATTAAATGCACACTATGTGATAGGTGGGAAAATCTGAATGAACCTTCCACTAGAGAATTAATAATTATCAGAATTGGATTGTCGGTTCCCTATGAAAAATGATTACCAGTAGAACAACATTTTCACCTAGAAAAACATGATTTTAATAGCCATGAAAAATTTGCTATTAAGAATAGTGTTGTACTCTTAAAGAGGTTATAAATAGACAAAGGTGGTACTCAAGTGAAGGAACAGCAACACAGGTGTAGATGAAAGAATGAGAGGTTTATTGTAAAAGAGAATACATTACTGAAAGACAAGGAATTGGGTGGCAAGCTAGTAATTCCTGAAGCAAACCCCCAGGTATATCCTGTGCTCACTGTATATAGCTACTGATATAGTCAGTCCATATAGGTGATAGGGAGTGTGGGACATTCCATTACAACAAAGAGAAATAGACACAGAAGACAAAGTTAGGAAAATACTAGAAGAACATGAAGACAAATGGATTCTGCACCTCAAAACACTTTGTCCATACAGATTCAACAACAAACTAAACAGCACAGATGGAATTAACATACAACCCCATAGATCAACCCCCACATATTTCTCCCTTAAACCTTATAATCTCTTTATAATTGAATATACTCTACTGCTCTACTACATGGAAGATGAAGGGCCAAGATGACTCCCCAAACCCCCACTACCCGCAACCAGATTAGACAGACATGTGTACAGAGGTGATGAGGTCTCCCATACACACACTCAAACATATACATATATATACTACACACACTCCCCAAAAATTAAAAGATAACACACACATAACACATACATCCCCTTCCCAGCAAGCAACAAAGCTATCAAAATGACTAAAGAAGTACAACTCATGGATATCCCAACATTAAAAAAAAAAAAAAAAAAAAAAATTGAAAAAGATCTTTGACCAATTCTAAAACTAACAAATGAAAACTACAGGTCAAATTCTTCCTCAGAGACTGCCATTCACCCCTGTAGTAGACTGCTACTAACAAGCATGAATTTTTTCTCCTGATGATGGCCATGCTGCCAAAAATTAGTCAAGAAACCTAATTAAAAAATAAAACAAAAATATTAATATACAACCCAGTATGCCTGAAATTTTAATTTTTTTATTAATTTTTAACAATTTTTATTGTTCAAGACACACACACACACACACACACACACATATATATATATATATATATATATATATATATATATATATATATATTGTATTTGGCAGCAATCCCTCTTTTATACAAGTTTCATTAAAAATGACTGACAAGACACTGTGGTTAAGCTTTTTATTTAATTTTTCTTGTGTTCATACAAGTGTTTTCTTTTCTGGATATAAAGCGTGTAAAATCCATCCAAAAGTTTTGGCTATTCTTTTAGCCATTATCAAGGGTGATTTTTTAATTTATTTATTTTTTTTTTATTATGTGAGTTTTTTTTAAGTTTTTTTTATGCATGTGTCTGAAGTTACAGTAAATTGGGCGTATTCATAGTTAATGTTATTGAGCATTGGCTTTTCCTTTTTTATTATTAGGGCTTCCATTATTTTTAATCTTTTTTTTACGTGTGTGTGTGTATGTATATATATATATATATATATATATATATATATATATATATTATATATATATATATTATATATAGGATTAATACAAATATAAAATTTTCCATTTAGCTAAGTGATGTTATGTTCAGCATCCTACCTTCAGAGTTTTGTAGATGAACCTTTTTGTAATTGTTTAGTCCACTTGTCAGGAGGTTTTGTTATGTTGATTATAACTCTATAAAGTCTTTTCTTTTCAGGTGAAAATTTTCCTGAGAAAAGGATAACAGAATTGTTTCAACAATGGAAATGGAAAAACTGAAGCATAAGTGAAGTCCAAAGTCAGTGCTAAGTTGGATTTAAAAACCTACACAAAGTGTGTATACCTGCTATATTTATTTTTTATGTATATGTATGTGTATTTATCCATAATAAATTTCTCATTGTATACTTCATTATTATTATATTATTATTATATTTACTAATGGTACAAATGACAGCAATTGTTAGAAAGTCTTAATAGTGAGATGCAATGAAACAAAAGTCTTGAAACAATGAGATTCAATAAATTAGAAATCCAGAATCTACACCCTTGTGCAAATTAATTGAAACAAAATGAATAATTCCGTTATTATTTTTTTTTCTTCATATTTTTGCAATGAAACATGACCCAATGCACATATTAGTTCTCTGTATGTCCATTCCACAAAGTCTTTCCTTGCAGGTTGATCACAGATTCTCGATTGGATTTAAATCAGGAGAGTTTCCTGATCAATCTATGCTTTGATTTGCTCACTGGTAAGGCCTGCCATTGTGTTCATGCAGCGTTACAATTTTTCTACACTTCCTTGGAGTAACGTCCATCACAGACAATGTCCATAGGACAAGTAATTGACATTTGAGATAATAGTGTCTGGGTGTGATAAAAATCTGATGCAACCATGGATAACACAATATTTTTCAAGACCAAACAAATTTTATCATACACCCTGAAAATAGATTCATATTACCGCACACTACTGCAAATGACCTAATGATTAATATATATATATATATGTGTGTGTGTGTGTGTTTATTCTTCATTTATGAGAAATAATTATCTCTCACTGTTTGTGAATGTCTTTCTGATGAAATCCCCTCGTTTTTAAAATAAAAGGGAAAAGAAAATTTTTAATAATTTGGAGAATTAAAAAAAGAAATGAAAATACCAATGATTTAAACAGTTTCAAACTTGATATTTGCAAATAACAACTGAGTTCAATAACTGTAAAAAGTCAGGGAATGATTTTAACCTGTATCAATATTATAAACAGGACTCCCATCTTATAAATAGTTAAAAAATCAATATTTTTCAATTCTGAAAAATGTGGCTTGAGAAAGGTTTAATGAATTCTAATCTACAAAAATTAACAACCCACCTCAGCCCAAAAAATCCATTTTTTTTACAAGTGGAGCAGTTTATGTAAGAAAATAGAAAAGGGGTATCAGAATCTTTTGAGACCAAAATGTTTTTTATATTTTGCAAAATTTAAGAGTAATTTCATTAACTGATTATTTCTTTGAACTTTGAAAAAAAAAAAAAAAAGAACAGTTCTCATGCCTATTAATCTACTTTTTATAACACAATAAAAAATATTACCATTTTTAATGAATTAGATTAATAAATAAAATTAAGCTAAATGTTATTGAAGCCTGAAATATTAGGTTGGTTCAAAAATAATGTCGTTTTCTCACATAGTAACATATGTGAGAAAACGACATTATTTTTGCACCAACCTAATAAATAATTGTTGCTTAAACAAAGTTACATAAAAATTGCAACTGAACAAAAAATACAATGTATCATTCAAATAAAATAATGTATTACAAAATTAATTTTCACTGGTATAAATTTTGAGTATTACATTTAAACCATCGTTTTAGGCAAGCAATTACAATGCTTTCATTCGGTCTCAATAACATTTTCCTTTACTTAAAAATTGAATTTATTTTTCACAGTATTAATGAATATAATCGTTGAAGAAATGCTAATTTATGGCTAAGCCATCAGAGTTATGTCCCTTGCAACAGTCACTCTCCGAACAAGTCCTGAACATGTCGGCGGAGGAAGACATCGACGTCGACTGCTAGAGAGCGAAAAATAGGTTCGTGTAGAGGGGGGGAAAATCAAAATAGCTAAAAAGCTATAGAGTAGTCTGTGTCTTGGAAAAAAATTGCTTATATTTATTATTTTATACAATCTCGATGGTCTTTGCTGGTAGAATTTGTTAACATTATTAATCCGCACTGCAGAAAAATATATAAATTTTTATTGATTTTTCTTTCTGACTTTAACAACCTAGAATCTAGATGTTGTTGTTGAATTGCATAATAATCCAAAACAAGAAAACATTCATTTTTTACAAAAGAAAACTGCAATTACTTATATGTGACTTTTGAAACGAATGTGCTTAGCTTTATGCTTTTATTTTTCTTGTTGAGGAAACATTCACTTCGTCTTTCCCTTGACTTCATTCCGACACATCACGACACACTGTTCAAAAATAGTTTTTTGTTTTTAATAAATTAGTGGATAATTTCAATTCATAATTGGAAGTTAGTTATAAATGTAAAATATTTGCCTTATTTTATTTGTTTATCCAACGTGAATGTAAAGTAAGTGCGTTACTTTTAGAATTTAACAAAAAATGTTGAATGAATAATAATGTATTCATTGTAAAATTAAAATTTAAAAAAAACAAAAAAAAAAAATTAATTAAATGCACAAGTTAATTTCTTGTCTGTAATTTAACTTCAATCATCAAATTAAACGTTTCTTCTTGTCTAGGAAACCAAATTTTTAATTTTATTTTTTCGCATTTTTAGGAAACCTTTTTGCCGCTTTGTTCACTGAACAAAATTAAAATACTAACTTTTTTGTGGTTTGTCTTGCGAATGTCATGTTTGAAAAGAATTCTATGTCAATAATGATCTGTAATTCTTAAGAAGAAAAAGGAAAAAAAAAAACAACAACTTATTCTCTTCCTACTTAAAGTGCTTGTTATTGTAATTGGAATGAATGACTCGCATGTTTACTCATGTTCTGTCTGCAGTGTCATAACAGCTGAATGGGTGTGGTCATTAAGGAGATCAGAACAGAAGAAGACACGATTTCTTTTTCTTTCCCTCTCATCATGGTGATAAACCATCAAAATTTAAAAAATGAAATTATATGAAAATTTACCCAAGAGTTGCGCTTGGTACAGCGTGCTCTTGGTTTGAGCCTCAGGACTTTCTTACTAAATGACATTTTTAGTTGGTCTCTGGCTATAAGTCACTGTTAGTATTCAACAACTAAAAAACTAAAAAGTATTAGTGTCATTGAAAGAAATTACTTAAACACGGATTATTAAGCTAAGCATTGTTTTACTGTTCTGGACATGCTTTAAAAAAAAAACCTTAATGCAATAATGATTGTTATTTGTTACTGCATTGTTAATCTGAAGCATCTGTACTAAAAAAAAAATACCGTCCGATATAAGCTGATGAACCACATTATTTCATAAGGTCCAGGTAAGTTTTTAAAATTCATAAGACATTAACAAATTGAACGAAGAATAAATTTATATAGTCAGTGGATGATGTTTTACTTTTACGGATGTATTATTTGTAAATAAAATAATAATATACCACGTTTCAATTTTTTGACAGCACTAAGTCTTAAAAAAGTGATTGTTTGTAGGAAAACGAACAAAGATTGCAACAATTTATTATTCCCTTGTAAATTAACATTTGTCAAGTAAAAGTTCATAATTTCTCGAATTTCGGTTGCTGTTGTGTAAATAAATGTTGTTCTTTTAATTTGGATAATTGAAAAAAAATCTAGACGTCAAATCAAGCGAATAAGAATGTTACAAGGAAAGTAACTGAAAAGCGCGGGAGATGGGAAGAAGTTAAATGAGAAGGAAAGCAAAATAAATGGATTATTTAATTTGCTTTTCCAAGCCATTTTGTGCTTGCTTAAAAGAAAATAAACACTTTTTTAAAATAATAGTATAATAAAAAAAATCCTCTTAGTATTTTTAAAAATGTATCTCCTATATCCATAAGCAACGGTTTTTATTTTTAAATTTTTCAAATAATGCCATGCATAAAGATTTCATAGACTGTGTAAGTATCAAAAAGACTTCTGTTTGAGCAAGTGGTTTCGGATTGTAAGGAGTGGAGGAGAGCTAGCTGTTTTAATGACTTCCTTGAAGACGGCCAGTTGCAGTCGTTGAAGAAGATTCTTCTACTTCCACGACCGAGGGAAGGAAAAACATCATTACCACCATCCCTACACGCACTTTATCTCGAAACATTCATTCTTGCACCGTTCGTGGCCTTGTCTGTAAATCACTAGCAGAACTGAAATGTTATTTATGTACCAGGCACAAGCACGGACTGATTTTTAATTGTTGGACACTCAAACGTCGAAATCTAGAAAAAGTCCAACTCCAAACTGAGTTAAGAAGAGATCTTTACTTTAACAGGAACACATTTTTTTTTTCACTTTTTTAGAAATCCATCAGTGCATTAGAAAAGTATTGTTTTTGTTTCATATTTTCTGCGTTTTTCCATAAATTGAACTCCTCAATCCGTAAGAAGAATTTTTTTTAGTCATGATATTCTCTTGTGAGCATCAAATTTATTCATAAAATTGTATTTTTTTTTCTTTCTCCCAACTCGAGTGAACTTTTTAAAGCTTAGGATTTTTATTTAAGCTTTATTTTATTATTTTAACTTAATTTTATTTTTTTAGCATTATATTTTTGGCAAACGTTGACTTTCGTGCCGGCAAAAAAAAAAAAAAAAAAAAATGGAGTGTCAAAAGGGCGTTCCCCCCCCACCCCCCGACACCACTTTTTTTTTTTATTTCAATTACTCCTCGGCAATGTTTATATTGTTTTAAAAAGCGATAATTAGAATTTATATAGAGTTAAAATTTATGAATAAAGTGAATTTTTACATTTTATGCTCTTGAGAATTTACAACAAAAATAATAAAGTAAACACTAGTCACTATTGTTTACTTAACTACCAAGAATAATATATAATTATTAAACTAAAAAAAATACAATACAAAGAGGAGGCACGGTAAAAAGTAATAGATATCGGTTCGGATTGAGGAATCGGAGAGTCGAGTTCGAATTCCATTTTACATTCACTTTTACGTGTTAATAATACCCTTCCTTTTGGCAAAGGTATGATGAATCCTCTTCTTCTCGCCCCAGTTATGGGTAAAATAGCAGGACTGACCCGGTTCTGTTTTTGCCTTGGATGGCGCACTGGTCTACAGTAGAAATAAATGGCAACTGGGGGAAAAATCTGCCTTGTCAAGTCATGTATCGAAAGATACATGATCGCCTAAGCGTGTCACGCATGGCACATATAACTGACTGAATACAATAATTTGAATGAATGTAATGCAGTATTTATCAATTACAACTATATAAAGAATTAAGAAAATATTTTTATTACAAAATTAAAAAAAAAAAGCAATTGGAAATAGTGGCAAACTGGCAAATGATTTTTTTTATTTTTATTGAAAAGTCAAATGCAAATCAAATGCAGTGTAAAAATTGCTGATACATCTGCGGTTGGTGATTTGTGTTGAGTGTCAAACGCTACCGAAATTAAAACTGCAATTTAGATTTTTTTTTTTAACGAAGTAAAATGTTTGAGTTGATCTTGCAAATTAATTTTTTCATAGCATTTTTATCTGAAACGCTGACAGAAATGCGCGTGTGTCCAATTAAAGTTCATAGATGTCATTACTGAAAGTTTACAGGCGAAAAGGAAGTACAAGAAGCGTATATAATGACTTAGAGAAGCAGAAGCTGATCTCGTTTTAGTAATCAGCGAACCTTTTGATCTCTAGTCGCTTCAAATCCCTTTGAAAAGAAAAAGGAATTAAAGTCGCTTGGAGTCAAATTGTACAGATAACTTGGTATTTTTTGAATTGACCTAATTCCCTGTTTTCAGGAGATATAAACTCAGCTTTTTGAATGTCTTCAAAGTTCAAACCAATTGCTATTGGATTGGTTGATTGTAGGTTATCTTTTTCAACTGTGAGCTGTTTTTTTATTTTTATCGACGTTTTCATGAAGCCTTCTGTATGTGTTACTATATATATATATATATATACATACATATATATATATATATATATATATATAGACTCATTTTTGTTTGTTTTTTATTTTTGAATACACAATACTAAAAACTTCGGGATAGTGTTGATTTTTAAAATCAATAGCTCACACTCGCACATATTCCAAATATTGAATTATCTCCCTTAGATTTCTTCGGTTTACATTCTGATAACATTTTCTACAAATAAAAGATCAAATACAATTCAGTATTGAGATCAATAAGACTTAGAAAGTATAAAATAAAAATAAGTTCAATAAGTTCAGACTGTTTTAGATTTGAAAAAAATGTTCATAAAAAGTAAAACCAAAAATAGCGTTTGAAATGTTTAATTAATCCCCCATGAAAAAAAAAAATCAGCTCTATTTGTAATTTGTATTTTTTTGTAAGAAATTTGTCATAGCTAAGTTCACCAAAGCAAGGAGAAAATGTTGATCTAAGAACTTTTCAACACTCTCTTATATACAAGTCAAAGAAACTTCAATTAACATCTCTAATCTCAGATTAAAAATAACTTAACTGAAATGAAGATGAGTTGCATGAACGTTTTTTACAGCAATATTTTTGAAACTTTGTCAATTATTCAAACTAATATTTTCATATTTGCCGTATTTAATCACATTGCGATTGATATGTTATTTTGTCTTTCATATGAAAACCAAACTATTTTAAATATCCGCAGGTGCTAATTATACAAAATAAGGATTTAAGTAATCATTTCAAAAATGAATAAAAATGATAAAGGTAAAAAGTTGTCCAGATATATTTGTATCCTTCTTTTGGAATCTAAAGCATTATTATGACTCTGAAATAGAAAAATAGTTGAAATAAAGCATTAATAAGTACACGAAAACTCCAGTTTGATCACACCCAATACATCAAAGCAAGTGAGGCTTGATGCAATTGCAATGTCATTTCTTACTTCCTGCATTGCTCACCTTTTGACACACCATTATATTTTTGTGGTTATGTTTACGGACTAATTTGTGGTATAATAATTCTTTAAAAGCCATAGATGTGATAATCTCTACTTGATTGATAAAAGCACGAAGCAATTAAAGTTTCTTATTGTGGGATGTGAGAAGCAGAATCTAATGATGGTCAACTTGAGAAATGATTAAAATTACATTGTTATCAGTTTTGCAATTATAATTTTTAGACTTGATTTCTTTCCCATGACCCAACATCTTTATGGTCTCATCACTGATACACCATGATAGACTGAGAAAAGATCATAGGAAGAAATATATATGCAATTCAATAACCCATAATTATCTTATCTGCTCGCACATATAAAATAGCTGTGAGATTGTCAGCTTTGACAGACGGTGGCCAGTCTGATGATGTACTAGTTTGTTTTTCTTTTTACATGGTTTTTAATTATTATGTATCGTATATAATTATTTACATTTCATATAATAGGGGGTGCCTATAAGTTCTGGACTTTTCCAAGAAAGGATTCAAAAAATATGTTTGATCATTTGGTCAGATTTTGTATAGTGGGTTGGGCTGAGAACTTTTTGGTTTGCCTCATATATAAAATGCAATGTGTTTTCATATATATTTTGTATGTATGTGTAACAATTTTCACAAAGTACAAAGGTACAAGGAGCAACACTTTGATCCTAGACAGAGTGCATAGATATTCTAATCTGATATAGATGTGCTAATCCATATGTAAATAATCCAGTCAATTTTTTTAATACTATATAAAAAATTTATCCAATAATACAATGGCCTAGTGGGTTGGCATTGGTAATGGCCTAGTGGCATTCGTAAAGTGGTATAGCGATTATGAGATCAATTTCTGTGTCAGGCAGTGTGTACCATCAATTATGATGAATGGAAGTCCCTAGGGAAAGCTCCATACATTGAGAGACTATTGGGCTTTAAACTCACCCCTGCCATCACTAAAGATGCAGGAAATATGGTCAGTTCCCTCTACCACTCCATTAAGTACCTGACTCCTCCTGCTATCCTCTACTTTTACGAGAGCCAGATCAGGCCAAAAATGGAGTACTGTTGTCATATTTGGATGGGAGCTACCCAGTCCTCACTTTCCAGTCTTGATAAAATCTAAAAGCGTCTGTGACAAATTATTTTCCACCTTTTAACCTCTCTCACAGATGGGATGTGGTGAGCCTTTCATTGCTCTGTCACTTCTTTCATGGAAAGTGCTGCATTTCTTTGTTCCACCTCTTCTAACCTTCACAGCTAGGACCCACCATGCTACTCACATTGTAACAAACCACACCCTCATTCCCTCTATATTCCATTGGTGATTTCCACTTGAATAGCTTCTTCCTGCAAACCGCTGCCCTGTGGAACCGACTCCCAAGAGGATGTTTCCCCTAATCACTACAATTTTAACCTGTTCAAGTCTAGAGTTAACAGTTATCTTTCCCTCCTATCTGCATAAACTGCTTCTTACTCTGTAACTCTCTACCTTAAGTAGTCCCTGGGCTTTGTACTGGCTAATCCTCGCAGTAAAAAAAAAAAAAAAAAATATATCTTCCTTTTGGAATGTTTAATAAACAGTTGTATTTGAAAAACCAATGGCATAGTTTCTGGTATATTAAAAATGGCATAATTAAAATGGCATATTAAAAATGATTTCTTTAAACAAATGCATTGATGTTAAAATGGCAAAATAGATTTGAAGATGGTAAAAGTATTTTAAGTTCATTGTAATTATTAATTTATTTCTTCAATCAGATATTCTCACTTATGGGTAACGTTTAATAATTTTTTTTTTCCGTACAAAATATGCCAAAAAAAAAAAAAGAAAGAAATTGTTCTGTTTTATTTCTTGTTATCTAATTTAAATTTTGCAGGAAAACTTGATGGTCTCATGTAAATTTTTTTTTTTTGTAGAAGTATCTGTACATAGCAATGGAGTCAGCAGAAAAGAGTCGATATGTGTGTACCTTGGGTCCTGAATTAATAAAAAAAGCTGAACAAGAATTAAATGAAAAACCACAGTGGAGAGAACGAGATATTCAAGCACTGAGAGACATGGTTTTAAAGCATCAAGGTAAAAGAACTTTTGGCTTTAGTGTTTTTTTTGTTTTTTTTTTTTTTAACAATAATAAATGTTTATAGCAAATTACTTGTTATTAGGTTGGTACAAAAATGTCGTTTTTTGACGTTAAAAAATACGTCAAAAAACGACTATTTTTGCACCAACCTAATATATACTGTACCTATGAACACTAATGGGTATGTCCCAATTCTCATAAATATGTTGGACACTATTGTAAGTGGGGGTAATATGCTAAGTTTATCTATTAGGTTGGTGCAAAAATAATGTCGTTTTCTGACGTATTTTTAACGTCAGAAAACGACATTATTTCTGCACCAACCTAATACCACTAGCAGTGGTTTACCTACTTCACACTGCTGGCAAGTATTGTATTTTGTTGATATAAAGATTAACATTTCATTTCTAACCTCCATTTTGGTTATTCCTTATTCAATAATCTTTTCTAGGTTACAACATTACTCTATCTCACTTATATATACATACATCAAATCCTCCTCGTCCCCTTCAGATGCATTAGTAAGAAGGAAGTTCCACTTGAACAGCTTCCTCCCATGAACGACTAGTTTGTGGAATAGACTCTTGAGAAGATGCTTCCCCAATCACTACAATCTTAAGCTCTTCAAGTCTAGGATCAATCGTCATCTATTCTATATATCCTTATAATCTGCACTTGCTCCCTTCTCTTACATTTATACAGCAACCTCTTTCAGTAGCCCTCTACCTTGAGAGCCTCTTTGGCCTTGTACTGAGTGAAGTGCAAATGCACCTTATTCCTCTTCAAAGTACTCTCCTTGGGACCTCACACACTTATTCCAGTATCCTTTTCACTTTTCAGTCTGTAATTCCTCTTTGGGGATCATCATTAGATGTCTAATTGCATTCACCTTTGTCTCATCCACTGTCTGAAGGATCCTAATTTTAAATGGCAATTTTAGTTTGAGGAAAATTAACAAGTTACAGAGGGCAAAATCTGGACTGTATGGGTGCATGGGGGGCTGATAGGCCTGTGGGATAGGATATTTTGCTTAAACAAAAATTCCAAAACAAACCTGGTAAAAGTTCATGAAGAATGGGCAATCCATTTCTCTCAGCATTCTGAATCGACGGACATCTTAATGTCTTGTCACTGGCATACCACAATAGTTGATAAAAAGACAAAAAGAGCAGATAAGTAAGCACTTAGTCAAACCTCTCTTCTTATTACACATTCAGATATAGTATCAAATAGCTGCAGCACACATATTTAACAGGGTTCAATCATATCATCTCTAAATCGTCTATTTCAGGCCTGAATGCTCGCACTGATGATGCCTTTCTACTTCGCTTTCTGCGTGCCCGCAAATTTGATTATGATCGAGCATACAACTTATTATTGAACTTCTACAAGATGAAAGCAGAGAATCGGGAATTGTTTGTTCATTTGAAGCCATCGACAGTGCGACATGTTCTCGATGCAGATGTTGTCTCCCCTTTAGAGAATCGAGATAGAGAAGGGCGAAGGATTATACTTATCAAACCAGGTAATGACATTAAACTTTAACAAATTGTCTTTTATGAGACAGCTTTTAGTTGACCACAAATAATGAACTCTTTTTTTTTTTTAATTAGAAACTGATCTCAAAACAGCATTAAAATTTTTCACTACTTTCTTAAATGCTTAATTCTCTCCATCTCTCTCTCTCATATATATATATATATATATATATATATAATCTTTATAAAAGTGGACATTGAAGTCAACACCCAGAGGTGGCAGTTCTTGCTAAACCCAATTGATAGCCTAATGATTGTGTATAAGCATCAAACAGATTGTCGGTTCTGGGTGTTGCCTTCAATGTCCACTTTTATATTTACATATGTTCTATCTCTGATATTGAGCACTTTATCCCATTAATATAGCATACCTTAGAACTATATTTTTTATAAATATATTAAACATTATTTTTAGAGGAAATTTGTATTTGTGTAGGTGCTCCATTTATTTGTTAAACAGTATATTGATTTATATTTGTTTACCAAACTGAATATTCAAGAAATCTTATTAGAGAAAAATATGCACTCTCCGGCAGGTTTTGAACTTGCATACCTCTTGGGAAACCATCATTAGATCTGACTTGTTTTGATCTCTCAGCTACAGAGTGCATCGATGACCAAGCAAAGCCTAAATAGTGCCTTTAAACAGTAGGTTTCTCTCTGACTCTTGAAATAAACATCTCTGCTCAGTTTTGTATCTTAACATAAACATAGCAATTTCCTAATAAGATTTCTTGAATATTCTGATTGGTAGATAAAAATAAATAAATATATTGCTTAATAAATAAATGGAGCACCTACTCAAATATGAATATCCACTAAAAATAACTTTAAGTAATAAAAAAATCTGTTGGATTAATAATTATAAATAAAAAAATTCATTCCTTTCTTCTAACACACACACACATATTAGGTTGGTGCAAAAATAATGTCGTTTTTTGACGTTCAACTTCAAAAGAAAAACGACATTATTTTTGCACCAACCTAATATATATGTTAAAAAATATAGTTTTATGGTATGCTATATTTATGGGTAAAATGCTCAATATCAGAGATAGAGTATATGCAAATATCAAAGTGAACACTTACGACCCACAATGCACTACTGACCATCATAAATAGTTGTGCCCAAACACAACACATGTGGCCTGAAAAGTGCATTCAATCATGAAACAAACTGTCACCACTTGGTTTTAACCTCAGTGTCTACTTTTATATATATTTTTATATATTTTCTGGTGCTTCTGCAGGTTAGCGATTAATTTTATTTGTCCTGATTTATACAAATTGGTTTTTTAATTTTTATATAATTTTTCTACATTTCAAGCCATTTTTCTGGTTTCTGGGAAGAATTTGAACATAAATTGTTCAATGTCTTCTATCTCAAAAACTGTAAAAAAAAAAAAAAAAAAAATGACTACAAATACTAGAAGCCTTAACCATAAAATACAAACAACCCAATATCAATAAACCTTTATTCAATATAAGCACAAATAAATTAAATACATTTGACAACTCATAATAAAAAGATATAACATCACAAATTGATGTTTGAAGATGGAATACTTGAAAATGCTGACATAATGCCCATTGTTGTGTAAACTGTAACAGTCAAAAACTACCAAATAAGATCAGAATGCATACACAGACACAACTCTATTAACATAAAAATAAAAACTGGTTGATAAATGCTTATGAAAATCAAAAGTGCTAAGAAAACATTGCATAAGTTACCTTTAAATTCTTTCCAGAAACTAGAAAAATGTTTTGAACTGTAGAATAATTAAATAATTCTTAAATAAAGGACTTTTATTTGTTTTCAACCAAACCTGTATAAATATTACTAAATGTGTATATATTCTATTCCTATTTTTTCTCTTACTCTTATGCAAATCATCAATTCTCTAAGGTCATTGAAGAATGGCAGTTTGATAAAAGACGTTTACATCTTGTTTTGTAAAAGACATTAAAAAATGGTAAGATTTGTTGCTTCCATGATTTTTGTGTTCATTTGCCTTGTATGATTCTAAGTTAACATTTTCAGGTCAGAATATTTCAGAATATGGTACTATTGGATCAAATGTCATATTTCATTAAAAATGAGATATTGTTAAATTTACTATAAACTTATAGAAAATGTTATCCATTTAAATAACCATATATTACAACTAGTTTTCTATTAGGTTGGTGAAAAAATAATGATGTAATAATGTCGTTTTTTGACGTATTTTTTAACGTAAAAAAAAAACGACATTATTACGTCATTATTTTTGCACCAACCTAATACAAGAAATTTGTCAGTCATCTATATTTATAATAGTGCTGCATGTATTTGTATTTTTTGTCTTTTTGTTGTACTAGACTTATCTCCCTTGGAGATGAAAAGACTACCTCTGTTTTTTTAAAAAAAAAAGTAAAAAAAAGAAAAAGCCCAACCAGAAATATTTGGATAAACATATTTAAAGAGTTGTATCAGAAAACCTAATATTAATAAAATATCAATTTCATATATGTTATCATTTTTGACAACATGGATAAGCTAGTATATAAATAAAAATCTTTTTATTATTTTTCCTTTTACATTTAGTGCAAAATAAAATTAAACTTGGTACTGTATTATCCGTCTTAACTGTATTTGATGGCATAAAAGAAACATGGATACATTAAATGCACCCCCATTTCAGCAGGGCAAGTTCAAGAACTGTTTTTATTTGATGATATGTCAAATGTTAGTGGAATTTTGTCCATGTTTAAAAATTGATTAAATTCTAATAGTTTTTTTGTTTATAATCAGCTGGCATGTTTTAGTACATATTAATGAACCCTGCTAGTTTATAAACTAGTAACCTTCAGATCCTATAAAAGTCTTTTGTATTTTTACTAATATCTTAGTCATGATTTCCTTATCATTTTGACAGAAACACTTTTCCCAGAATTCCTCTAATCTACTGCCAACATTTTTTTTTTTTTTTTTTTTTTTTTTCCAGCAAGTTCAGGTTGGGTAACAAAGGTTATGTTTATCTTTTTATGTCTTTTTTAGATGTTTTCCATTGATCTTTTTGAATCAGTTGATTCTTTTGCCCTTGCCAGATATTTTTTTTTTTTTTTTTTTCAGTAGGTGGTGGACTAAAGACTGTTAGTATTGCTCTGTTCTCATACTTCTTAGTGTAATCTATAAAATGTTGTTTGTGGCAAATGGTGTAGCTTAATCTTACAGCCATGTTCTTGAGGATAAAATTCTGTAAACTCAGCCAGGCCCATCAGTGTCCTATGTACCATTACCAACTCCAAATCCTTCTCCCTCATGATTGACTATGCCTTCAGGAGTGTAGCTGTACTCGCTATGATGGTCAATTGTAGGTTGGTGAGGTTATTTAACCCACAGTTGGAGGTTTTGAAATCAGAGTTGTCTTTCTCTTACTCCAGTTGCCACCTACTTACCCAGCCAGATCGAGCAAGTGAAGGCCTGAATAAAAACCATCTATTTTATATTGAAACATTGTTTGCGTAATCATTTCTCAATATGCTACAAGATGTTGTCTTTCTTAATTTATGGCTGGATGTGCACATGGTATAATGGTTAACAGTGCACAATGAGAAATCAGAGTTCAAATTCTAGTATGGTTATTTACATTTACTTATGCGTAAATACCCTTGGGAAAGGCATGAAACCATCTCCTCCTTCCAGCTATTATTATTATCTTCAGTTAATTAAATTTTTTGAGGGAGTGTGGGATATAATTTACAAAAAGTTTGATTTATTCGGTTGCCATCACATATAATAAATAGCCTTACAACAGCTGATACAAAGGTGATGGCCTGAACTGTTAACTTAATTTGTTTAAATAAAAAGGCTGATGTTAATTTTGAAATTGGAATCAATCATGTAAGACATATTAACCAAGTACTGTTCACGCTCAACTTGAGTGAATAAATATTTTTTAAAAGACCCTGAAAAAAAGTGACTGAGCAGCATGGTTAATATTTCATTCACCGTGTTTTTAGAATATCGAATTAATAAATATATTGAATTTTATTATGGCATTAAATTTACATAAAAACATCCTTAAATGGCTTTTTCATTAATTTTGTAATAAGAATATGACATTTGGTTCTTACGCTTTAATGAAAAAATGCTCAAAAATAAACTAAATATTGTTTGTTTATTTTACCTTAAAAAGTACAACTAATAAAAAAAAAAGTAATTTTATGATGAATGCATTTGTTTTTTATGAATAACAACAATATTAGAGAAAAATATTAAAGTTTGTGAAATTATAATAGTAATTTATTTTTAATAAATTTTGAAGTATAAAATTTAAAAACGAGCGTCGAAAAACGTCTTCAAAACGAAGACGTACGTCTGTTAAAAACTAGACATTAACTTTAATATCATTTATTAATTATTAATGTAATTTCTTTTGTTTAATTTTAATAAGTAAATCCCTCCTTACAGTTCCCTCAATAACAAAAATTGTGGTAAAAAAGATTCATACTTTTTTTTAACTTTTAGAAACAAACAGGACATAAAAAGAGAATTCATTATTGAAGCATCATGAGTTTTTTTTTTTTGTTTTTTTTTTAACTGTTGAATAAACTTTTAACAAAAAAAAATATCAAATAGACTTAAACATTTTTGCAGGGGTAATTTGCTTTTTAAGTCCCACACTAAGTATCTAATAAAAATTTCCAGAATAGTTATATTTAGGTGTAAATTTATATGCTTAATTAAAAAAATAACAAAGAAATTTTGATAAAATCTACCATTTTGGAGTTATTGACAATAAAATTTTGGACTCATTTGCATTCATCCATCAGCTATTAATGGCGTTGTTTATCTATATTCACCTCAGAACGCTTTTGCCCGGAACCTTAATTAACAACCATTTTATTGCTCTAACTCCTCTTACTCGTCTCAATTACTGTGCAAAAGGTAAAGCTTGTATTGAGTTTATTCCTTTGTGTAGAAAAGCTATGACAAGTGTTGTTTTTTTATAGTAAAGCTTTCTTTTTAAATTAAAAATAACATTAAATAATAAAATAAAGTTTGTTTTTTTAAATTAATAATAAAACAAATAATAATGCACAATTTTGAAAAGAGCATGATTATTTATTTACAAAATAAAATTACAAAATAAAAAAAATGCTAGAAAGGAAATGATAATAACAAGAACAAATTTAAGTTTCAAATATAATTTTTTATTAAATTTTGGAGTTTTAAAAAGCATGATTATTTACAAAATAAATTTGGAGTCTTAACATGATTATATATATATATATATATATATAAGCATAATTATTTACAAAATAGCAATTTTATTTAGGTCCTGGGTACATCTTGCTTGCCTCAGTCAGGAACCTGTGAAGGCGCTGAGTATGGTGAAGGATTATTTTCAAAAAACAAGAAATGAGCAACATATTGCTTTAAGAAAACAGTTTTGTGTCCAGGTCGGATGACAATATCGTTCATAGTCTTCCACAGACTTTCCACTGGGTGTGGATATTCTGGTCTACTGGGTCAAGAAAATGTTTGCTATGGTTGATCTGCTTGTGCATGTATTCATGTTCTGGTATTTTCACATATGCCAACTGGCAGTCACTGTAAATAGTAGATCCTGGTCAGATATGGTGCATTATTAATGGAACAAGTATGTTTGCATCTCTGGATTTTCCTTTACAATCTGCTGTTAATGGAACCAAAAATGTCTTTGAAACTCTTTCAATTCCACCAAAAAGCCATACCATTTTCAATCTACGTCCCCAGTTATATTTGCATTTGGAGATAACGCTCATCAATTTCTACCTCGACACCTGGTCCACCCAACTTTTCCTGCACTTGTTCTAGCCAAAATTGGCACACCTCACTGCAAAAAGAGTGCCAATTGACTGAAGTGTGTTTTGCAATGTCCAAGTTTTCAAACATAATTCTGTGACTCCAGCTTCAATCAAGGAAATGGGTTACAAATTGTAGCACTTTCCACATAGGCAAGCAGGACTTCTTTAAAAAAAGAAAAAAAGTGTATTTTTTCTATCATTCACACTGAAGCCGCATTCTGTTTTCCTGCAGTTAAGACAATTCGGGCTGGTAGGACAGTAGACAGAATTTCTGCATGCAACAAGCAGAGTAAATGGTTAGAACTTGTGGAACTAAGGAATGTAGTTCATCTGAATTCTTTCCATGGAAATAGCGATAGAACAGTGAGAGCTTTGCAACATTTTTGTCTGTGAAAAAGAGGTTGTAGGGTGGAAAATAATTTGTTACAGAGAAGCTTTTGAACTTTGTCAAGACTGGAAGGTGAAGACTGCCCAGCTCCTGCTACTCATATATGACAACAGTACTCCATTGTTGGCCTGACCTGACTCTTGTAAAGGTATAGGATGACACAAGTGGGCTACTTACTAGAGTGATACATAGAACTGACCAATTTTACAGCCTGTAAATTTTTCAAGTTGATCTTATGTAAAAGATCAACATGAAGTCTGGGTTAAACCCCAAAAGGTGCTTAAGGCATGGGACGTCACTGAAGGAACATATGTTCATCATGATTGTTGATAGTTCAGGTTCCAATTGGTGATGATGGAATGTAACTAGTTTGGTTTTTGAAGCATTAAATGGAACCAGCCAGTTTTTTCCCTGAGCTGTTAGAACAAGATCAGAGGAGAGATCAGCTGCCACACTCTCGTTGTCTATTTTCACTGACATGTTTACTCATGTGAGTTGTACAACTATAAGTACTGTCTTTTTCTACTCTTTACATTTATCTAGATATCACAAGGATGTATCCTTTCAACACATGACCATATATAAAATCCAGTTTATATGAGTCTTTCCATAAAACATACAGGTGCACATATGTATGCATTACAAACAAGACAAAATATAAATATTAATTTAGAATGTCGAACACAGCTCAATTTTATTATGAAAAATATTAATAGTTTTTATCTTATTTATGTCTTCAAGTGATATTATTATATTCTTCGTAGCTTGTTTTAATTTTGAGATTAATCAAACATGTGAATTAAACCTATTGTTTGAGAACAATTGCTTAAAAGCAAAACTGCATATATTTTTAATAATTTTAATAAAGAGTTGTCAAATAATTCTAAGAGCATACATTTTGATATAAATATCACTTGAGAATATGATTCACCAGTTTAGAAAGAACATTAATTTCAAAGTTATTTTTAAGTGAAAACTTTTTAAAGTGATAGATGTAAATAAACCAGCTCCTAAATAAGCTATTTTATGTTATCAAGAATTACTCTTTTGCTTAAGGAACATTACACCTTCTTGGTCTCCCGTTTTCCACTTACATAAAGTGGAATGACTATCAAATCAATAACTGCATCTACTGAAAGGAAAGTTGGTTTATTGTGTCGTGTCAGAAATTTTTTCTCACCAGAATCTATTTTGCACATTTACAAATCTACCATTCAGGCGTGCATTGAATATTGCAGCCATATCTGATCTGGTGCTCCAGCTCTACATCTAAAGATTCTTGGCAAAATCTGAAGAAAGATTTTTAATGTAATCAATCCTGATCAGGCATCTTGACTTCAGTCACTTTCTCACCAACATGATGTGGCTTCCCTCTGTCTTTTCTACAATTATTGTCATGGCAATTTGCTCTGAACTTTTTTTCCCTGGTGCCTCAACTACATAAATGTAAGCATGCTACTAGACTGGCATCTAGGTCCCACCCTTTTACTGTTGAAATAGTTAAATGTAACCACCACTTCTATTTCAACAGCTTCTTTTCTCATACTTCCCACCTATGGAATTCCCTCCCATTTACTTGCTTCCCTGATAAATACAATCTTTGAAAGTATAAATGAAACATCAGTTGCTATCTTCTGTCTTCTTGAACACCGTTCATCATTTGTCCTTTCCTCAATCATCCCTATTCTCAGTTTTCTCTTTCACTTCCTGTAACTCCCTGCATACTAGTGGCATTACCACATTGCTTGGGGTGAAATGATTAAAAAAAGAAAAAAAAAATAGCAGATTCTCTGCCATAAAACAATGGATAAACATCTTTGGAGTAGAAAACTGAGTAGTGTATTTCCTTGTGTATAATATGATTTGCATACAATCTAATAACCCTGTGTTTCTGAAGCTGAAAACAGAATAAATTACATTCTTGACTATAATGTAACCCCATAGTACAGCCAGACCTATGTCATTTTTTTAAAATTGTTGTACCATATTATCCATTAAAATCTTTGTTTTACATACATTTCACAAAAATATTTAATTTTTCGTTTTCACGATATTAAAAAACAGATAGGAAACAGATTTTTAACCATTGCATGTTTCTTTTGCTAATTTCTGTTTCAAAAATGAGGAAAGGTTCTTTGATCTAATATTAATGTTAGCAAAACATGACAGATCTTGTGTATTCTGTTCATCAATTTGGGTAAATTTCCTATCTTTGAGACAAAAGACATTAAATTACACTGTTTCCCAAATAAAATATTGCCAATATAACAAATACCTTTGTAAACAATTGTTATCAATACCTACCTACTTTATCTTTTATTATCTATTGTGTGAACTGAATGTATTTGGAATCTTGCTGTTTCAAATTAGAGGCTTTTTTAAGCTGAGTAAAAATTTCAGAAAACATGTACTTGTGTATAATATGACCGCCTTTTTTTTTACCTTTAATTTTCATTCAAAATTTCTTGTATTATGCACAAGAGAATATGGTATTTAATTATCTCTGGTACTAAAGAAATGTTTTAAAGAGAATAATTCTTAATATTTATTTCACAATTAACAGTGAAGAAAAAATTCTACTTCATTAATCTGATAGTTCATGATTTTGATAAAATATAAGGGAAATATATTGTCTAGAAAGACAACTTTGAATTTGAAATGGGAAGTAAAATTCCTTCCTATATCAGTTATTGGTAAAAAATTGAAGTGTCAGACTCTAGCACAGTACACATAGGGGATGGTTTCCAGCAGAAACTCCTTGCCGATTCACAGGCCAAGCATGGAACTACTATTAGTCAAAAATCCCCAAGTCATAATGCTATCATTATGTGATAGAGTACAAGTGGTCTTCCTTCTTTGGGAATAAGAAAAGCCTGATGGTCATATATTTATATTACACATATTATCTGTTGGGTACAACAGATTAAATAATCATAATAAAAACCTGTGACATAAGCTTAAAGATTTTATGGAGTTCTTCAACATGATAGAATGATTGTTTTTCTTCAAACAGCAAAATATGCAGCAAAGTGCATCTCACATAATGGTAAGACATTAGCAGCAATGATGCCTTCATCTAGCTAATATCTTACCATTATGTGGGAGGTATTTCTGCCACATCACTGTATTTATTTCTTGCAGTTTTCAGAGAAAAATTATATTGCCTGAAGTTCTGAAATTAAGTAGTGTCAATGTTCAGTAAATTATTTGTTGTTTTGAATACATTTTAACCAATTCATTCTCTGGTCTCCTTCAGGTGTATGTTATATCTGGAAATTCATAAACCTCTTCTATTTTATTTTATTTTTTTCTTAGCTTTCAGAACAATTCATAGATCTGAGTATCAAAGGTCCATGATACATTGTATATTTTATTATCAGAAAGATGTGTATGTGTGTTGATTATTGTGTAATGTGTAGTATATATGGGAAATATTAATAATCACTTTCTCCTTGACATCAACTATAGAAATCTGTCACATCAAATGAAGGATATTGAAAGCAAGTTTTCATGGGTTACTTTTGAAAGCTTAGAATTAGAATGTGCTATTCATAACTTTGGAGGGGGACACACACATTTGAAATAAGCTGGAATAACTTTGGCTAGTACTAAGAAACTTGGTTCAAAATTTAGCTGTCTTGGTTTTCAAATGTCCCCCAATCTTGAAGTTTTGGTTAAAAGCAACAAAGATGAAAATACAAGTGTAAATAATTAATGAGATAATAATTATAGTGCTTTTTTACTTAGTATGAAATGGTTAGTTAAAATGTACAACAGGAAACTTAGATCTGTGCAGTTGATATTTGTTTTATTTAATATAAACAAACCTAAGAATATATTTTGTAATTTTGAGAATTATCATGACCATATCACCAGTTGTTTGAACTGAAATCTCATTTAGATTAGACAAAATATTCTGATGTTAAAATCAACATAAAAATGTTCTTAAAACCTAAGAATATTTAAAAACAAATATATTTTAAATTGTTTTTTTTTTTTTTTTTTTTGCGGTATGGTATCAACTGAATATTGACCATAACTAACTAGGTGAATAATCTCTATTTGAGCATAATCTACTCTTGTTGTGCAATGAAAATGTGTTTCTGAAATCTGTCTGTGCTGTGAGTAAGCAGATAAAAGGAGGAGACAACAATGCAAATTAATTGCTGTATTGGGTACAGCCAGGTGTTAAGTGATAGTGGCAGATTGGGAGGATCACTGTACCTGAAAATAGGAAGATCACACAATATATGACCAAGGGGACGATAGCTAATGAGGTACAACTTAAGTTACTACTTAAGTTTCATGCTCTCATGATCTTCAGGTGTTTATTATAATTAACATTCACAATATTTAGCAGAAATCAATTCTGATTTATGTCACCAAACAAATAATTTGCATATCTTTTTCCCATTTATCACCATTCTCTTAATTTCCAATTCTTGGCTCCCATTGCATGAGTAGGAACACTAGTTCCTGTAATATCACCAAAGTTAAGCAATTTTGAGCCTGGTCGGTACCTAGATGGGTAACTGCTTGGGAATATCAAGTACTGTAAAGTGATGTGCAGGTGGTGTAATGGATAATAGTTTGGAATTGTTAATTGGAGAGCCAATAAAACAACACTTTTATAAAATTACCAGCAGGTGCTTGAAACAAAGCCTATACGGCCTTGTCAATTTTTCGACATTTTTTATTCTATACTAACAGTAGCTGAAAAAGCTGCTCAAATGTGTTACTGAAAGGAAAATCCATTTGGGTGTAGATGCAATAAAAAAGGGCTTGTAGAAAATGTTCACAAACAAAAAACGTTCCTGTCTATAGCAAAATAAAAAAAAAACTTCCTTGTAGTATAACAGGTTACAATAGTATATTGAAACAGAAAAACTCATCCATTTATAGTCTAAGTAGAAGAGTCTCTTCATAACGAAATGAGAAGTTTTAATTTTAGAAATTTCGAGAATACATTTTATTTTGACATGATATTTAATGTGTGTGTGTGTGTGTGTGTGTATGTATGTATATATATATATATATATATATATATTTACACACACACACACACACAAAGTGACATGAAAAAGTTCCTGGATTGTGTCATCCAACAGAAATGTGTGGGAAGCTCTTGTTCAATGGTACTCAACCAACCGAGTCAGTCTACCCGTAGGCTTCATAATATTTACTCGCATTTAATTATGTGAAGTTTTGTGTTGGATTGACTCTGCAATCTTTACAATAGCTGAAAAATTCATGTGACATGCTTGCATCCATTTTTGAATGAAACTTGGCAAATCTTTTAAGGAAATCCTCAAAATATTTCTTCAGGATTTTGATAACTCTTCCTTATGTCAATTTTTTTTTTTTTTTTTTAAGTGATATATGCGCTCCAAGATCATTTGAGTGTTTGATTGATTGATTTTTTATGGCTTATCAACCCTTTGCAAGTTATTAAAAGCCAGGAAATATTTTTAGATTGTAAGAATTTTTTTTATTTGAGATAATAATAGTTTAGTCATATGTTTTACTAATTAACCCATAGCTTGAGGAAGAAGAGGTGGATTTCCAAATGGTAATTTACACGTAAGTGAAAATAACGAATCTGACTGGAATCGGAACTTGGCTTTCTGATGAACAATACCGAGTCATTATCCATTTACAACACCTGCACATTCAAGCTTACAGCACCTGATATTCTCAAGCTGCCACTCATCTGGGTACTGACTTGGCTCAATGTTGCTTAACTTTGGTGATTGTACGGGAACTGATGTTTCAACATGATGTGATGGTAAGCTTCAAGTGTTTGTTCAAGATTAATATTTAAGATGACCAATCACTAGCAAAATGCCAGAAAAGATGGGAAAAGTTGTCAATTCATCCATCAAGACTATCACCAAGCAATCCGTCGGTCCCCTCCTATGATTTGAATCAGTTATGGAGTCTGCCAGGAAATCCTAGTTTGCATATTGTGTGTCTCTATATATAATGTACAGTGTGGCACAGAAAAAAATTAATGGATAATAGATACAGCTTTTTTTATATAACAAATTAATATATTTCAATTTAACTTTCTACACAGGCACATATATAAGGTACAAAAATCACTCAATGTGGTCACCATCAGTGGCCACCACTTTCTTCAGGGGGGGGGATCAGAACGTGAAGTAGGCCTTGATGATTGTGTCCCTGTCTATGTTGGCCACACCATCGTTGATGGCTGCCTAGAGAGCCTCCTTGGTGTTGTAGGGCCTGTTGTTCACCACCCTCTCCATAATTCCCTACACAAAATAGTTGATTGTAGTTTGGTGATGAGGGGAACAATAAATTGGGCGATCATTGATACGGTGAGCACGTGGCACCTCTTGAGCACATAACATTTCTAATTCAAGTCCTCTTTGACAATGCACCTGTTTGCTTGCAAGTGCCCATTTCCTTGGCAATGCTTTTGCTGAGGTTCTCGTTGACAACCTTGGCAATGCCAGCAATGAACTTTGGCATCTTGATGGCACCACAGCATATCTTATGAGTTTTGCGTTCTAGCCTGAAATTGTCCATGTCATCTGAGGCCCCCATATGACTTTGCAAGGTTGTAGACCATGATTTTAGTTTATTTAAACCATTCAATGATTTCTTTAGCTTTGTGGCCATCATGAAGGCTCTCCCCAACAGCAGCTTGATGATCATATTCTGAAGAAATGTTCTCTACTATGACACTTTTGAAGCCTAGCTACACTGTGACGTCACAACGCTGTTGCTATGTAGAAATTCCAGATTTATCTGCACCACACTGTATAGGTATATTTAGTGCTAATGATATGACCAATATTCTGGGATCATTATTTTGATGTTACCTTTATTTATGGTTTTTATATTTCTTTTAGAGAAATTAACATATATTCACATGTTTGTTTTGTAACTAGAAAACAGCACCAATCATTATAACTGATATAGTCCAAATGTGATAGGTAAAACTCTTATTATTAACAGTTTCACTGCTGCATTGTTATAGCATTGTTGCCTGGCTGTACTGGCCTGTTTTGAGAAAAATAGGAAATTTCCATATGCTGGACATAAATGACAATAAAGATGCCGATTCTTCATGTGCACAACCATTTTGGTTTCAATCAGATAATCTAGTACAAAATCCCCAGCACCTTATAAAAAAATTATGTCAGAAAACTGGTCATATTTTATGCTACCATCTGTCTACATGTGTTTGGAAATAACACGAAACACTTGTTATTTTATAACATAAACACTAGGGACCAACAGTTCACGGTGCTTTGAAAGCATATGTTGACAGTAGGCAATATAAGTTTTGTAAAGATATATAAGTGCATTCACAGCAGTGGGTGTGTTAATTGTAAACATTAATCACTGACATTTACACATAAAAGAATAGTCTGAAGGGGGGCACAAAATTTTATTATGATGTTAAAAATGAAGATTTTAATAGTACATATTCATATGCAAATATGTGTATACTTTTAAAATGTTCACTTTTTAATCCCTAATAGATATTTTTTAATCATTTCATTCCAAGCAAGGCAATAAAGCCACTAAAACACAAGGAATTACTGAGTGTGAAACAATGAGAAAAAGAAAAACATTATCAAGAGAGAAGAATAAAAGAACAGAAATTAAGAAGACAGAAGATAACAATTGAAAGCATGTCCAGGAAATTGGGATTCATTTCACTCCAACACTGACAAGAGTTTTTTGTACACTTCATGTCCAGTAGCTCCATCATGTGATCTCATTGCCTTATTAGGAAACAAAGTGTTCCCTTTTAATGAGAACACACACACATATGGAAATGTAACTAGTTTGGAGGTTTGAAGCCTGCCTGTCTGGTAAAAGTAGACTGTATTCTTTGTATAAAGGATTACAGAAAGTGATGAAACAGATTTCTTTCTTAAGTGTTCCTGCTGGGAATATTTAAACTGAAAGAGAAAATCTTTTGGTTGTGTTGTTCATTAAAATTTGTTCACTTACTTCTCTCTGGCATGGCTTACAGCCAAACCTAGTTGAAACATTGGCTCTCGTACGATTACCAAAGTTAAGCAATGTCAAACTTGGTCAGTACCTAGATGAGCGACTTCTTGGGAATACCAGGTGCTATTAGCTTGGATGTACAGTTGGTGTAATGGATAACAATTGGAAATCAGAGAACTGAGTTCAAATTCCATTTGTTTTTGTTTTTTTACAGTCATTTATGCACAAATTACCCTTGGCAAATATATGAATCCACCTCTTCTCACCCCAGCTATGGGTTAATTAGTAGGACTTGTATCAGTAAATCATTATTATCTCCAAAAATTGTTACAATCTAAAAATATTTTCTGGCTTTAAATAACCTGTTAAAGGTTGATAAGCTATAAAAAACCAAAAAAAAAAATCCCAGATCAATCTGACTGGTATTATCAGTGAGTGTCACAACTCCCACTTTTATGCTTTTATTCATTCTTCTCATCTTAATCTCTTAAAGCGTCAATGCTGTGTGGGTTCAAACACAACAAAGCAATCTATGATGTTACCCACCATATGGAATAACAGAATATAGTTGAGTCCATTTTATTGTGTCCGGGTTGGGATTATCAGGAATTTCCTGAATTGTATGTACTATGATTTTCCTATAGAAATACATGTGCAGCTGATGTACATTGGTACCCAGGCTACTGAGTCAGTCTACTAATTGGTTTCATGTTATTTATTCATGATAAATTGTTGTGCAAGGTTTAGTAACATTGTATTGGAATGGGTCTATGAATTTTACAATGGCTGACAAATTTAAACAACCTGACTGCATCAACTTTTGCCTGAGGTTTGATAAGTCTGCTACCAAAACTTTCATAATGCTTTATGAAGCTCTTTGTGAATATTCTTTGAATTAAGTACAGGTTTTTGAGTGGCATACGTGTTTCGAGTCCAGTAAAGTGTAAAATCAACACGATGAGTATTCCTGAAAACCAATCATCATCGAAACACCAGAAATTGTGAAGTCCTTCATGATCTTGTTCATGTGAATTGGTTGCTAAAATTATGTAAGCTCACAAAATCAGTTCCTGGATTATTGTAGCATTAATCTTCGTTTATCCGGTGTATTTTTTTCTATGAAGTAGACATGCTTCTTCAACAGGATATTTGTCTTAAATTACCAACTGATCCATGAGATGGCAAATTTGTAGATTTTCCTATTGATTTGAAATTTGAAAAAAAAATCTCAATCTATTGTTTTAAATGTTTAAAAAAAAAAAAAAAATCAAGTTTTTGCTTTTGTTTATTTTGTCAATTAATTTTTTTTTTTTTTTTTTATCAAAGTTGCCTTTAGACTATGGACCACCCACAAAAATGTTATACCTAAGGTTTAAAATGAATTTTTAAAAATGAAAAATCTTTTTGAAGCTTTTATATTAGTTTTAATTTCAAGATTAGATTTAATATTTCAAATAAGCAAAATACTTTGCTATATTTCAAAATCTAATTTAAATTGACTGGAAATAATTTTTTTTTTATTGCTGATTAGCGCCCTTTTTTAGTTGTCTTTCATCACAATGTAATTCTTGTTTTAAAAAAAATCTTCCTAAAATAAAATATACTCTTCTGAAACTTTGAGTAATATTAGCTAATTTAAAGTACAATTAATCCGATTTAAAAAACAAAAACAAAAAACATTACTTATTTTAAGTTTAAAATATTGCAGAAATTCAAATTTTTAACCCAACAGTAGCTGTTTTGATGTGTTGACAGCCTGATGACTAATGTGGTTCTACAGAGACTTTATCTGTAAAACATAATTTAAGAAAATGACGTGAGCACCATTTTTTTAATATAATTTTTATGTACTCAGTAATTTTAAAAATTTAGGAAAACATTCTCTGTAATCTAATGTTTTATTGAATCTTAGAAATTTTGGCCTTAAATTTACTATACTTATTACTTTTATTTTCTGATAATGTCATGTATGTTTGTCTGTACATTATTGGTATTTGATGATTCGTATTAAGATTTTCAGTTTATAATTAGTAAATATAGTTTTCACTTAATAATATAAATTAAGAAGCTGAAATTAATACAGAATTTTAAAAGATTTAAAACTTAATAAAGGGACATGACACATAGAAAATAAATGTGCCTTTGAATTTCAGTGTTGCACTTTCTGGTGCTGTTAAACATTTCTCATTGTTGTACTTATTTGATTTTAGTATCTCTGATTTGTAATTTGGCTGTTCTTGTTGTTAACAACTCTGCATTCTGTCTCTTTGCATTTGAGGTTTAGTCCTTTCTTCTTGCTTTCCTTTACTAGAATTTTTGTAGTTTCCTTTTTGAATCCGCTATCATCACAGTGTTATCTGCATATCTTATGTTGTTAAGAATGTGGCCAGCAATAATGAATCCTGGTAGGACTTCTAATTCTCTCAGAATCGCCTGTGTAGGTTCAGCGAGAAGACTTGTCTTAGATCCCTTTTTGTATATTTACTGAATTCATTTTCTGTCTGTATGTAGGCAGTTTTCTGCTCGTATATATTCTGGATTATTCTATCCTACCTAAATATGTCACAGTTACCCCCCCCCCTCTCAAATTACATTATCTTAATGTTGTGGTGTCCTTCCTCTAATGAGTCTATTGTGGACTCCTCCACTTACTATAAAATTAGTAGGAGAGTAAACCTCGAGGGAAACAGTGATATAGACTGAATGCTGGTCAACCGACACACACACTCCCAAGTCGTGTAATACTCTTCTGTTGTATTTACTGTTCAATACACAGTTTACCTGCAACCTCTTGTTTTGTTATTTCTTAATCATTTACTTGGTCACAACAGTTAAAGACTCATGTGTGAAAACCTTGAAATAATAATGACTTAAGAAAATATCAGTTTCATGCCTGTTGTCATTCATTTTTTTTTTTTTTTTTTTTATGGCATGGCTAAACTGAATTAAGTAATGATTTTTTTTTCATTACAGGAAAATGGCACCCTCATAAGTTTCCAATATTTGATAACTACAAAACCTGGTTTGTAATCTTATCCAAACTAATTGAGGTTAGTTTTCTAGTCTTTTTGTTATTTCATTCTATTCTTACCATCTTTTCTTGAATTGAATGTCTCTCATCTTCTATTTCACCACAAATCATAAGCTGATAATTTTTTTTTTTTTTTTTTTTTTTTTTTTTTTAGAGTTTTAATAAAAAAACAAACCTTTATCCAATGTAGAATAAAAAAAATTTTGAATATATAAATTTATTTTAAGGAAAAACTGTAACTTAATGCTGAGTTTGATTATGAAAGAAAGTACTAACTTCTCAGCCTTCATTTCTTTGTTGTACATTCTTTTTTTTAACTTTTTCTTTATCTGCAGAAAATGTTGAGGTTTTATCAAAGTGTATTTACCATATATACTCAAGTACAGTGCAAGTTTTTAGGATTAGGTCTTTTTACACAAGTAATTTTTTTGAAGAGGTTAAAAATCATGCATTTTCACTGATTGGCTGCACTATACACAGGTAAATTTTTTCTGGAGGACTTAAAATTCAGAGGTCACACTGTGAGAAGTTGGCTTATACATGAGTATGTACAGTATGTTGAATTTGTAATATTTCCCTGTAGAACACCTTTTCTCATGATTTCATATTTCTATTTTGTTCTTATCAATACTTTTATTCAGGTGTGACCAATGCAAAGATCTTTCTTCAAATAAAACTTTTTTTTTTTCCTATGCACAGGATGAAGAAACCCAAGTAAATGGCATCATTGCCATTATTGACATGAAAGAATTTGGTTGGGCACAGGCCAAAGCCATGTCTCCTTTCTATGCCAAAAAGCTTAATTCATTAATACAGGTAAGTCATGATGATGGACATTGTCAGCGGTTATATTTGGGGACATATTTTCATAACAAATTTTATAATAATAAAAATTCATAGGGTAAATTAAGTTTTTAGATACATGAAAATCATTTTCTGCATCGTTTCATTATTATTTCACATTGACAGTCGTGTAATCCAACAGAATTGAGGAAAAGAAATTGTTCCACAACAGGAAATAGTTTTGTCATAGATTTTTTTGCAAATTGAGTAGATATATTCAAAAATTCACACAACTTTAAAAAATTAGAGACTGATTTGTATACATCTATTAAAAGTAAATTACTGTCTGAATTTCTGAGATGAGATACTGTAATATTTTTGTATTCTGTTTATTGTTGAGGTAAGTTGGATTTAAAATTTGGAGACAAAGCAGAAATCTTTGTAGTGGAAAAATCAGTAGTTACCCATGTTACAAATTCATGACGGTCATCTTTGAGTATAGAATCCAGAGGTCAGCAGTGAATATTTCGGAGACAGTAGGAAAGCGTAGTTCAGGTTCATAGTGGATATCATGGCAAAGTAGCAGAGCGTAGTACTTCCTTCTGTTATCTTCACCTGACAAATTGGCACTGGTCCTTCGAATAGGGTAAACAAAAATGGCCGCCTTTATACACGACAGATACCATGTTCTGCGGCTTCTGATTGGTTAACCTTCTATTGGTAGACTATAAAGGAAGTTAAGTCATTTAGATTGGCTCACTAGTCATATATACCCAAAAAACCGTAACAACCCAAATGAAAGTAAGTGGCATTATGTGAAATTTTTTGAGGGGTGGAACAGATACCAGGATTGACAAGAAAATAATTTTGATTTGATGCTGACCAAATAATATGAAATATGGTGCATGATTTTTGTAGTAAAAGTTCAATTTTTTCTTAATGTTAACGATGCAATTGTTTTTGTTTTTTTTCTGATACCATCTTTGTATTGTCTGATGTATTCTCTTCATTAGATTAGCCTAAGAGAAATATCAAATTGGAATCATTTGTTTGCATAATCATAATTCCTTACAAAATAAAGATAAATATTTTTGTCATTTTCAACTAAAAAAAGATTTCTCTAACCACAGGTTAAAGAAATTTGTTTTCGGCTAGATTATTTTTATATATTGATCTTGTAAATGGCTATGGTTAAATGTAATTGGCCAAAATGCTCAACAAACAGAATTGACAAAGTTTCCAGTAAACAATAACAAAAAGAAAAGAATAAGGCAAAAATAATGCTAAGCAGACAAAATATATATGTAAAACAAAAGTAGGCAAAGCATAAGTAACAAGGCAAAAAGTTTGCAAAGTAAGAATGGTGCGAATATACAGAAGTGATACAGGCAAGTGATGATAGTGTTCTGACTTCAAAAGAAAAAAGAAAAAAAATATGGCCGATGAGATTGATAAGTGACCTCTCTTATTGGCTAAAGAAATCCCATCATGCATCTGTATTTGTCTATAAATTTTGAAAGGGTAGCATTTTTGCAGCCATTTCTAATCCAATTGGAATCAACAGATCTATTCAGAGTAGTGTCTTTATCTTGATTGTCACAGTTTTCCTGTCTCCTCTCAGTTTCTGTTAACCATCAGGTAACCAGGTACACTTAACCAATCCCCTAACCCATTCTTTAACTCATCCTGCTCCTTTTGTTTTTCCACTGAAGCAGAGTATGTGATTTTTTTTTAGTGCTTCATCCAAGGATTGAACTCACAATCCCCAGGTAACTAGATACATTTGAACAGCACTTTTATCACTAGTGCTCAATCCTTGGTTCAGTGAATGAAATTCATAGACATTCTCATTCAGTGGAAAAACAAACAAACAAACAAATAAAAACTATCACAAGGACAACTTAAGAATTAACTGATGCAATCAGTTGAGTTTGTTAGATTAACTTACGTGCAAATAGAACTCCCTCCAGCTATGGGTAAATAGTCTTGAGTGGCAACCAGTCTAGGAGAAGGAAACTCTGAATTCAAAATCTCCAAGTATAGATTAAATAATCTCAATAAACTTCAATTAGCCAAGTATTGCATGTATGGCTGCTACACTGCTGAAGGCATGGTCAATTAGAGAGAGGTTCCTCAAACAGGAGTGAGAAGGTTCTGGATTTTGAATTGTAACTGATATAAGATGTCTCCAGCATAAAAAATGGAATGAGAAAAGTTGACCTCCATCATTTGGAATAATGGGTTCAGTTGAAAATAGCAAAAAGGTTTTTGAATACAACAGGCAATTGAAGAACATTGGTGAATGCAATGGCCGTGTTATTGTGACTATAATAATCAAAATGAAGACATTAGTTAAAATTGGTTCAGCATATAATAATTATAATCTCAGAAATTCAGAGAGATTATTTTCTATTGCAGTCTGATTATATTATTTTTTGTTTTACTTCAGGAATGTTTCCCATTGAGAATTAAAGGCATCCATTATATTAATGAACCTAGCATGTTTGATTTTGTTTTTTCTATCATCCGACCATTTTTGAAGGAAAAAATTGTCAAGAGGGTAAGTTTTCATTTTCCTTTCAATATTATTTATAAATATTTATCAACTAAGAGAATATTTTTAAAGATGGATGCTACATCTTAAGAAAATAGCAAGGATTTAATCTTTCATCTGTCATAGTAACACAAGATTAAAAAAAACCTTTTTGATTTTAATGTTGAAAAAGGAAGAAAATAAGCAGTATTTTTTTACATGAATTTTTATTTTAAGAAAAGTAAAAAGATGATGTACAATTTACGAAGAGTTACCATGAATGGGGATTGCAAAGTTAATGCTGAAGATTTTTCATAGAATGAAGCATGATTGAAGACAACTATGTTCATAGTGATGACTTCAGAATAACTGTTTTGGTTTGGTTAATTTTGTTTTATGGCATATCAATACCTCAATGGGTTATTTAATGCTGGCAATTTTTAAAGTTGGTTTGTATGAATAGAATATCTATTTTTTTATTTTTTCAAAAATGTATTACTGGTACTTTTACCATAAAAATACATTTTTAAACCTTCATAGTATCCTGACCCCAGTTTGGTGTTAACTATATATTTGCCCATAGCTGGGACCTTAACAGGTGTTATACCCTGGGTCAGGGTTGACCTGGAAATAACAGCAATTAAGAGGTGGTTCCATGCTCCTCAAAATCTCCTGACCAGAGGTCTTGCTGCTGGATGTATTTTATCATCATACCCAGGATGAGAATAATTAGTGTCATACACTGTGAAAGATAGTCAAAATATTTTTACACCAGTTTGATTATGTTAATCATTTTAATGTATGGCTTCCACATAAGCAGTATAAACTTATTGGACTGTATTTCTATGTTTTTACATAACAAATAATGATTATGACAACCAATGAAAAGTGAATAGTTTACAACAGCAAAGAATACAAGAAACCTTTGGGAATTTTGTTCCATTGTATTCCAATGTAACTTCTTAAATTCATCCTCTTAGGAATTTTTTTTATCTTTCTCAGCAAAGAATTACTCATGATGTCTTTTGCAATTTTCCAGGTAACTGAGACTTTTTTATTCAGATAATTGTTATTAGCAAGATGAATGGTAATCTAAAGGGGCAATCACTGACTATAGCAAATACAGTTTTTTTTTCTCTCACCTTCCCTCTATATAACCCCCTGTAAACCAGTGGCACTCTTGCCTTTCTTGGAGTAAAATGCTTGAAAAAAAAGAAACAATTTTGAGCATCAATTTTTCATTTATGCGGATTTAATTGAAAACCAATGAAAATTCTGTAAGATTTTTTTATTTAATTTTTTGTAGTTCAAACCATTTTTTCTGGCAACAAAGCACAAAAGATTTGCCTAATGTTTATCAATAATGCCAAAACTCCATAGCACATAAACTGTAAATGATTACAAATAGAAATCTTAGCCATAAACACAATTCAACATCAATAATTTTTTATTCGTTTAGGAATGAGTTTATTTGGTTTGAGGGGAAAGATCTCATGATTTTGAAATAAATTATTTTTCTACAAACTCTGGGAACTTTTCTTCCAACCATATATATTTTGACCATCTTCTGTCAACTTCCTAATTCCATACTCTTATAATATTTTGCCTTTTTCAGCCAATAAAATTTCTGTGCATTTTTTAGTCTTTCAGAGAAATAAAATATTTTGATTGAGATAATTCTATAAAGACTGGAATGAATGGCAATCACAAAATACAATATTTACTGGATTCATTTGCTTGAAGCCATTTTTAATCTTTGATCTGTGAAAATTGTTGTATAGCGCTGATAGTTTAAACAATTCTGAATGAGTTAGATGTCATGCATGACATCCACATGAGTCTACATATGATGAGGCTATTTAAGAACATGACTTGAGGTTTTAGGTTAATGTTTTGGTTTTGTAACATTCTGTGGTGTTGAACAAAAGTATTCCTGACTGCTGCTGATCTTACATTCAATTTCTTCATCTAAATTATATGAAAGGCAGAAAGAACTTGGCAAAAATTAAATTCTGATGATATTATATGGATAATTTATCATTTTTTGTTGTTGCTCAGCTAAAATATGTAAATTCTCTTTTCAGGATTGATATTAGAGGTATTTTTCTTTGACTTCTCAATAATTGTGAAATTTAAAGTTGTTTAATTTGATAATTAGTTTTAAAAAAATTTTATCTTAGAAAGTGTTAATTCCAAGAAGGAAAATATCATGGTAAAATGTCATTGTCTTTGATTTGATAAAATAATTGTTTTGTATATACTATGGAATTGTTATAACAAAATGGACTTATAAATATTGATAATATCATTTTCATAATTTAAAAGTTAATATTTGAAGCTTTCATTAGCCAAGTCTATGACAATGGAGCCTGTCTATATGTAAAGATGAGATAGATGTCCATAAAAATCACTTGCAACTCAATATTAACTGTAACTATTGGCATTTCAAGAAATTATAGAGGAAAAAATGCACTGTATACTGACATGTAGAATGTGATAAATGAATTAAAATATTTTTGGATATAACACCACGCAGTAACCCTCCAACTTGAGTGGCTGTTGGAAATCTTGTTGGAAAACATTATAAAACACACACACACACACACACATACATATATATATATATATATATATATATATATATATATATCTTTCATCCCAAGCAAAGCCACTAAGACATGGAGTTACAGGGAGTGAAAGTGAATGAGAAGATTG
Source organism: Acanthosepion lycidas (assembly GCA_963932145.1). Lineage (NCBI taxonomy): Eukaryota > Metazoa > Mollusca > Cephalopoda > Sepiida > Sepiidae > Acanthosepion > Acanthosepion lycidas. The sequence continues at coordinate 95,782,812 of OZ010597.1, read as the reverse complement.
TTAATGAGGAAGATAGAGGAAAGGACAAAAAAAAGGAACAGGGTTTAAGAAGACAGAAGATGGTGACTGATGTTGCATTTAAATTTTTGAAGATTGTAGTTATCAGGGAAGCAAGAAATCGGAAGGGAGTTTAACAGGTGGGAAGTGCAAGAAAAGAAACTTTTAGAGTTGAAGTGGCAGTTGCATCTAGCTGGTTCAACAGTAAAATGGTGAGACCTATTTGCCAATCTAGTAGCTTAAATCCATGCATTTGGGGCACCAGGGAAAAAAAGCTCATGAAAATATTTGTAGAAAAGATAGAGGGAAGCCACTGAGAAAGTGACTGAAGTTAAGATGCCTGGTCAGGATCAATTACATTACAGACCTTTCTTTGAATTTTGTCACAAACCTCGAGATGCATAGTTGGAGCACCAGACCAGACCTGGTAACAGCATTCAATGCACAGACGAATGGTAGATTTATAAATGTGCAAGAAAGATTCTGACAAGAAAAATTTTCTGGCACAACATAGTGAACCAACTTTCCATGCATTAGATGTAGCAATTGATTCAATATAGTTGCTCCTTTTCATGTCAGTGGAAAACATGACGCCAAGAAGGCGTAGAGTGTTGTTCTCCCGGAGTCTAACATCAGCCATGATGATAGCAGGCAGTAAAGGCTCTCTTTGGTAGTTAAATGAAAACAGTTTTGTTTTAGAACTGTTAAAATTTACAAGCCATTTCTTGCCCCAGTTAACCACAGATTGGAGATCCTTTTCAAGAGCAGTTACCAAGTTTGCTTTGGATTTGTTACTAAGATAGGAGATATCTAGAGTCACAGCCTGAGTATTGCTATTCTTATCTCAAGCTTGATAGACAAATTCAATGATGGCCATTAACACGTCAGTGGTAGACCTGGCAAAACAGAAGGCATATTGTTTGTTCAAAACAAGGTTGTGCAAAGTAACCTGCTTAACCAATTTGGCATTGATTAAAGCCTCAAGTACTTTACTGAAAATAGGTAAGAGACTAATAGGGCAATGTTTTGAGGGGGTCAGAGGGTTCTCCAGAGTTCTTAAAAACAGGAAACACAAAGGTGGATTTTCAAAAAGTTGGAAAGCAGGAAGCAGTAAGGCATTTGTTGTAGAGTTTGGAGAGAATAGGCGCCAACTCAGAAACATATTTCTTTAGGACAATGGCTGGAATCTTTTCTAATCCTCTTATGGAGATCTAATTTAGAAATGATGTCAGAAAACAGTGAGGTTATGTGCATATCACTAAGTAGAACCTCCTTTTTAGGGAGAAAATCTGTCAGAGGAACTCCTGATGAATTGAGAGTGGAGTTAGAAGATAAATTTTGAGCAAAGCACTCTACCTTATCTGCAGTAGATGTTAATACTTCAAATTGATTGAAGAGAGGAATGACTGAGGATTTGTGATTATTGCAGAGCCACCAATAATCTCTAGAATGCAACTTGTGAGAGGCTATACAGTGTCTAATTCTATCAACCAATCATGACTTTGCTTCTTTGAGGACACACTTCTACTTATTAGGATCAATGAAAAAGAGACATCTGTTACAATCAGACCTATCACTCTGGTATAGCCGGAATAAATAATTCCTGACGGCTATAGCAGCTGAGAACCAAGGAGAAGATTGTGGTTTAACTTGGTATTTCTATGCTGGAATGAAAGCTTTGATGCCAGATTTCACCCAGGAAGAAACCTCAATGACACATTTATGAACAGGATGATTAAAAATATAATTCCAAGGAAAAGGAAGTCACAAAACGAGCCTCAATTAGCATGTTGATGATAAAGATATTCTCTTAATAGGAAGTATGTGACTGATAGGAGAATGGAAAGAAATATCTATAGATACCACTGCATGATTAGAGTTGCCAAGAAGACAGAGCTGCAGAGCATGACATGAGTTCAGTGTGGAGATAAGGAAGAGACCATGAAGAGAAATGTGTCCATTAGAATTACTGGGTAAACACATGGAGAAGTCTATTTGAGTGAGAGATTGTCATAGTGAAATTCAAGATCTGGATGCTGGCAAAAGGTGACATTTGGTTGATTAAGTCACCTGACATGGTTGGCATTAAAGTTGATGAACACAAAGATATTTGCAGACAGGTGTAGAGAGAGGGCCTTATCTATACTATCAGAAATTCTATCTAGAATGCAACAATCATGAGAAGAAGAGATGGCTGAGTTTAGTAGAGAAAGTCAGAGGTACATGTAAGAACAGTCTGGAAACTGAAGAGAGAGTTCTCTTGCCAGTGAGAAATGTTCCTGTACTTAGACACCAAGGCCATACATGTGGACACTAGAGTCTTTCCAAAAGAGAGGAAGATAGCCAGGAACAGAGAATTCAGTGGAAGTTGAAGAAATCAGATTAGTTTTACAGAGTTAGGATGTCCAAAGAGTTTTCCAAGAGCAACAATTCCACACTGCAGAAATTGGTAGGAATATCACAAATGTTGGAGAATGGTTGAGGTGTTTTTGAACAGTGGGTGGGGGTAGTTGTATTTGGTTTATTGCTTTTAGTCATAGTATGTTTTTAAAGGTAGAAAAGGCAAAGAATAATAGTAGCTGCCAGTCATCTAAAGGTAATATGTGCTGATAAGGAATTGGCACAGATTGCAGCATAGTGTTGCCTCTTGGAAGTGCTTGCAGGGAGACTTTTCCGTGCACGACATGGTACTGCAAGAACTTTGATATTACTGTTGATCAGAGCAGCCTCTCTAAATGCTGGCCAAGAGTTTGGCCTCCTAACTACCAGTCAGGATGCAGCAACCAGAAAATTGCCAAACTGGTACCTCCAGGATGAAGAGTTGTAGCCTCCATCCAGTCATATCACCAAAAATTCCTGACAGCCACCTTTATTATGGCCTCAGAAAAAGGACACCCTATTTTAAAGGGGAAACAATGGATAAGCCTCTACTACTGTTCAAAAGACAGGTATGGACTGGGTGATATGTAGAACTATCTACTCTTATTAATGCTTGAATAACTGACATAAATTACAATGAGATGTCATTTTGCAGTACATTAACAGATTGTGTTATTGTTAATTCCATATGTTGTAAACGTAAATGCAATATTATTGTCTAACTCTACATAATCAAGGAAGAAATTAATTATATTGCTATATTTATTGACTGTAACGAAAGTAAGGAAGCGAGCAGAAAGAATTTGCTTATTTAGCATATGGTGGTGATGTAAAATCAAAAAACAATCGTGTTTTTATGCAAAATTCTTGTTGACTCTCAATTTATTTGTTTGCAAGCAATTATATTCAGTAAAATCAATGTCTTAGCCACTGAAGCCTTTTGTCTTCTTCAGTAATGTTGTTGGAATTTTGAATAAAACCTGGCACTAACAACAGCATCACCTGGACAAACTGAATTCATGAATAAAACTGAATTAATATGCATTATGTCATTTCTGTTGCTTTGATTAATACAATATAACAATCTTGTTAATTTCATGTCAACTTCAGAAATTCATCTTGTTTTCTTCTTTCTCTCAGTTATATTTCCATGGGCAAAATGTGAAAGCATTACATGAATTTGTGTCTCCAGAGTATTTGCCTCAAGATTATTATGGCTATCTTCCTGTCTCTGACAATCAAGTAAGTTCATTGTTGATTATAAAGTTATTTTATATGGACTTTTAACTTCACTGTCTGAATATCAAACATTTTCATTAAATTTTTATACTTTTCTTATTTTTTTCTACAGCTTAACTGTATTCATTGCTTTCCTCTTTCTTGCTCTCCCCACCCCTCTCGCTCTCTTCTTTTTCCCTCTTTTTTTCACTGGTTCCCCCTTTTCTGGCCTGCTTCTTTTTCTGCCAGTTTCCCTCTTTTCTGGCTTATGACTTTTTCCTTCATTTTCCCCATACTGCGTCCTGCATCTTTTTCTGACATTTTTTCCGCCTTTCTGGCCTGCCTCTTTTTCCGCCATTTTCCCCCTATTCCGGCCTGCCTCTTTTTCCGACTTTCTGGCCTGCCTCTTTTACCGCCTTTCTGGCCTGCCTCTTTTACCGCCTTTCTGGCCTGCCTCTTTTACCGCCTTTCTGGCCTGCCTCTTTTACCGCCTTTCTGGCCTGCCTCTTTTACCGCCTTTCTGGCCTGCCTCTTTTTTCACTATTTTCCCCCTATTCCGGCCTGCGTCTTTTTCCGCCTTTCTGGCCTGCCTCTTTTTCCGCCTTTCTGGCCTGCGTCTTTTTCCGCCTTTCTGGCCTGCGTCTTTTTCCGCCTTTCTGGCCTGCGTCTTTTTCCGCCTTTCTGGCCTGCGTCTTTTTCCGCCTTTCTGGCCTGCGTCTTTTTCCGCCTTTCTGGCCTGCCTCTTTTTCCGCCTTTCTGGCCTGCCTCTTTTTCCGCCTTTCTGGCCTGCCTCTTTTTCCGCCTTTCAGGCCTGCCACTTTTTCCGCCATTTTCCCCCAGTACCGCCCTGCCTCTTTTTCCGCCATTTTCCTTCTGTTCCGGCCTGCCTCTTTTTCCACCATTTTCTCCCCCTATCTCAGCCAGCCACTTTTCCCGCCACTTTCCCTCTTTTTTGGCCTGCCTCTTGTTTCGCCATTTTCCCTCTTTTCTGGCCTGCCTCTTGTTTCGCCATTTTCCCTCTTTTCTGGCCTGCCTCTTGTTCCGCCATTTTCCCTCTTTTCTGGCCTGCCTCTTGTTTCTCCATTTTCCCTCTTTTCTGGCCTGCCTCTTGTTTCTCCATTTTCCCTCTTTTCTGGCCTGCCTCCTGTTTCGCCATTTTACCTCTTTTCTGGCCTGCCTCTTGTTTCGCCATTTTCCCTCTTTTCTGGCCTGCCTCTTGTTTCGCCATTTTCCCTCTTTTCTGGCCTGCCTCTTGTTTCTCCATTTTCCCTCTTTTCTGGCCTGCCTCTTGTTTCTCCATTTTCCCTCTTTTCTGGCCTGCCTCTTGTTTCGCCATTTTCCCTCTTTTCTGGCCTGCCTCTTGTTTCGCCATTTTCCCTCTTTTCTGGCCTGCCTCTTGTTTCGCCATTTTCCCTCTTTTCTGGCCTGCCTCTTGTTTCGCCATTTTCCCTCTTTTCTGGCCTGCCTCTTGTTCCGCCATTTTCCCTCTTTTCTGGCCTGCCTCTTGTTCCGCCATTTTCCCTCTTTTCTGGCCTGCCTCTTGTTCCGCCATTTTCCCTCTTTTCTGGCCTGCCTCTTGTTTCGCCATTTTCCCTCTTTTCTGGCCTGCCTCTTGTTTCGCCATTTTCCCTCTTTTCTGGCCTGCCTCTTGTTTCGCCATTTTCTGCCTTTCTGGCCTGCCCCTTTGTTTGACATTTTCTAACACTTTCGCCCCAGCCCCTCAACCTCTGGTGTCTTACTCTCGGGGTTGAGGTGTCTACTCGGTCCCCTGAGCATCCATAGATTTGATGGGTCAGCTGGTTTAATCCTTCTTCCTGCCCATGCTGTGATGTGTTTGATCCGGAAATCAGAAGTGATGTCTGTCTATTCCCGGTCGACTGAAGATGTAGACACGACTGGAGAGTCTGCGCTAAGAAATTTAGAATGCAGCAAAAAAAAAAAAAAAAAAAAAAATATCTGCAGAAAGCCGGACAAACATTGGTTCAATGGTTAAATTGGTAATGTCTTTTATATTAGCAGAAAAGAATAGAGAAGAGAAATGGGTTACAGAAAAGAAAAGTAAAAAAAACAACTCCTACACTGGATTCTAGACAGAGAGTCTATGTGATTATCTTGGCTGAAATAATTGGTAAGGACATAAGATCAATCTTATCTATTGGCTTTAACAATGCCGGCATCTTTTCTAGTGACATCTTAGGAATCTCTCTTACAATGGATTCCCACAATCCCATCCATCCACTGGCATTCATTCGTGTGTGTGTGTGTTTCCCAGACTCTCTCTCTCTCTCTCTCTCTCTGTCACAATTTTCCGCCTTTCTGGCCTGCCGCTTTTTTCGCCATTTCTCCCCCTTTCTGGCCTGCCAGTTTTTTCTGCCATTTTCCAACTTTCTTGCCAATGGCAATACTGTAATATTTTTAATCTTCTTTATTCATTGTTTCTCAACACATTTTTTTAGTTTTGATTTGCTAATTAATTTCAAATAAAAGATGATTCTTAACTCTGTTTTTAGCATAAAATCTTTGTCTCAAAGTAAAATCACTGGATAAACTGTCAATTCCAAGAACAAACAGAACAATTACATGCTGACCTCTGACCTCGAGGTTGACTATCAAATTAACGACCATTTGCTATTTCTGCCAATAAAATAAGTCAACAATTTCTCATAACTAAGTTCATTCAGTCTCTTTTCTGTAAGTCATCTTGATATTTCAATGTCAAGGAATGTAGCTCTAAGACCATGCGTTAGGGGAGGTGGGTTCATGACTTTGGAAGGATATCAGTACAAAGTGTAGCCTCAGACAGATTTCAAACTCTCTTTACCAACTTTGTACCTTTAAAACATTGAAGATAAAGAAGAAAGAAGCTGAAAACGTTTTTGAGAAAATGTTGTCTCAACTACTATTGTTGATTGATATTAAGTTGTTCTAATTTCTTCTTTCAGGAATGGATCCAAAGGTTATTAAAGTTTGATGCTGAATTTGAAGAAGAAAGCAAATATGGCTTTGAAGAATTACAAGTAGCTAGTAAACATTTAATAAAAGATGAAGCTATGGAGTGTTTGGTTGGAACATACCGCAGTCTGGATGTTGAATAAACATTTGGCACATAAGAAAATGCAACAAAAAAATCCTAATACATGTGGAAGCATTTGTTAAGAGTAGCACACAATCAATTTCTTAAAGCAATCAAATGCAGGAAAGTTAGCCTGTAAACAAGGGAGATAACCCACGTACCTTGTTGCAAATAAGTGTTCCTCACATTTGTTGTTTTTTTTTTCTCATGATTGTTTTTATTTTATTTTTTTCTTTTAAACCTAGTTTTAATTTTATCATTTGGCTGTGGGTTGGTCAATTTTCCCCTTGCGAGCAACCAAACTCATTTGTAAGATGATTGTTGGTAGTATTTATTATTACAAAGTCAATGTGTGAGTGTTATATATATATATATATATATATATATATATATATATATATATATATATATATATATAGATGTGTGCGTGTGTTGGCAGGCAGTGCATTCATTATTTGTGCTTAACTTTCTTGTTCTTGAGAATGTTATTTTTTTAAAACTGTAATTGATTCATCCTAGGCATCTTGCTTGCTCCTAGAAATGTAGAAATGATAATAACTTTGATGCCAGTGATATCAGGTGAGGAGGGGGAGAGAATAATTAGTTTGTGCCTGCATGTGTATATGTATGCCCCCTCTCTCCATATTTCTTTCATAAGCCACTAACTCATCATCATCATCATAAAAATCAGTTCATTTTTTTTTTCTGCCCTCATTTTAAAAAAAATGGATATTATGTTATTGATTCCAAATTATTCAAAATCTCACTTATTAAAACCTTTTTTTCTTTCTTTGAATTCGATTAAATGCTATCTACTAGTGCATAAACAACACTGGTAGGTAATAAATCAGATTATCATTACTGTTGATTTTGTTTGTTTGTCCACTTATTTGGTTTCATGCTGAGAGATTGAGCATAAGATCCAGTCATTTTGAAAATAATGAAACCGGAAACTCCTTGTACCAACCCCACAGAAGGGGAAGTTAATGTTTCATCAATGTATGGGGGGGGGGCTATAAATAACTTGACCTCAAGACTTATCCACCTCAAAAAAAAAAAAAAAAAAATTGACATCATATACTTTAACTTATTCAAACCATCATTCTCATCTTTGTTAGAGATGTCCTTACAGACAATCTTTCGACCAAGTTTTAATACCCGATTCAGAGATTGACATTGAGCTGACAGCAACACTTAATTAATCTAAGTTAATATTGATTTCTATGTCAAAGATGAAAACAATGCTTTGGAGAATGTCTGTCTATTTCTGAGATGAGGTACTATAACTACTTGCATATATGTATATCACCTGGCTGAAACGTGAATATAACAATAAAGATGAGGACAGCAGTCTGAACAATGCAAATAATTACAATACCTCATTTCAGCGACAAAGATATGTATATGTTGACTATAAATGCTTAAAATTTACTATATATAGAGAGGAAGGTTGCTTAATATTGGAGATAGATAATTTATAGGTATAGACAGTGTGGCTACAAGTATCAACACTGCAGGGTGACTAGAAGTTTCAATGTGATGTTCAGATTTTGTTGATCCTTGGTCTGAAAATTGCATTGAAGCATCAAACTGACAGTCACCATGTAGTGTTGATTCCTATGTCTACATTGTTTTTCGAGTTCATATTTTCTTTATTAACTTTCTAAAGTGCTGATCTTTTTATTGTTATTTGTTAATCTCAAGAAAATTAGATTTCATGTCAGTTTTGCTTTCTTATATACAAAATTATTGATCTTGAAATTCTTGTATATATATATTTTTTTTTTATTTGGGAGTTTGGTTGCAAATCATATTTTAACGTCTGATGACTTTCATTTTTATTATTGTGCTTTGCATATTGACAAATATTGGATAGATCAGGTTTGGCAGATTGGGATGCATTTTGGAAATCCAATGCTACTAAAATTTGTCAATTCATTTAGTAATTTGTAAAATTGGTCTTCAAGTAGCAATCTTGGGATGAATATGACCAAATGTTAGTAAGTCTTAAAAAAAAAAAAAAATTCTCAAAATGAAAATTTAGAACAATTTTTTTTTTTTTTAATCTTTTATTAATGCTCACTCAGTACAAGGCCCAAAAGCCTCTCAAGGTAGAGGGGTTAGTTAATGAGGTGGTGTTTGGCATGGATGTAAGAGGAGAGAGTAGAATGTGAGGATAAAGAGGATGGATAACAGTTACCTATTGACTTGAAGAGGTTAACATTGTAATGCTTGAGGGAAGCATCCATGTGGGAGTCTGTTTTCACACAGTAGGTGTTCTTGGGAAGAAGCTGGAAATTCTTTCTTACAAATGAAATACAAAGAGAATGACAGTGATTCTACCTGTGGACATAGCATGGTGAATCTTCGTTGTAAAGGTCTAAACAGGATAACACTAAAGAAGAGATCTTGTCAAACTGTTTGCCATGGAAATAGTGATAGAGTAGCTTGCAATGTTAATCCTGTTGGGAAAGGGGGTGATCATCCATCTCTAAGATCATATAATGCAACATAGATAATAAATTGATAAGACTTGGTACTGGAAAATAAGGAAGTCATCTAAAACATTGGAAAAGTATTTTTTTTTTTTTAAAAAAAAAAAAAAAAAAAAAAAAAAAGAAGTTTCAATCATGATGTTTCAGCCACTGTATACTCCAGTCACCTTCAGGGGATTTGATGAGAACTTTGAACAGAACCATTTTTTTTTTTTTTTTTTTTTATTATTCTAGTTCCACATGCCATTCCCCTTCCAGATGCCTCCCTTAACTCAACTTTCCAAGTTTTTCACCACTGCAGTAGGCTGGTATTGAACTCACAATTCTTTAGGTTAAGTCACTGGATCCAGCCAATGCTTTTATCCACTGGGCCATGGTGTTCTTAAGGACATCAGTGTATGCATTTTTAGGACATATAAACTTAATGTCTCAGTTCAAATATTTGTTTTTACCAGAGCTCATATTGCAATTTTTTGTTATTATTGCTTTTCTCTAGCACCCATTATTACTGGTTCCCATGTTGCATTCATTTATATGCTTGGCCAGCTTAGCATATCTGTTTTCTTTATGAAAACTTAAGGAATCACCACATATGCAAAAATCTCCTAACCTGGCCAGGCATAGAACTGAATACAATATGGGAACCAGAGAAAAGCCATAATAAAATTGAAATATGAGCACTGGTAAAAAAAAAAAGTTTCTGAGACATTAAGTTTATAAGTCCCCAAAAATTATACAGTGATGACCTCAAGGACACAAGACCCTGTGGATAAAAGCATTGGTTGGATATTAGTGACTTAACCTAAAGGGTTGTAAGTTTAATACCTGGCTACTACAGTGATGGCCAAAAACTTGGCAAGTTCTGTTAAAGTAGAGGTAACTGAGACATCCAGAAGAGGCATGACATGTGGAACCAGAACAATCTACTGAAATTAGGTACACTAGCAATACCCACTAAAATTTCAGTCTTCCTGGATGAATCTTAATTTGGTTGCTCCAATTAGAAAATGTCCTTAACAAAAATATAGCAATTCTAAATATGAATACAGATGTGCCTTTTACTAAAAGCCAAGTCATAGTGCATCTCTCACCCAGAACTGGAGGCCTATCTCAAATCTTGTTCTAGGAGCAATGATTTTTGTTTTTGGTTTACTGTTGCAGTCGGCTTGAAAAATTTTTTTTTTTTTATATATGGAATAACTTATTTAATTGCAGTTTGAAAAGTATTTATTTCATTTTCTTTGGACTGGCTCTATTGTTTTCATTGCAAAAAAAAAAACAAAAAAAAAACACTAAAAAGATGTAATTTAGGAAATTTAGACTTGTCACTTGGAAGTTAATGTAACATTTTTCACTTAAAAGTTTGTTTTTTTTTCTTCATAAAAGCAAATACATTAATGATCAATTTTATTTATTTTTGCATATTTCTGTTTCTAACAAATGAAAAAACTGTTGAATTCTTACCTCACTTTATTTACCAAAATGTAACATTTTAATTTTACTCAATTTAAAATCATTAATCTAATTTTTGTTTTTATAGTCTCTCTTATTACAAATCTTAACGTTTCTCACATGAAAGTTCATTTTAATGATGTTTAATTTTTAACAGTTTTCTTCCAGAACCTTTTTTCTTTGATTCTGTCTTTACATTGCCAATTTTATTTAAAAATGATGGAATTCGTTACATAAAGTCAATTCAGTATTTTTTTTTTTTCTGATAATCTTATTCATAACAACAAAGATTGATGTTAAAATTCAATATTTTGAGAAATTTGTTCTTCTTTCTAAAATATATTTTATGTTTTAGTTTACCTTGGAAACAAAACAAAACAAAGAAAAACCCACGGGAAATAAAAGTAAACATGATATTTTATACAAAATAAATCATTAAGAACGTTTTTATGTAAAGGTAATGTCATAAGAAAATTTATTCCGATATGTTTAGATATTGTAATTGAGATATACATTAGCCCCAACCCTGCTGCTAAACAAAGCATTTTTAAGTCATTTTTTTTTTCTAAATACTTCTAAAATCATAAGATAAAATACATCAACATTACAATGATTACTCTATTTCGAAACACTAAAATAAATATGAAATGTTACTTTCATGTTTTTGTTCCAGAATTCATCATTCTGATATGGTTTTTGTTTCTTTAAAACTGTTTTGACATGGATAATTAATTCAAAGACTAAAATTCATATAACATTTCATTAGCAGGATGGAAGTGATGAATCTGAAACTTTGCCAAACTAAATATTAATTCTAATAAGATCTTAGAAAAGAAAAAAAAAAACCAAAATAAAGAGGATTAACTTTTTGAGCCAAATTCTTTAAATCCCAACTGTTTTTCTTAAGCCAACTACAACAGAAAACTACCACAAACTGAAACCTCAGTGGAACCACATAATTTGAGATAGGCCTCAGTTCTATGTAAAATATGCCGTTTATTTCAAAAAGTTAGAGAAACACGTGAAAATATTAAAAATTGACAAGATTTTCCATTTTACTGAAGCAAACATTGAAATATATATATAATCTCTGAACAAACACCACCTTTGATATATCTTTTCTTCTGTTTCTCTTTATAATCAGACAGAAATGGTCCATTGTTTATCTGAGATAATGGCAGAACATCATTTACATGCTAATTATGATATCTGTATATCATTATTTATTGTCTAACAAAGTAGAAAGAAAAATTACAAATAATTGAAGTAAAACCTATGTTAACTAAACTTAATTTTAAAGAAAAATAAGAAAATACATGTTGTGGAAACTTATATAGTCAACCAGGATTATTTAAGCAGAGACCAAAAGATTTGTTACTGATAAATAGAAAAAATAGTTATACATTTAATATTAGCAAGATATAAATATAGGTTCTATGACAAGTTTCTTTTCTCACATAGAGAAACTCATTTGGCTCAATGCTGTCCAGCAAATTTTGATCTTAAAATTTAAATGAAATGTCAATTGATGTCTTGTCTTCCCGATTTCTCTTCTAGTGCTCTCAATCTTTAATTTTTTTTTTTCTTATTCTGTCACATTCAGTAATCCCTTGTGTCTTAGTGGCTTTACTGCCTTGCATGGGATGAAATGATTAAAAAAAAAAAAATATATATATATATATTTCTTAGTTAAGTGCTTTTCAAACCATTTTCTGGTGGGAAGATGTTCTCTGCATCCTTTCACTCTATTTCAGAAGTGTTATTCTTTTTTCAAGATCATTTGACATAAAAGTGAATTGTAATTTGTAAAAAGACCAATATTCCTGCAGTTTGAATCTGCAAATCTTTTGTTCCAATCATCTTTGGCTCAGGAACGAGTCTTCAAGGAAGCATTTTTTTTTTTTTGTAAGTGAGGGGGTGGGGAGAAAAAAAAAGAAATGCAGAAAGAAACAAGAATCTAAAATGAAAATAGCTTTATTTGAATCTGAAAGAAAATTCTGTATTTCCAAAATATAAAATAAAATTTAGAAACAGCCAATTACAAGAGATTTAGCAAAATTTGGATAAAATCTGAATGGGAAATATTTCAGAATTTGGAAACTGAAACTTTTAATCTTACAAGTTTTGCCAATAGTCACCAGAAAATATTTGTTTTTTTTTTTGTTTTTTTTTGGTGGTGGTGGGGGGTTTAGAGAGAATCATTAAACCTTACTGCTTTTTAGGTTTTTAATTACAACTTATAAAACTGAGATTTGAATTGCTTTCATTTTTTCCTTTTTAATATACCACATTATTTCAGTACTAATTTAAAAGAAATGGATATCTACTGAAATAGTTTGGTTATATATTCATCATAGACGTCTTATAGATTATGGCACTTTCAATGCATTTTCATTTGAATAAATTCATTCTTTATTCAAATGACTCTTGAATTGAAAATTACTGCTTTTATGAAAAGTGAACATAATTTATTAATCTGCAGTAAATGTCCCAGGATTTAGGAATCCCTCCATCAATTAAGACTCCAGGATTCTTTTAATATATCCATTTCTTATTAAATTGAAACATTGTGGGATGTAAAAAAAAAATATTGAAATTGTTAAAATGTAATTCTTATGAGTCATATTTAGTCAGAATGTAAAACACATTTTATTTCAGTGAGATATTTATTTATTTTATTTTTTAAAATAAAATTATCTTTATAATGGCTGTGGATTACTGGTGAAACATTAAATTTCTTTCCAAATTCTCTTATATCTTTCCCCACATATAAAATTACAAAAGCTTTTCTCTTTAATATCACAAAGAAAATAAGATCTTACAATGGAAATGTCTTTTTTTTTTTTTTAAAATCATTTTTAGCATTAAAACATGATTCTTTTAGGTTTTGCAACAGCCGCTACCTTCTCAAAAGAATTAGAGAATTTTGACAAAAATTTTTACAATTTTACTTTAATATTCTTTCAACAAATTTTTTTTTTGTTTTTAAATTTAACAAATGTTTGATATTCAAATGTTAATTGATTATGGATGACAGAAATTTTCATCATTGGCAATTCTTTGGCTCAATGAGGATTGACATATTTTTGCAGTCATTAAGAAGTTCATAAAAAGGATTTAAACAATGGATGGTATAAAGCTGAACTGATTAAAATACAAAGTAGCTTCTCTTTTTGCTTAATGCGAATTCCTTTTTGATGTTAATGAAATTTGATCGTTATTTTTAAACCAAATGTTGAATGAAATGTTTTTGCACAAACAAATTGTTCTTGCTTTTCTTGAATCTGTTCTTTAAGTCCATAATTTTAATCAACATGACCGAGTTAAAAAAAAAAAAAAAAAAAAATTTGCTGAAGGGTCCCCCCAAAGGCAAATGTGAAAGAAATAGAAGTAGAAAGCTTGTGTCAATGTCTATCTTCATTATTCAAGGCCCCCAGGTGACTAGAAAAATCAGCATTTGAAATCCTGGACATTGGTATTAATATTTGACACAAGCAGAAAAATATGGTTCCACCTGCAAAGCAAACCATATATATATATATATATATATATATATATATATATATATATATATATATGAAAATATATAGAAAAGAACTGGTTAGGTAAATAATCCAAAGTTCTTTAGTATTTTTGTTATTATTTTAAAAAAATAGTGCTTGATTCAAAAGTAGAGCATAAATATAATTATTTATTTAAAAATATGATTCCAACATGCTACATAAGAGTTCTCATGTTTCAAAACTAGCTGAAAACTTCAATATAATTATTTGAATTAAATTAAGCTCTGTTCCATCTTCAAGTGAAATTTTTTTTTTTTTTTTTTTTGGAATAACTTATTTCTGAAATTTACATGTTTTAATAGCAGATTCATTATTGAAATCAAAATTTCCATGGTAACGGGCAGCACGATTGTTCATATAAAGAGGGGCACAGGGTGTTAATAATTTGTATCAGTATAGAGTCACATTCATAGGTGTCAAGTCAGGGTAGGATTGGGGTGTCTAAATTTAAAACTAAAGATGAATTCGTCTAGTCTGGTTTACGTGTCTATGGAGATTTATTTATTTTTTAAAATTTTTTCTGAAAGGGTTTTGTGTATATAAAAAAAACTGCCGTAACATTTGTTTTTTGATGACTTCATAAAGGGTTATCTTTTTTGTAGGGTATTTAAGCTATTTATTAGGACTATGGATTCTAAAAAAATTATATGCTAATTATTCAATGCAAAGATTTGATGATGTCGGCAAAAAACCATTAACTCATGTCTATTGTTTAATAGATTTTTATTATTTAGAAACTTAATGTGTAGTTTTTCATGTAGGCATAAAGGGCATGGGTCATCCCAAGGTTTACAAGTTCTAGTTTTGTTTATAATTTTCCATTTTACTTTTGGTGTTTTATTCATTTCTTTCAAATGCCAAAAATATTTAGATAGCAAAGTCTGATTTCTTTTATTTATATTGTTGAAAGAGCACTTATGCTGCCTCCATCTGGCTTTAAATTCATTCTTTGTGGACCCAATGTATATCATATTAGTATTAGGACTCTCAGTGGATGAGATAGTACATTGGTATATCACAGATTTGACGCAGCATTTATTTTCCAGTCTCCTGGGTTTCTACAATCACATAATTTTTCACTATTTTTGTCTAATTTAAGTGTAGGGTTTTTATTAATACTCTTCAGGCATGGGGGTTTGTTCAGGATTTTATTATTGTCTTTTTTTTTATTATACTCTCTAGATTTTCAGTGCAGCTGTAACTCAATTTTAGGGTGTTCTTATTAAATATATTACTAAGCCTACTATGGGTAGGGAAGTGTTTTTCAATTAAAGCTAGGAATTTCTGTCCTAGTTTAATACTAACCATTTGGTTGAACGGAGGGGTATACCAAATGATTTTTCTTTTCCTGTTTTTTTTTCTTCTGGTTAGTAAAATTGTTTCTATAATTAATGTTTGCCTTCTTGTATCCACTATTTTTTAGGGCAGCGTTATAAAAGCTATTGTGTTGTTGGAATATTTCTTTGTTAGCGGAGTTAATGCTGATTCTATTTTCTATTGATGAGGGTATATGTTTAATTATGGATAGAGGGTGGTTTGACTTCGGGTGTATATATAAGGGGTTAGTATTTGGTTTTCTATAAGGTTGGTATGTGTTGTTTGTTAAATCTAGAGTTACGTCGAGGAAGTTTACCCTTTTCAATTTGGTACAGACTGTTATCTTTAAGTTTAGATTTTTAAGTTCACTAAATATAATTTTTCTAATTTTCTCTATTTTAAAACTAGTAGAACTCCTCATTACCATGAGCCAGTCATCTCTATACAGTTCGATGTTCTTAATATCTATTTCACGGTGCGCAGTCAAGTTGTACAGTATTAAAAGATCAACAAGGTCTGAAGACTCTGCAGAGTCTAAAGATCCCATAGTGATGTTAAACAGGTCATTATTGTTTTTTTATCCATTGGTCCCCATTATGAATGAAGACAGATATTTTTGCGCTGAGAATTATATCTATTTCTTCCATTGTCAGGTTAGAATACACAGCAGCAAAGTCCAGGGCAGTCGTAAATAGATCCTTCGAAATTGATGGGTAGTAATCCACGATATTGAACTGTAATAGGGTGCAATTCGGTTTATCAATATTGGTAAACCAATTGATGACATCTTTATTATTGATCCATAATTTTAATCCAAGTTGTTTTTTTTATTTGGCAAGTAATTCTTTCCAGGATTCTTTTGCTGATCTTTCCAATGTCGGGTCGGGTAGGGTTAATTATTCTAGTGGTAGGGTTTTCCAAAAAATCTTGTTTATGGTCTTTAAGAGTTACGTAACATTCCTTTTCAGCAAGTTTGCCTACTCTATCGCTAATTTTTAATTTATCAGTTATTTTTTTACTAGCTCTGTTAATGCTATTAACCATATTTATGTTGTTGCAAGCTTTTTTTATAAGTCCTGGTTAAGTTTTTTTTTAATTAAGTTGTAGTCATCTGCAGCCAATTTGTAGAAGTTGCCAGTTTTGTCAGACTTAACTAGTATTTTATCACAGTCTTAAATTTAGACACCCCAACCTTAACCTGACATCTATGAATGTAACTCTATACTGATACAAATTATTAACACCCTGCGCCCCTCTCTATATGAACAATCGTGCTGGCCGTTACCATGGAAATTTTGATTTCAATAATGAATATGCTATTAAAACACGTAAATTTCAGAAATAAGTTATTCCAAAAAAAAAATTTCGCTTGAAGATGGAACAGAGCATAATTTAATTCAAATAATTATATTGAAGTATTCAGCTCTTGTTTTGAAACATGAGAACTCTTATGTAGCGTGTTGGAATCATATTTTTAAATAAATAATTATATATATATTTTTTTTAGAGAAAAGAACAACTTACCAAGCTAAGACACTTGTTTTTCTAATCTTTTTCTCTATTATCATCATCATCATCATTTTTCATTCTAATTAACTGTTACATCTGCATAACATATCTCTCTTCTACTGACCTAATTAAGGCAAATATCTGTAGCTGGGGTAATGAGCTAAACTCAGTTTCAGTTCCTGGGTTTACTGAGCAGAAAACCTGATTATATTTGTTGTACTGGATTATCTGAATAACAAATACAATTCTAGCAAACTATTTTTACCAGAGAATAATTGAGATCAAAATGGTAAATATTTTTTTTCATAGCATTACGGCTATTTACTTTTTATTATGATGCACAAATGCATTGCATAGAAGGATCAAGAAAAGTAAAGATGAAGGACATAACATTTAGTATTTCTTCTTTGGCAAACATGCACAAGAAAGAAAGAAAAAAAAAAAAAAAACACACAATGTCAAAAGGATGATTTTTTCCCTTGACACCACTATTATTTTAACTACCTCCACTCCTCAGCAATATTTATTGTTTTAGAAAACAATGATTAGAATTATAATAAAACCTAAACATTTGAAATTGAATTTATACATTTTCTTTGTTCTTGACAATTTACAACAAAAATATTAAATACTATTTATTTATCAGATTGTTTATTGGAATGGTTGGCAAAAGATCGGCTAATTGCCAATTGATTATAAAATGCTAAATAATAAAGATTTCTTCATAATTGGGTCACATTTTAATAATTTAGTAAATGTTTATAAATTTATTAATAAAATTTTTTTTCATATTTATTTATAAATTGGTAAATAATAAATATTGCGATACATCACCTTTTAATTGTATTAGTTTTTAGAATATTGTAAATATAAAATTATTCTTATAAATAAACATTCTAATAAATAAAGTGTTTAATATTTTTTTTGTAAATTCTCAAGAATAAAAAATTGTATAAAATCAAATATTTAGGTTTTATTATAATTCTAATCATTGCATTTTAAAACTAAACATCGCCCAGGAGTGAAATTATTAGGTTGGTGCAAAAATAATGTTGCTTTCTCACATATGTTACTATGTGAGAAAACAACATTTTTTGAACCAACATAATAGTTAAAGTAAAAGCAATGTCATAGGAAATCTGTTCTTTGACACTCTGGTCTTTTTGCAGGCACAAAAGTCCATGTTTTTCCTTTTTTTATAAAACATAATAAAGCATAAGTAGGATTGTGTAAAAATTGAGTTATAAATAAAAATATATCTAAATAAAGGCAAAAGGAAAACATTACTGATGCATTTCGTTCTCTGATGGACCTTTTCAAGGCAAATGTAAGGTTCTTTTTTTTTTTTTAACATGTATTTATAAATAGAAGCAAAAAAATATTGTTAGGTTTTCAAAATATACAACTACAAAAAAAGATAATGTCATTACTAACAAACTAGACAAAAACAGACATGTAATATTTCCTACTAATTCTTTAACATCTACTATTGAAAACATCTATTAAAATAATGACAATCACAGCTAAAATCATCATGGATAGGATCAGAACCAAAAAGACCCACAACAACAATAATAATTCTGAAGCAGGAATATATCAACTCTTTCTTACAGTATATTGGGGAAACTTGCAGAAATTTAAAAAAAAAAAAAAAAATACAAACATATCTATGAATACAAAAAAAAAATTTCTTACACATAATTTATCAAATGCATTAGTCAAATGTAAAAATAAGTTCAACCACAATTTGGATCGAAAGAATTTTGCTCAGTAAGAGAAAATAACTTAGTTCTTGAAAGTGCCAAACAAAGACAAAAAAAAAAAATTAACAATATTTACTTATTTTTGTTTATTAGGCATTAAATTACATCCCTTACCACCTGCCATAGTTTACTTTGATTTTCAGATAAAAACAGTCAAATATTCTTCAGGTTAAGTTTCAAAATTTTGAAGACCTAGTGATATTTTCTTTTTTTTTTTAAATACTTTTAAATACTGCATGATAACATTTGCTGTTTGCTCATTGTAATGACGTCAGGCACAAAGTGATATCTGGTCAGATATGTTTTCTTGTACAGAAAACAAGTTAAAAAAAAAAAATTACCAACATTTTTTTTGTAGTTTCTACTAAAACTTATATCACAAAATCTTTCTCTGCCTAAAAAGGAAACAAATATTGTTTAAAATTTACATTGCTAAATATCTGGGATAATTTGCTGTCTAACATCCATGCTCAGTTTGCATTAAAAATTTTCAAAATATTTACATTTATGTGTAATTATACATGCTCCATAAATTTGATAAAATCTACTGTTTTGGAGTTATCGACAGTGAAAGTTCAGATTCATTCGTGTCGCAGACAGCCATTATGGGCGTTGTCTGCATACATTTGCTGCAGAATAGCTATCAGTATAAGTATCATTGCACAGACTGAGCATCTCTATGTAAATAGTTCTCGTGTGCAGTAATTGAGACAAATTTAGACAAGAAAGATCAGTTCCGAGCTTAGCTTTCTGTAGTCTTCCGCATTTAGCTTTCCGCAGCAAATGTATGCAAACAACACAAGTGATGGCTGCCACCAATGATGCAAATGAATTTGAACTTTCACTGTCGATAACTCCAAAATGGTAGATTTTATCAAATTTATCAAGCCAGATTCGAATGGAGCATGTACAATTACACATAAATGTAAGTATTCTGGAAATTTTGAATGCGAACTGAACGCGGGCAAATTAACCAATATCTGGTCTTTTACAAACTCCTGCCTTGTATCTTTGTATTTGAAAGTAACGGCATCTGTGTTGCAGACAGAATTGAGCAACATCTTGAGTGATATGAATTTATTTTCAAAGATACAAATAACCTTGCTGGTTGTTCCTTTTCTCTGGCAATATAAATCTTGTGCATGATTTCAGGACCCTATTGGCAGTGATGATCGCCAATGGAAACAATCAATACAAGGCTCTACTTGTTAAAAGATTTCTAAAAAAAATATTTCAAATCATTATTAGGGAAGCAAAAGATTAATGTCAGAAAAATTGCTTTCATAAAATCATTTCAAATTAACTACCAAAAGTAATTCATGCTTATTTCATCTCTTGTAAAAGAAAACAATTTACAAAAAATAAAATATACAATTCTAACGTAATATGCTCCAAACAAAATAGTTTGGGTGGGTTTAAAAAAAAAATTCCAACATCAGTGGCTGCTTTTGGAATTGGTCGTCTTCGAGAATGGTAAAGCTGTTGCTGCCATACTTTCAATGCCGCATTCGTCAGTGCCACGCCGGATACGGAAATAGCCGTTCTCTCCCCATGCGTCTCCCCAGCTGTTTTTAATAATCCAGTATTTCTCTTTGGTTTTGGGTTCCTCTCCATAACCCACTGCTAACACAGCATGGTTAGTTACTTCTAATGGATTGAATTTATCTAGCAGACCAGTGTGGTGATAGATACCGCCCTAGGAAAAAATAAAATAAAAAAAACAAATCAATGTAAAGATGTGTCTACTTTGAACAGAATAGCCTTTATTCACTTTTCTTATATATACTCAATGTAATTTAACAAAAAAAAACATTTTGATTTTTTAATGCAAGAATATAAAGTGTACAGAAATGTGAACAGCCTCTGTCAAGATTGACAATAGGTGTAGCTGCTTGTTTTGACAACTGTCAGGTTTTGATAGATTTTTCCTTTTCTTTACAACTTATCAACATTTTGCAGGTTATTTGAAGTCAGAAAATATTTTTAGATTCTGAGAATTCTTTGGAAATAATAATGATTTACTAATACAAGACTTAGTAAATTAACCAATAGCTGGAGAGAGAAGAGGTGGATTCTTGACTTTCCCCAAGGGTATTTGCACTCAAGTGTATATAACAGAGCTGACTGGAATTGGAACTTGGCTATTTGATTATCAATTCAGAGCCATTATCCATTATACTTAGACTGTACATGCAAGCTTACAGCACTTGGTATTCTCAAGTAGTCACCCATCCAGGTACTGACTAGGCTCAATGTTGCTTAACTTTAGTGATCATACAAGAACTAGTGTTTTATGTCAAGATATCTTGCGATGGAAAAGAGTGCAAGACTGTAGATTCATGTAAACTAATATATGTCCAGGCTTACAGCCATATCTCAAAGTTCTGATGAACTTTTGTCTATGGTACCCTAGACTTCATGAATTTAAACACAGTACGAGATTCGCAGCAAGGTTTCATCATTTTACACTTGAAATGACTGCTAGATGTAAGTGGGAGCTCTGTGTTAACAGTTTCTTTTCCCACTTTTTGCTTGTAGAACTCTTGCTTCCGAGTCAAATTTGGTTTTCAAAAATTTAAATGCAATGTCAGCTGTTATCTTCTGTCTTCTTAATTATGGCCTTTTATTGACTTCTCTCGTTGATAGTTTATTTTTCTCATATTCTCTAATGCTCAGTAACCTCTTGCGCCTTAGTGGCTTTATTGCCTTGCTCGGGGGAAAAGATTAAAAAAAAAAATGTTAATATATATTTCAAATGTCTGTTTTGAAAGATGTGTCTTAAGTAAATGCCTGCGAATTTTATTCAGTGATGGTAACTGACACAATCTAGTACTTTCACAAAGCAGGACTCAAATATTCTCATAAAAAATTGAAACCCCTCCAGCTTCACAAAAAAAAAACAAAAAACAAAAAAAAAAAAACAAAACACACACACAAACAACAACAAACACTATATGTATCACGCACACACAAAAAAAATCCCTTTCCAACTCAGTTCCATTACTGGTCTAGCAAAGTCTTAAAATCATCACGATCAAATTAACACATGCCCAGCTGTTGGGGGAAAAAAAACTGTATTTTAAATGTCTGGAGTTAGTTGATAATTTCACTGTTATGATTTTGTTTGCAGGTTCAAAATAATTGATAACAAAAAAAACAAAAAAAAAAACTAGCTTTACATATATTTTCATGTAGGATTTCAGTTTTTGTTTTTCTTTCTTTTGTACCAAATACAAGTGCTGTCACGAATAGTCATGCCAATGGAAAATGGACCACTAGGAATTTGATTACAACAACAATATCATGCTGCAGAGAAAATTATTTGAAAAAATAACAACACACACTATACCAAATAAGCACTGGGGCGGGGGTTGGGGATTGGAAAGAATAATTTAATCATGTCGGCACTTGTGTGTGTGCGTGCATATATATATATATATATATATATATATATATATATATATTTTACAAGAGTGTTCATCCTGTACAAGGCCCGAGAGCCACTCGAGGTAGAGGGTTACAGAATAAGAGGAACAATTTATGAGGATAGGAGGGAAAGATAATGGTTAACCCTAGACTTGAACAGGTTAAGATTGTAGTCATTGGAGGAGCTTCCTCTTAAGTGTTGGTTTCACAGGGTAATGGTTTGCGAGGAGAAACTGTTTGAGTGGAACTTTTATCTCCCCAGGGGAATGAAGATGGTCCACTACAACGCGTGTGGCATGGCGAGTCTTAGCCATGAAGGTTAGAACAAGGGGAACTAAGGAATGTCATTTTTCTGAAGACTTTTTATGGAAATGGTGATAGAGCAGCAAGAAAGGGACTGCAGGATGGAAAATAATTTGTTACCCATAAGGATGTGGAGATGCTTTTGGACTAGAGAGAATAGAAATTGAAGACTCTGTAGCTCCTGCTCATAGATTGCAGCAGGACTCCATTTTTGGACTGATCTAGGAAAAAAATAACATCAAGTTTATATTGATCTGGGTAACCTACAGGGAATTCCAAACTTTTAGCTGGAATTTTGCCTCCATCTTGGTACACATTCCCAACCCTGGAGAAAAAACAGTAGGAAATGTTTCCTTAAGTTTCTTTACTAATTTTTGGGCTTCGGTGTTTAAACTTTCTACCTTGTAACACAAGGAATTTATCGGTAGATCCCATAATTGGAATTCTGTTATCCAATTCATACCAAGTAAGTTTGTGGTATTTTCTATGACAAATAGTTTAGTTTTCCACGTTTTTTTATTTAACGTGACGTCTGTAACAAATTCCCCAATAAATTTTCTTTGTCTTCATTAAAGTTGGTTTCCCCAACTTCTTCCACGTATGCAAATTTATGATAGATAGATCCGAACCAGTGTCAAGTTGCATTTTTATATTTTTATTACTTATTTTGACGGGAACAAATTTTCTGCTTATTCCATCTTTTACCTCAGACTTTAATTTTCTTATTTTATTGTCTTTATTTTTTGACCTGCAATGCGTGCTTTTATGACCCACTCTTTTACAGTTGAAACATTTTTTTTATTCGTAAAATCGCAATATCTGTACCAGTGTAGTTCACTGCAAGCAAAACATGGCTTCAGGAGTTTTTGTTTATTTTTCTCTGGTATTTCACTTTTTGCTTGATAATCCGCAATTTTAGAATTCTTTTTGGTAGACTGACTTTCTTCTTTGTAGCGTATTTTCCTTACATGCGAAACGCCAGACTGTTCTATCTTTTTTGAATCTTTCTTTACACTAACATATCTTGTGCAGTCTTCTGCCAATTTCTATACTGTAATACTTGGATCGCTTTCCAATTTTGCCAGTACTAATTTTCTCAACTCTGCATCTCTTTCTGATACCAGCCCCTGAACAAACACCAAGCACTTAAAATTGTCTGTGCTTAACTCTGCCAGCTTGAATTCTTCACAATGCTTATTCACATTGGCTGCATACGTTATATAGTCTTGTTCGTCATCTTTCATCAGATTCAAACATTTCCACCTCATGACACAAAAATGTCTTTTTACTAAATAATTCACTTAATATATTTACCGCCTCGGTATGTCAACTCGCTAGTTTTTTTCGGTAAAATGTAGTTTACCAATTTGTTAGGCTCAGCAGTTCCTAATTTGCTTAAAAGAAGTCTAACCTTCTTTCCTTCAAACCACGAGTGGCAGTCCTCGTTATACACGTCCGTATATTTTTTATAATACTCCTCAAAAGTTATCTCTTCATCTGGACTGTACGTGAATATTTCAATTGAATTCCATATTGTATTCTCTGGGAAAGAATCATTTTGTAGATTTTTCTCTTTCCTCTTCTCAGTTATTACCAGAATTTTGTTTTGAAAATCTCTATGCATCTGTTCCATTTTTTGTTGGAATTGCATTTGTCTATTAAAAGTTTCCTCCTGTAGCTGCATCTGGAATGTTTTTTGTTGCTCTAATATTGTCATTTGTTGTTCTGACTGGAACTTAAAGAATTCCCGGAACATACTTTTGCATTCCTCCATCTTCACAAAAAGTTTACACAATGCCTAAATACTTTAAAGGTGGTTATTTCGCAGTGGAGGCTTGTATTTGTACTAAATCAGTTCTAAAATAGGTTCGACATACAAACGTTAGGAACTTGATATAATAGGTATTACGCAGAGTAATCTTGTTGTGGTCGCTGACTACTTTCGTATTCGACTGTCAACTACTGTTGCCCGACATCGATTGACCCTCGTTTCTCTTACTACTTATATTAGGTGGGAGAGTCTATTAACTATAGAATAGGTGTGTTTCACCATAACAGCCATTGTCCTGTGAAATAAGAACTCGACATGGTATCCTTAGACATTTATTTTATTTTTATTTGTTTTTAATATAGTAAGAAACCAAGGCATTTTGAAGTGACTGAGTGGTGACTAACACCTCTACCAGATATAGGAGTTGACAATTGGACTTAAGCTGAGACGGGCATAAAAAGAATCCAGATCGATGGATAATCACTTCTGTAGCTGGTTTGTGAACATTATGTTTTGGGCGTGTTTGGCTAAAAAAGACACTTTTGATAAAAACATATATACATGTCTATGCCAGGGAAAAGGTTAATATGACATAATATCAAAATAAACACAGATGGATTTGCTGAAAGACAAAATTAAGTGACACATTATAAGCCATTTGTATACAGAAGGGTGGGGAGTGTACTGGAAAGTTCTTGACCAAAGCCATTTCCAAAAATCTGATCAAATTTTTTTTCCCCTGCATTCCTTTTTGGTCAGGCTGAGAACTTTACAGAACCTCTTTATTTTACAAGCTTTTTTTTTATTTGGATCAGTTAGATTAGAAATGCATTTGTCGGATCAATTTTTATGAATTTTTACCAATTTGTTTTTGTCATTTTATTTATTTATTACAGCTTTTAGGTTGATTACCATAAATTGCAGCATACAAGTCGACCAAGATTTTTAGCTCAAAATTCTGAGGTAAGCCTATACGTACTGTAACCCCTGCACACACCAAAACAGACAACTGGTTACCAGTGGCTCAATCAGTGGCTCAGTAGGCCTACCAGTAAATGAAGTTAGGCTACATTATATGAAAACCTGTGCCAAAACGACATTAGGTCACACTACTTACCTGTATATAGTGACACTAATCGTAATATCTTTCTATACGAGCTGTATAGCAAATGGCCTACAACACACATCGATAGGTAATGCATATTGCAATAGTATAACTTTGTGAAGATTTCAAATTCATCAGGTCTACTGATAAACACATTAAAGTCAACATTAAATGACTTATAAAATATTACAGTCATTACTATCAGGAAATACATACGATATTTAGTTGTCTGAAAGACAGCCCGAGTTAAGAGTTAAATGGTGCTTTTGTCAGTGTTTATATTTACTGTATCAACAGTTGGATACAATGAGTGCTGTACTATTAATATAATACTTTGTGTTACTATTTTATTATTTATTATATTAATTTAATTTCTGTTTTAATATGCCAAATATGTTCACCAAAGTGTTAGCGGGAAAGATTTGAAGCAGCCTGTTGCGGGGGGGGGGGGGGGTAAGGTAAGTGTGGTGTGCAGTAATTGTTAGTACTGTCCCACTTGTTTACAACTCAGTGTCAAAGGTTTGCATTTTATACTCGCCATATAACTTGACTCTAGTTTTGGAAATATTGGGGGGGGGGCTTAAAAACGCGACTTGTACACTGCAATTTACAGTAAGCATTTAGTCTGTTACTGTTAAGTAAGCAGCTTAGATCAAAAAACTAAAGAATGAACTCCAGCAATATTAGAACTTTCATTGTTTATCCTTATCCGTAGGCTACAAAAGCCCAACCTGCAACATCATTCATATTAGCCACATAGTTAAATTCTTCCTTCTCCAATTTTAACTTCCATGCCATATTGTTTGTTTACACTATGTGAATGTGTGGATGAGGTAATGGATTAGTGGCTCAGAATGAGTATCAATTCCTGTTGGGTTCATTACATTTACTTACATGCAAATACTATTGGGAAAGGTTTGAATCCATTAAATCCCCAGCTATGGGTTAAATAGGGGGATTTGTATTTGGAAAAATCATTGTTATTTTCAAAAAAATTGTTAATGCAATATCCACTCACAGAAACGTTTTATTATTAGGTTGGTGCAAAAATAATGACGTGATGTTGTTTTTTGATGTATTCTTTAACGTCAAAAAACGACATTATTACGTCATTATTTTTGCACCAACCTAATACAATCTAACATATGTTTCAGCTTTAAATAACCCACAAAGGGTTGATAAATCATAAAAAACAAATCAGTCAATCATATTTTCACTATAGTATTAGTAAAAACCTTTTATGTCATTTGAATTTCTTAGAAGAATTATCAATCATTTTTGTCTTGATCTATTTTCAGATTATTTCTGTTACTTTTTATTACAGCTTACAAATTTTTTTTACACCTTCTTGATGATTGTTTCTGAATTTCTGAGATGAGGAGTTATCATTTACACTATTTATTAGGTTGGTGCAAAAATAATGTCGTTTTCTCACATAGTAACATGTGAGAAAACGACATTTTTGCACCAACCTTATACATTTACATTATTATCACATTTCGACTGTTGTTCCCTCTGGCCATCATCAGGTGTATATCAACCTGGGTAACCTACAAGAAATTCTGAACTGAACTCTTTATTTAATTGACAGAAGTAAACTGTTCTCATTCCACTGTGAGCCATTTATTTGAATCAGCATGTCTATTTTACAAGTTGAAAAATTCCCATTGGCATGACTATTTGAGACAGCACTTGTATTTGGTACAAAAGAAAGAAAAAAAAACTGAAATCATACTTACATGAAAATATACGTAAAGCTATTTTGTTTTAGCAGCCACAATCTTAAAATAAAATATGCAGACGACACAATATCGATAGAAGACATAGAAAGGAAGTGAAAGAAAGCAAGAAGAAAGGACTAAGCATCAATTGTATGAAGATATAATGCATGGCTACAAATTGGAGATATCAAGCAAGTATAAATTTTAAATAGGTAGAGTTTTAACAGAGGACAGAAAAAAACAAGACCAAAATCAAAAAGCACATTGGGATAGCAAAGTATTAAAAAATTAAGAAACAGGAAAATGTTTGTTAGAAACAAAGAAAAGAGTTGTGAGCTGCTATGAAATATTGGTCCTCCAATATGGCAGTGAATGCTGGACAATCTCCTAACAGATGAGGAAGAGACTTGAGACAATAGAAATGGGCCATCACAGAAGGATCTGAACATGTAAGCAATGACAAAGTTATAGGGAAAATGAAAACTAAAAAGGAAAGTTAAATTTTCTTGGGCACATAATAAAGAAATAAGAGTCTAGAAAACTTGACACTTACATGACAGAGGAAAGCAGGCATATAACCCCTGCCTAATGAGTTTGTGTAACTGGTAGAATGGGGATTAGGAGAGATAGCAAAAAAAGACAAACTCTACCAAGGACAGGAAATTGTGAAGAGCCATGATCGCTCACATCATTAAAGAGCCATGGCATATAGAAGAAGAAACCTATTCCTCACCAAGATGCAAAAAAGCTAAAAAACTCGACTCAAATTGTTTCAAGTTTTTAAAGGAAGCATTTTTTTTATTATTTTGTCATATTAAAAAAAAAAAAAAAAAAAAAAAAAAAATTTCAGTTCTCTAGCAATTCAATGTCTATTAGACAAATATTATGAATTTGAAATGAAAATAAGCTGCCAATGAGATTTAAACATTTACCTCTTGTCTTAATTTAAACAAATTCATCATGAACATTGGATGAAGAGAAATGCAGATATATAACCTGATTGAATTTTACTTACAGGTAACTCTTCATAATATGGAAACCTTTTTCATGACGTAAGTTACTAAGGATTAAGTGAAATGAGTTTAAATCCGAGGATGTTTCTTTATTTTTGATTCATGTTATTTATTTAAGATTCAAAGAATGGGAAAATGAGCCAAATGTTGCAATAAAAATCCACAATAAAAATGAGAAGAAAAATTAGTCAAAATTAATGAGAGGGAAAATGGTGGCAGTAAAAAAAAAAAAAGAAGAAAGAAAGAAGAAAAAAGAACACAAACCTTGTAATTAAAGAAGTCTTGGTAAACCTCAAAGGCAACTCCTATTGGTCCATTCTTGACCAATTCCAGCATCATGAGAGGTTCATTGCAAGCCCCATAATAGCCACCAATATAACCGTACTCTCCAGTATAATGCCGTGAGCAGTTAGAGGGCTTACACGTACCAGTTTCAGCATGGTAGGGGTAGCAGTCATCAGCTATAAAACCAAAGTCTTCACCATATTTACCTGAAAAACAAGAAACAAACATTAATTTTCATAATCTTAACATTCCAATGGAAATTATTTTGAGACAGGTAGAATGAAATAAATCTTTTATATATATATATATATATATAAATAATTACTTAAGATCTTGTTAATGATATATTTCAACCTTATATGAAAAATAATGCCAACCCAATTTATATTCACCCCAATTCTATCTTTAATCCGACATATTCCTTCATCTCTAGAATATAGGATTAGTGACAATGTAGGACAAAATTTAGTTTAAATTTAACATACGTCATATTCAATTGGTTGATCTGAGTAAAGCCCACAAATTTTATACATCCCTACCTTTTTTTTTTTCATAAAAAGAGATTGTATTTTGCTTTTAAATCTAAATAAATTGTTCACTCACCAGCAATTTACAATCATCTGATGAGATGCATTGAAACAACTGCAATTGTGTACTGATTTGAACATGTTTTTGATGTAATATCCTAATATATATATAATATAGCTTTAAGTTATTCTCTATTTATGGGTTAAGGCACTCAATATCAGGGATAGAGTGTATGTAAATATAAAAGTGGACATTGACGTCAACACACGGAGGTGACATTCTGTTTCATTTGTTTTATTTCAATCATCAGGCCATCATTGCTTACATGCAATGATGGCCTGATGATTGGGTTTAACATGAAACAGACTGTTGCCTCTGGGTGTTGACTTCAATGTCCACTTATGGAGGACACTCCTGTCTTTTTCCGATTTATAATATAGTGGTGAAGGGTTGTACAGAACCAAGCACACCTTTTGGAAGAGTTTAATATATATATATATATATATATATATATGAAAATATATAGAAAATAGGAAAGAACTCGTTAGGTAAACAATCCAAAGTTCTTTAGTATTTTTGTTTTTATTTTTAAAAAACAGTGCTTGATACAAAAGTGAAGGAATCATTTTTTAAATAAATAATTATATATATAAGAATTAATGTATTTATTTTTAATCCAATATTTTTATTACTTTATATGTTATTTTTAGTGAATGCTCCTGTTTTAGGCAGATTCCTCATTATTTATTTGAAACAGTGGGTGCATTCTGTGTCTCTTGGCCTGCAAACGTGAGAAAATGATCTTTCTGGCAGGGTCCCTCTTTGTAGGAGAAACCCACCATCTGATCTAGCATGTTGCAGACTAGCAATGGTTCTATTTGTCCTTTTAAAGAATGCACATTTTCTCATTCAGATTTTCTCAAGAGCCTATAATGGCTCAGTTTCATATCTGAAAGTGAGCACATTCAGATATGGTAAAGTTACTGAATGATGATGACACATCTTTGGAAATTGCAAAATATTTTAACAGAATTAAAAGAAGATGAGAAACTGAAAACATCAGACAAATAAGAAAAAAAATGGTTTTTAGTCAGTCACGAAAAGAGATCCAAGAAAAAAAGATTAAAATGATAAAAAGTTGATTGACTAGCAAGAAAATATTGGAAGAAGCTGGTGTTGCAAATGTAAACAGAAAAGATGAAGGCAGAATATTATGAGCATTGCTTAAAGACATGAAAGTAAGCAAACTAACAGATTTAACCATTTAGCATTCAACCTGCCCCATAAATATCAACTCTCAATGCAGGAAGTCATGTAAACAGTGAGACCATGACAGCTGATATCCACAGGGTCAGGTCTGAGTGTGTTGAATGCTAAAAGGTTAAGTAAACATCCCAAACAGAAACATAATTTGGCCAAAGAAATACATAAAAAATAATTTCTCAAGAATAATTTTCGATGATCAAGGACATGGTTAAGCTAGAGTTTGGGTCCTTCATGGAAAAAATTAACTGACATAACTTAGAAAACTGCAGGGAGGTGGAGTAATGTTTTGGCCTAGTATTGTAGGCAGTTATGTTATAGGTCCCTTCAAAATTGATGATGATATCAAGATATGTACAGATGTTTGGATGTCAGCTGATATGATATCCAAAAATAATTCAATGATTTGACCTGTTTCTAAAATCATAGAGCTAATACTATCAAAACTTGAGAATTAATATTAAAGTTGTATAATGCTAATTTTTTTACATCAACTGATTATAATATATTTTATCCAGATATGAAAAACCCTCATCGACTTTTGAAAAACGTTCTGTACTATTCTCTGTTTTCCATAATTTATATCTGGATTAAAATTATATTAGAAACCTAATTACAGTATTTTCCACCATATTATAAGCATTTTCTCTCCCACTAAAATCAAATTAAGTAAATGATTATTTGAAAAGCATGCTGTACCTTCATGATTTGGAGACAATTAATGAAATGGTTGCTAGACAGTCTCAGAATTATTCATGACACAATATAAAATAAAAAAAAAACAAAACAATTTGTAGGTATGACCGAAAAGAAATTTGTCAGCTTTCATTGGCAGCCTCTTTAAATATGATTAATAAAATAAGTGGGGACAGTGGGTGGGGTACAATAGAAAAATGAATCAAGAATCACAAGGAGTTATCAGATTAAAATTTGTATATTCATATGAGCTGAAATTGTACAAGTCATTTCAACTAATGTTCTTGGTTACACTTCAATCAAGGTTTTCTTGGGTTTTTGTTCTTTTTTTTAAATACTGAGATGTCACCTTTTATTCTTCTACAAGGGTTTTGGATTAATGTCATCATTTATGAATTGTATTGGCCAGAATATTGTAATAACATGAGAAACTCTGAATTGTGGGTTAAATACTAAAAAATGCAAGAAAAGTGACAAAATTTAATAATTACATATAGAACAGACTTTACTAAAAAAAAAATAGAAGTGGAGGAAATAAAACAAACTGCTAAAGAAGTTTGATGCAAAACAAAATGAAACACAACCCCCCCCCCCAAAAAAAAACCCCAAATAGGTGGGGGTGGGAAGAGGAAAAAAAATTCAGTGTTAACTAGTTATTGCACCACATTTTTTTTGTCAGTAAAATTTTCCACTTTCAGTATATTACAAACAAGATGTATTGATTTTTATTATCCTCAGTCAAGCTCTGAAAAGTGAGGAGTGACAACCATTTAACTCCTAACTTTTTTACTCTTGCTTACTTTTCTTTTGGAGGTAATTTTGTATCAAACTACCTTAATGGTATGCTTTCTTTATTTTTATCTTCCTTATCTTTAGGTTTTTTTTTTTTTTTATCTACCCCCTCTCTCCCTTCTTACCCCCCTTTTTTATCTCCCCCCCGTCTTTTCCCCCTTTTTATCTTTCACCTTCCTTTATTTTCCCCTTCTCTTTTCATCTTTTCTCTTAGTCCCATTTTATTTAGTTTTTTTTCAAAAATAATGTCCGTCTTGTATACAATTATTAAAAGTTGTATCTATAACAATATTTTCAAAAGTAACAAAACTGCTATGAAACAATATAAAATAGTAACAAAAGATGAAATCAGAAATTCAGATATAAACAAAAAAAAAAAAAAAAAAAAAAGAGAGACACTTTTATCAAATAAAAAATGACAATGCTTTATCTTTTTATCTTAGAATTTCAAACAACATCGTAAATGGGAGAAGTTAACTGATTCAGATTTTAACTGATTACATTTATCATTATAGATTAAAAAAAAAAAAAAAAAGAAAAGAAAAAAGAAACCAAACATCTTCATCATCAGCCCCATGACCAAATGTGGTGCACGGTTGGATTGGTTTTTCATTCATGTGTAGCTTGTCTTGAGAAAGGCAACTTGGTAGAGACCATCAGTCTCCAGGTCAAACCACAACTGATGTCCGCCAACCGGAAGTTTTGCCTTGGTCATGCACGTGTATCCATTGGTACTATTGAGGGAGCCCTTTACCCTCGCTGTTGACTTCCATCTAGGAAGCCCTCCATCCAGCAATGCTGTGTCCTCACTGTACTGGTTGCAGACATAGCTATAGAGTCTAGTCTACCCTATTGTGATAGATGGATGTTGACCCCTACACGAAGCTTAATGTACCCTTTGACAGGTCTTGATTTCAATTCTGCTGGGTTTCTGACCATTCTTCACCAGAAAATCCTGATAGGGGAACCAGTTTAGATGTGGCACATTAATTATTTTCTACAGCTTATCAACCCTTTGCAGGTTATTTAAAGCCAAAAAATATTTTTAGATTGTAAGAATTCTTTTTTTTTATTTTGAGAGAGAATAATGATTTA
Source organism: Acanthosepion lycidas (assembly GCA_963932145.1). Lineage (NCBI taxonomy): Eukaryota > Metazoa > Mollusca > Cephalopoda > Sepiida > Sepiidae > Acanthosepion > Acanthosepion lycidas. Next base: position 95,750,048 of record OZ010597.1, on the reverse strand, counting down.
GTGGTACAAGACTTACTAATTAACCCATAGCTGGGGGTAGAATAGATGGATTCATAGCTTTCCCAAATTGAAACTGGAACTTGGCTCTCTATCATTCAAAAGGTGATACTGGTACCAGTAACACTCATAGAGTGAGCTGGTATGAAAAAATAAAAAATATACCAACACTAAATTCGATAACATTTGAAATGATTGATGACTAATGTGCAATATACTTACCCCCAAGGAGGTAAATAAAGCCTCCATCACAACCTTGAGAATATTCAGAGCAACTGACAGGTTCCTGGGTAGAGAAGATGGTTGTCTTGCTGTTGTTGGTAGCAATTCTGATACGAGCCTCATGCATGGCTAAAGATGAGAAGACATAGCAAGAACCACAGTTACCTTGGTTCCTCACTGGAGACATATAACTGATTCCATTCACATTTCTCCAATCAAAGTTCTTAGGAAGCTGTTTGGCCGCTGGAAGGGAAAAGTTCAATAACTTCACAATGAAACAAAAATTTATTATTGAATCGATTCATTGAGTTATAAAAAAAAAAATGTGTTATTTTTTTTTCTTCAAAAAAGTTCCACTTTTAAGGATTTTAATTTTCAAGAAGTAAAAAAAAAAAAAAAGAAAACTTGTTTCAAATTGTGATATGACTGGCTTAAAACACAAATGAAGTGTTCCCTAAATGATTTATCTGTATCTGAACTGTGGTGTACTTTTATGAACAGCAGTAAAGTCTACAAAATGGTATCTTCAAAGCAGCCAACCACTTGACCAAAAGGGAATAAAATACATAAATAAATAAAAAATTTTCAGATCAAGTGTCATTTGATGGGAATGTCTGTAAGATTACATAAGCAGAGCTCCAGAGTGCGATGAAAAATGAACAGTTCATCAAACCAATCACTATGCTAACAGTTACTCAGCAGAAATAAGAGGTGGTGAAGGGATTTGATTACCCCACCACCCGAGAGTAAGTCCTGGTCCAACTTGAAACTCTGCCAATTAACAAATAACCAAATTATTGAAAACAGGATTTGGGTGTTCATTTCTTGCTGTGACACCAATTTCAACTTGCAAGACTTTTCCTGTTTTTGTTCACACAACTGATTTGTCTGGTCAGTGAAAAAGCTGAAGGAGCGTCCATGCAGTAGATGTTTACAAAATAATCAATCTTCTGTAAATGCACATACACGCAGGCTGGGTGTGTGTGTGTGTGTGCATGCAAGAGTTTTGTGTCCCTTCCCCCAACTCTATAACATCTCATTTTTTTTTAATAAGGTAGTATTCATATAAAATACAACCCTGTAACTTAATTCTGTACAATAATGGATCATATGCAATATAGGTGAACAATTCAACCAGAAAAATTAAAAATAAAAGCAATGTATCTGAATACAAATTAGAGACATGTCATAATAGAGAATTCCCTCTTAAATAAATCAACAAAGTTTTGTGGCAATTTTTAACATCAACTAATTCAACTTGTTAAAAAGTTGAATAAATTTAACACAGTCAACATTATGGATAAAAAATAGCGAATTTAATATAGCGTTTTTTGATTCAGCATGAGCAAAACAAATTCACTGATTTGGACAAAAACGAGAAAAAAAAAAAATGACCTTAGAATGATGTCAAAATCTGCAAATGTTTTTTATTCTTTAATAGTTGGTTGTGCTTAGTTTAATATGCAATGTATATAAGTAGAATAAAAAGCAAATATTGATAAAATAGTGAGGGTCACAAAGCACTGTCAGGATTTGGCTGCCCCCTAGTTCGGTGCTTCTGGGATAGTATGCACCAGCCCTGATGGAGGCACATACAAAAGCACATTGATATGTACAGATATAAAATAAAAAAAATAAAAAGAAGTAGTATGTCATATTTCTTTTAATACAGAGAAAATTTCAACTCTAATATGGATTTTCTTAAGTGAAAAAAAAGTAAAGAAAAAGCGACATACTTATTTAAAATAAGTTGCATATATAAATGTATATACATAGATGCAATGTGCACACAGATTATTGGCTATCATAGTAGGGTAAGGCTCATTACTCTTCATATCTAAAAGATCTGTGTTCTCTAAGTGAAATCAGAAAATGGCTAAACCTCTTCCTCCTAAAATTGTCCTTGAACAAAAATTATGTTGAATGGTTAGATTCAGTGATCATGTTGCATTCTCAGTGACTTGATACAATTAGCGGTCACAACTCTTACTAAGAGTTGCAGTATCTTAATTTTTAGAGATGCTATCTCCTTGCCATTAAAAGCAACATTTCTTCACCAAGCAGATACAAAAAAAAAAAAACAAAATGGTGATTTTTCTAAGCATAGCTTAGATGTGACAAGGTCGAAAGTAGGAGGCAGCCAGTGAGAATCGAACTCACTCCTCAGACATAATTGTTCAAGCAAGACAAGCTTGCTAGACGTTACAACACGTTGAAGTATCCCTCCACTAAGCCAGATGTAAGATACAATCCAAAACAAATATATTGCATGCACAACCATCTTACCACCTCGTTGTATTCGAACAGTGTGAGTCTTTTTTTGTCCATGTTTACTTCCATGTTTGCAGTAGTCAGTATTCTCAAGTGGTTTGCTATTGACAAAACTTGATACTGTTCAACTTTGATGATTGAATGAGTGTCCGTGTATGCTTCCTATAATATGTCGATAGGTTGTTGAAAGAAATTCAAGAGATAAAAAAAAAAAATAAATACTGACATTGATAAGACTAATGATATTTATTTCGACCAAATGGAAGCATGATGAGAAAAATGTTGAAAAATCAGAATTTTCAAACATGCCTATGTCCTTTCTCATCGAGAGGAGAAATAAAAATGAAGTGGGACTCTCCCAGCTCCTGGGGAATTTTATTTGTTTTTGTTTTCACATGTGTTATATTACTGAAAAGATTTGATAGTTTTGAGCTAGTTATTTATTACCATTAGGGTTGTAGAGGACTTTTTGTGGAAAAATTATATATATATATATATATATATATATATATATATATATAAACTCACTTAGCTACTATACTTCCATAATATTCACTCCCCTCTAACTCTTCAAATGTTGAAGGTATAACTAATTATAATTTCTATTTCACCCCTTCTACAACCTCTTTACACAATATTTATAATTTATAAACTTTCCCCTCCTCTAAGATCTCCTCAAATCTCTTTCCATTAATCCTTTTATCTATATATTTTAAAGTTATTTTTAAAGCCCCTTTTTATTCCTCTTTTAATTTTAAATTAATATTTCATTCTTCATATAACCCCAAATTAATGTCATAAGGTTAATATTTGGGTTTAATTTTATAAAACTTCTTTCCTTTAAGACAAATACCTTCCACCCTCACCTGACCCCTGTGTCATGCCTTTCATCTGACTGGAATTTTTGCCTTCACAGTTAAATTCTACTTCCTGCCCCTACCCCACTAACTGTATAGACATGAACTCAGTCTACACCAATGTTGATAAGACAGACCAATATCTTTGTCTGGCCAAATAGGCTATTCCCCATATGAGGTGATTTGGGATTTTATTGTTTATTAATTATTAGCTCTGTATTAATAAATACATTGAGCTCTTTTTGTGGATCACTTTTAATATTTTATATTACAAGGATTCACTGGGATTATATACCAACGGATTTGTTACCTTTACTGTATATATATATATATATATAAAAAATATGTGTGTGCGTAAAATTGAACACTGAGGTCAACATCAAGCATTAAGAGTATTTCAGGCTGGAACACAATCTTCAGGCTATTAGTTGTGATTTGGCTTGACTATATATGCTGATAAATGGAGCATTTTAAGTAAAAAAAGTCTGTTGTATTATCGTAATCGGTAATGGTTATGTTTCAAATTATTCTACAGACTATTGAATAGGGAGAATTAGAAAACTGGAAATTGAAATGGCTACAATTGGAGGAAAAAGAGAGAAAAGGTTATGGAGTGAGTGGAAAGTGTGTGTGGGGGGGACATAAAAAGAACAAATAACCATGACATTCTACATGTGCGCACATATACAGAGATGGGTGCAAACACACACTATGAAAAAAAAAAAAAAATTGCACCAATGAAAAGTGCATATAAAAAAGAAAAATCAAAAAGTATAAGCAGTTAATTGCTGATAGCTACTGATGAGTGGACAGAGTGATTCCCAGAGGATCCATCTATGAAATTTTGGAGTCTGGATGCTGAAGGTAACACCAAATAACTAAGTGGCAATTATAATTCTCTCTCTCTATAAAAGACAAACAAAACTTTTTCTATACAATCATTTTTTTTTTTGAGAAATTTTTATCAAGGTAAATGTGGAAGAAAAATAGCATTCATTTGAAAACTTAATATTTTCATCCATGTTTCTTCTGTGTATAAATGCAAGTTACAAAATAAAACCTCAACATTTGCATAGATAAAATTCCTCAAGGAATAGATATAGAAATATTTTTATAGTCTTTACATATATACATATTTATATCTGAATTTCCGCACACACACTATATAAAGAAAAGAATTAAATATTCATCATATAATTGGTTATAAATTTATTTCAACAGATATACATATATATAGCTGCTTCATCAGACTGATTACATTTTATGAAACGATATAAATTCATTCAGACAATCTAATAATAAACCAGACATTTAAAAAAAAGCAAATTAAAAAATAAACAATAAAAATAAGAAAATATTTTAAGGTCAAGTTAATTTCACTACTTCATTTTTTATTTATTTTAAAAAATTTTTTTAAACGTCTTGTTTATTATCATATTGGCTGAATTCATTTAATGAAATGTAGTAGGTCTGATGAGACAGGTATATATGTTGAAATAAATTTATAACCGATTATATGATGAATATTTAAGTTTTTTCCTTATTATTTATATTGCTCTGTATATAAATGTATATCCTGAGCTCTCATCATAGATTTAACATTTTAATATTTTTTATATTAAAAAGTCCTCCTTGGAATAATCCCTACCACCTACAGATTTGGTATTATATATATATATATATATATATATATATATATGTATATTTATGAATAGGACAAATGTCGGCCACCTGAGGATTGTGTGTAATTGACTAGTTTTATATGGCTTATCAACCCTTAGTAGGTTATTTAAAACTGGAATAATGTTTATCTTGTAGATCAAATTTTCAGATTACGTTTGTGCTATTCAATGCTGCCTAGGATTAGCTATACAAATTTTCACATCTTTTTCAATAGAATTTATTTCACTTCTTAGGTATGTAAAAGATTTTGATGCGCAGGAGAGAGTTTGTCAGTTTTTAATTTTTCAAATTTATGAAAATAGGAGAAAAATATATAAGTATTTTCCCAAGATGCATCAGAGAAAAAGTTCTCCCACACAGAATACACAGAAAACCCCCACCACATTTTTTCAAACTTATACAGAAAAATATGTAATAACAAAGATTTCAATTTTTATTTTTTTTTGTTTTTTTTTTACCTTCTTCCAGTTTGCGTGTTACAGGTGCTGAGGGTGGAAAAGGTAAAGTGACTTGGAAACCTGCTCTCTGCTGGATTTGCCTAAGTGACATATTCTGGAATTGTGGGTAGTGACCAGCTCTCCATGAATTTTGTTTCTTGTTAATGGCTGTTGGGAAGGAAAAAAAAAATAATGACTCATTTAAGAATATTTTTTTTAATCATTACACCCTAAGCAAGGCTATAAAGCCACTAAGATGCAAGGGGTCATTGAATGTAAAAGAATATGAGAAAAAGAAAAACATTATGGAGCGAGAACAATAAAAGAACAGGAATTAAGAAGACAATAGATAACAATTGATATTACATTTAAATCTTGAAGATCAAATTTGACTGGAAATCAAGAAGTGAGAAAAGAAACTGCTAGCGTAGAACTTATGGTTACTTCTAGCCATATCAACTGTGAAATGATGAGGCCTTACTGCTAATCTATTATTTTTTGCACCAACATAATAGTACTGTACTTAAATTTGTAAAGTTAAAATATCAAAAAGGAAAACTCATCAGGACAATTAACATGAAAATATTTAAAGTAAAACAAGCATTAAAGACAGTTTTATCTGAAACTTTGAAATAAAGATTTGTTCTTTAATTATGCTTATTTCTATTCCACACATTTTACTTTTATTAGGATTTCTACCATGGAACTAATGTCTGCATAATCTTTACTATTAAAGGCCAGAGTGTTTAAATACAAGTCCACACCTACAACATTTGTTATGAACTAACCCCCCCCCTTTTTTTTTTTTTTTTTTTTTTTTTTTTTAATAATCTCATATCCATTCAAGAGATAGGTAACTCTCCATAGATTTTTTTTTTTTTTTTTTACTATTTGTGTATTGCTATACAGTGTTTGAAAAGACAGTGAAGTGCTTTCCCATTGCCTTCTTCATGGTTTGGAATTCAGAGTTTTTCCTTCTCTTCGACTGGTTGCAACCCAAGGTTAAAAAGCCCAGTCTACCCTACTATTTAACTCATAGCTGGATTAAATTTACATCACTTTTTTTGACTACCTATAACAGTAGTATAAAAAGTTTGACAGTTCCTCTTGTTCCCTATGCAAGATTGGTCTCTTTTAATGCCGCATCTGAGTTTCAGGGGGAATTTAGATTCACAAGTGGTCCCCAGCTGCATGTATACACACTTTTAGGATTGTGTGATCTGGTTTGAATTCAAAATTTCCTTCTCTTAGACTGGTTGCCACTCAGAGCTATAGGACCCAGTCTATGCTTCTATTTACCCATAGCTGGAGAGAGAAGAGATGGATTCATACCTTTCCCTAGGATATTAGCATGTAAGTGAATGTAATGAATTCAACTGGAATTCGAACTTGGCTCCTCGATTCCTCAGAGCTGCTAACCATTACTCCACCATGCCCCCAAAATGGTTGATAAAAAAATCTATTCCTAGTAAAAAGAAAATGTTGAGAATAATAAACACCAAAAACACAAAAAGAATCCCCATTTCAAAAACAAGAAAACTTCAAGTCTTTTAATCTGTTCTGACATTCTTCTAGTGTAGAGTATTGTCTTCTATCTTATTTTCCTTATAAGCCAGTCTCTGGGCTATGTCTTTTGCTCATGTTACTTGTTATTGACTCACCAAGTTCTATAGAGTTCTTTGTTTTGGTAAAATGTACCATATTTATCAACTTCCTCTGCTTTGGGCTTTTTTTTTTTCATTCTGTTTGGAACTTTATATCTGCTGTGTTTGACTTATTCTGGAGAGGGTAAGGTTTTTCTTCCCCTCTATTTTTTTTTCTGTCTTTATACACAGAAATAGAATTTGATTTAGTTCTATGAAAAGTTTTGTATTGGAAATCATATTCTAATAATGCGACATATGCTCAGTTCTTTAAATGTTTAGATTTGTTTTTTACTAGTCAATGAAATCTTACAAAAAGTGTGGAAAAAGGATAGGAGATATTTTTTTTTTACTCCAACTTTCTTATAAAAGAAACAAATTCTTTTGTTTCTTGCTGGATGCAAATAAAATTTTATTAGATCACATCATGAATAATTTCCAATTTCGTTTATTGACTTTATTCTTTGAAAGATAAAGTACAATTAAATTTTACTGAATTATACATTCAACGTTATTCACAATGTCTTTTTGTCAATTATTAGGTAGATTTTTTTTCTCCCTTTTTAGTAAAATTCTGAAAGTTTTAATTGGAAAAAAATTTTCAAGGGACTCTTAATTTGGTTTTTATTAGAGAATGTTTTCTCAACAAATCAGTTTGCAGCAATTGAAAAAGGTAATAATCAGTTAGTGCAACATCAGGTGAAAATGGTGGGTGTGGAAAGAGCCTTTCCCAAGTCTCCCCCACCCGACTGTCTCTGTGTTATTCTTGTATATGGCATTGCATCATCATGGAAGGGAACAACATTTTTCTTTTAATCCACTGTGTATGCTGCCACTACTGTACAAATACTAAAGTATGTTAGTGCATCCCAAATTTATTCTTAAGTACCACATAAGGTTAGTAGTTAGGATTTGTCATTACAGTTGGTTTGCTAAATTAGAAATTACCTAATAAAATGATTAGATTGCATAGAGGAAAGAAACTTTTGTTTTGCCACTAGAGAGATTGGGAAAAATTTTCTTTCTTTTTCTTTATCAATTCTTGACTGGTCTGGTCAATCAAGAAATCACAGCATGGGATAAGCTGATAAAGAAAGATTGATGACTGAAAATCACTTTTGTTTTTAATGCACCATCTGGAAGTTGGATTCGTTACTCCAGCTCTAGGAGTGGCTGAGGTTAGCTGCTGAGAAAGTGGGAGAAGGAAAGAGAGAGATTAGCACCACCTATATGGTGTGATGGTGTGAAACAAGATGTGAAGAGAGTTGGAATTAAGGGGAAGCTTGAGTCCTCTGACCACTCTCAAAAGGGAGCTGGACAACCCAAAATTTGGAAAACCACTTGAGTAAATATATTTTGAGAATATGAAATTTTAGAAAAAGGTTGATGCTAAGGGTGGAAGACCCAGACCCTAACTAAGCCACCCCTACTGGATGCATGACTCCATATAAACCAGAGGTGTGGACAACTTGTAAAGAGTCCCTGCACTACTACTACTGGAATCATTATTCACCGAAACCTTGTGCTGGCTCTGAAGAATAGAACTTAGAAATTTAAATTACTACTAAGACAAGCTGCGGCCTTCAAAGAAGATCTTAGTGTCATTTGATTATAACAAGTGGGGAAGATTAAAACTGCTGTATACGAAAAATCATATATAAACCAAAGTTAATTCTTTATTCCAAAGGATTCTTTTTTTATGTAGCTTCCAGTTGTCAAACCCTCTGAGATCAAAACATGGCAGAAGAGGGTGAGGTTGTGAATGAACAAACACCAGCTAAGTGGAACCATACCTATTATCATGATACCAGTGACAACGAGTGAAGAGTCTTCTGATTGGTGACCATGTTGGTCTGAAGGAACTTGAGGACCAACATGGGGCATAGGGCTACATATATGGTTACCAGTAACCAGGATCAACCGGGGATGAGGTGGGGAGGTTTACACCTGTCTGAATTTCTGGGATGGTACCGATTTGATAATCGGTGTCCGAATTTCTGGGTGATAACAACAAAAGATGGGGACGCTAATCTACATGTAAATAGTCTCAATAAATTGTAGTTGGTTTTAATTTGTAATTTTTTAATTTCTAAATTCACTCATTTTGAAAAATACAAAAATTATTCACATTTATCATTCAATCCTTATTAGTCTTTAAGAATCATCAATTGAATTTATCTTACATTATGGAAAAATTCTTCAAATTTGCCTGAGTTGATTTACTCATTGTTTCAACAAAAAAAAATAAATAAATAAAAAATAAAATGGAGGAAAATTTTTGAATGAGATTTTAAGAAATTAAAAAAATAAAAAATGCCACTAACTTTTAATAAAATCTGGATTTGCTTGGTACAATCGATTGAGGAATGAGCTGGCAGCTGGTTGTGGGATATTTGGGACAAATTTCTTCATACGCTTTATATCAGTCTTTTGTAATACTTTTGATCCATTGTAACAAGCCCAGTTAGTGCCATCATTGTCATGAACCCAGCCTGTCTTGATTTCATTACACAAACTCACATATTTGTCACCTACTTTCAAATACTGAGAAAAGGCAAACATCTTTTGGTTGTTGATTTTTATTTCAAAGCCTTGGTTGTAAATCATTGTCCAAGTCCCTGTGAAAAAAAAAAGATTTTCAAAACTGTGAAATAAGATGACATTAGTAAATGTTTAACAAAAAAAATTCAAACAATATTTAAAAAAAAAAAAAAAAAACACAAAATATTCATGAAAGTACAAAAATAATTTAAAACATTGATTGAAATGTGATAATTGTCATATTGGTTTGCATTTCAAAAGGAAAATAAGCAACATACACTTTTCTATTTTAAGAAACAAAAACGTGATTCAAGCACAAAAGACAATTGCGGTTTATGAAGAAGATTCTGTGTATGATTAAACGTGTCAAAAGTGGTTTACAAAGTTTTATAATGAACAATTCTCTACAGTTGGATAGAGTACTTAAAATTGATAGTGCTCCAATGAAGACATTATTTGAGAATAATCAATATTATACAATGTGGGAATGGGCATACTCCAAATATACTAATCAAGCATCGACAATTATTTGTAGTATGTTAATCACACTAATGTGTGTCTTCCAAATAAGTTTAAAACTGTTGAACTATATTTCCATGTGTAATTTACTACTTAAATGTAAAAAAAAAAAAATGTCCATTATTTATGGTTGGGCTAATATCCTCATCTTTGTTGTTGTTATCACATTGTTTTAGATGTTGTACCCATGGGTCTTCAAGAGGTTTTGAATAAGATAACCTTTTAATGTCATTATTTCCTTCTAAGGATACTCATCTGCTTTTCCTTTGAGCTGTTATGTATCGTGGTTTTATTTAAAGATTGAATACATGACTTTCAAAGAAACATAAGAATTCCACTAGCATTTATTGGCAATTTTTAACATTTGTGCCTACAGAAAAATTAGTGTGCCAAAGGGACAGTTATTCCCTTGACACCGCTATCATTTTTGACTCCCTTGGCAATGTCATTTATTCTTGAGAATTGACAACAAAGATGTTGCACACCATTAATTTATTTATTTGATTGTTTTTTTACAAGAATAATTTTATATTTACAAGATTATAAAAATATAATTATAATAAAATATTTATTATTTCGAATTTTATAAAGAAATAAATATGAAAATAATCTTTTTTATTCATAATTTATAAAAATATCTGAATGAGAAAATTTAAATAAACACATAAGTAACTAATTATAAATTTTGAAAAAAATGCAATTTCCTAGCATTTATGTTTGTTCTCAACACAAAAGTTCAATAAACGAGGATGAGAGCATTACTTCCTCTTAAATATTTTCATAAGTTTTTAATTTTTTATGTTTAAATAAAAACATTCCTTTTTAAATTTTTTTTTCTTTGTAAAATGGTAAATAATAAATCTTTAGAAAAGGTAAATAATAAATACCGCATTGTACTTTATTTACATTAATCAGACTATTGTCCTCATCTTTGTCGCTCAGAAATATAGACAGACTCCGCATTGTACTTGGTTCACATATTTTTATAATCTTGTAAATAAACTTTGCTGATGGAGTCAAAAGTGCATATAGTCATAGCGGTGTCAAGGAAGCGAAAGGGTCACAAAAGTGAATCTATCAGACAGATTCACTCATGTCATGAGAAAAAAAAACCCTGCAATACACTGAGTATCTTGTAATAGAATGTTCTAGTGCTGACAGAGAGACTTCTTCTCACTACTTTATCTCCATGTTAATTGAAAACCTAAACATACAGTATGACAAGAATCAAGATAATTTGTTAACTGAGGACGGGTCAAAAATATCAGCTGAAGACAGAGGTGAAAAATGTTGACTCAGCCTTATAAGTGATGAATAATTTCTTAGCCTAAAACCGTTTCCAGAAATAAGACATCGCTATACTTTTGTTTGTGGTAGTGTGGAAAGTGAATACCTTAATTATATCATTATTTTCCTTTCCAGTTACATGTGCTACTTATTGTTGCTACTGGAAGTCTTCAAAAGATGTCATTTTTGTTATTTGGTAAAAAAACTGTAATTTTGTATTGCTATTCTTTAGGATCTGAGGAGAGATGATCTTCTTTAAGATCTAAAGGATTCATTTTCTTGAAATCATTTTAATCATTTTAAACCAATTGATTTTCTAACACATCTGGTGACAGAGCCATTATTATCGTATCAATATTATCACCAGAAATAAATGTTCTTCTTAAGTTTTGAATTTGTCTTCTTGTCGATGCTCTAACACTAAACTAAATGACAAAACACCTTATGAATGTAATTATACTTTCATGTCATACAATCATTGTACTGTTTTATAAGAGAAACCAAGAGAGGCTCAATTTGCAGTGAATTTAGGGGAACAAGCCTCTAAGAAACGACTTCACAAAACTGGAAAAAAAATCAGAATTCTTAAACTTACCATTATTTCCCTTTTCATCAAATGCCAAATTTGGAAAATAAAGTTTTATCCGAGTTTTTCTGGCAATGGAAAAAGGCTGATCATCACTGCAGATAAGTTTTCGATCATGGCCACCCTTAAATAAAATTAAGATTATATATACACTTGTGAAATGCAGCAACACATAGAAAGGTATATTTATTCCACTAGTCAATAAGTTCATAGGTCAAATAGCAGTTACTCTCACAACACTCACTTTTAAAAAACCTGTCACAAATTTAAATACAAAGCTTCAAAATCAATAAAATATAGAAACTGATTATGTTTATATTTAAAAATAATCATTTCTATGTGGTGTCCATTCAGGAGGTGGACAATCATAACACTCCATAACCCTCCTATTCCTTGTAGCCTCTTAGCAATGCTTGTACCTTTATCAAGATTCCTACTCCTGGTTCTGTCATCCATTTGCACAAGCTCGTCAGATTTGCTGCCTTCACATGTCCTATCAGTGTCAAATTCTCCAAACCCTCTTTCCTCATTATTTGTCCAAGAAATTTCAGAAATGTCTTCAATGGGTTCTGTGAGTATCAAATTCTCCAAGCCCTCTTTCCTTATTACATGTCCAAGAAATTTCAGCTGTTTCTTTCTGATTCTGAGTGTTCATTTTGTTTTCATGAAGACTTCTTCAATGTTTATGTGCTCCATCCATGAAATTCTGAGCATCCTTCTGTAGAGCCACATTTCTGTTGCTTGCTTCCGGTTTTCTTTCATCTGTAAGGAGATCAACCAGTATGACAGTTCAGCACTCTTTTCTTTGCTTTAAAATATTTTTTTCTATTTTGTTGCTTAGTTTTTTGAAGGCATCTAATGCAGGTCTAGATTTTGGCATTGCATTTTTCATTGTCAAAACACTTCCCAGATATTTAAACTTCTGTATTTGCTTGATGTTGACATCTTCAATTCATAATTCACTTCTTGAGCTTTTCCTCTTGCTGACAAGCATATGTTCTGTCTTCTTACAGTTGATAGTCCTTTTTTCTCACTTTCCTTTAATACAATGTCTAGGAGGTCCTGTAGCTTTCCTTCTGTATCTGCCATCAACACACTGTCATCTGTGTATTGTATATTGTTAAGATTGATCGCACCAATAATACATCCTGACAGGGTCTGAAGCTTTCTTAGGATAACTGTCTACCATAGATTTGAATAAATCTTGTGAGAAAACGCATCCTTATCGTACACCCTTTTGATTTTTATGTATTTAGTCAGTTCATTTAATACTAGTGTGCACGTGGTTTGCTCCTTGTACAATATTCTTTCCAAATTTATCTTTTTTTTTTCTATTGCATTTGTTTTTTAAATATTTTGTATTTATTTTGTATTTTTTTTTCACCAATTTGATGTCAGGAAATATTTAATTACATCAGTTTTTTTTAATTACTTTAAGAAATTTAAACAAAAGAAAGTACTACTATAAAAGGAAGGAAAAAAAGCAAAGAAACTGAGGAAAACTAATAAAGACTTATTGAATTGATACAGTTTATTGTCTTTAGTTTGATTTCTTCCAGATGATAATGTCAAAACATGCTGGACACATCCAGACATCATACATAATTATTTTTAACCATGTATATCTAATAGAGAGGTAATTCAAAATTCTTGAAATATTTCCTGTTTGATCTTCCATACAAAAAATAATAATAGCATAAAATTCTTTTACAAATGTTTCACATTAAAAAATGGTTTTATTACATTGACTGCCAACCACGAGGTAACTCCTGGTTGATAGTTTTCATTATGATGCTTACCACAAGATATCTCATTTTTGTGATCTTGCCATGGAGGCTACAACCATGAGTCTTTTATTTTTGTTTCTAATGCAAATAACTGATACTTGACATCTAAAGAAGGAATGAAAATCATACTAGGCAACTAAAAACAAATTTTTTATGGGAAACATTTATTGAAAATATATAAATATTTGAGAAAAAAAAAAAAAATTTCCTAAGTTGACTGTTATAAATTGCCATATATATATATATATATATATATATATATATATATATATATATATATATATATATTTTTGACTAATATTTATTTTCATCTTCATTTTTATTAGATGAAGCATTGTCTACTGTTATTAATTTTGAATTGTATTTACTTCTATCTTAAGTTTTAGTTACTTTTTATCTTAACGCATTTTCTGACAAACACAAGATAACTCATGCTTGGCATATAGGGTGTGGAAGAAGTAAGAACAGAAACATTAATAATGAGCGAAAACAGTAATCAAGGAAGACAGTAGATAGTGATTAACATTGCATTTAAATTTTTGCAGATTAAAGTTGGCTGGAAAGCATGGAGCTGGAAGGGAGTTTCAAAAGTGAGAAAAGAAACTATTAGCATAGAACTTACAGGTCAACTGTCAACTGATGAGATCTTGACTCCAGTCTAGTACTGCACTTAAATTCATAAAATCTAGGTACCATAGTGAAGAGCTCATCTGAACAATTACCTTGAAATTGTTTATAGTGTTATGAACTAATTGTTGCAACACAAAATATAAAAAGAAAATGGTAAAAAAAGACTTGTTGCCAAAGGATATGGCCAACTCTTCCATGGTCAAATAAACATGGATAAACAGAAATGACCAATAGTGATGAACAACAAACATTGGAATCAGATTTAACAAGATTTAATTATACATTAGAACAACAAAGGAAATATGTTGGTATGAAAAGATGTGTGCAATATGAAAATCAAAAAGAAACACTTAGCTTTTGACCATTTTCTGAAATGTCTTATCCTTTTTCCTTTTTCTCTTCCTTTTTTTATTTCTTTTTTTTTCTTCTTTCAGTTCAGTTCTTTGCATTCATATTTGCATGTGCAGAGATATCTTTTAAATTGTGTTTCTTTTTCTTTACTTTTGCAAGTTTTGACCCCAAGTGATTGTCGTTTCCCGTTCATATCTTCAGTAATATAAAAATTCTTTTTCAGTTGGGAAGATTTGGTGCCATGTTGATCGCTGTTTTCGCCAATCCAATAATTGACAAAAGACAAGATAACAAAAGAAAGGGTGTTGATCACTTGAGCTCTGCTGTCCAACTGATTCTTTGAATCTTTTTCCCGCATGACTTGTCATATTACATCACGTAGTTCTGCATGTGTAATATATTTTTTGATCTCACTTGCTTTTGTTTCTAGGGTCAGTCATTTGGTTGTCTAATTGCTCATCCAGCTGCTAACTTTAACAATTTGATAGAGATAGTGGGTGAATGTCACAGTTAGAGAGAGAAAGAGAGATGCTTTGCTCTAGGTGTAAAGTGTATAGAGGGTTAGGGGATTGGCTGTGTAGTAATGTAACAATAGAAAAGGCACAGAGAAGCAACCCTACAGTGGTGGTAAAGTGATGGAAGCTGAGCCATCAGATCGGGACTAATAATATTGCTTATCAAGGAGCTCTAGGTAAATAGCAGGGGCACTGGACCATATGTGGCAGCAATATTCTAAGCATAGACGAATGGTAGACTTATAGATATGCAAGATAGATTCTGGAGAGAAAAATTGTCTTGCATGACACAGTGAACTGACTTTCTTACCAGCTGACCTAGCAATGGATTCAATATAGTCTTTCTACTTCATGTCAGCTGAGAACATTAGCCCAAGAAGGCACAATATGCCACTTTCCTGGAGGTTAGTATCAGCCATGCTGATGAAAGGCAGAGAGGGGGTTTCTCATGATTGATGAAAAGAAGTTTAGTTTTGGTGGTGTTAAAATTAACAAGCCATCTTTTACCCCAGTTAACAATGGTTTTGAGGTTGTTTTGTACATCGACTGTTATTTTGACCTTGTCTAACTGATCAGCCTTACTAGTGAGGCAGGAATAAATGGTAATGTCGTCAATGTAGATGTCAATTTGATAGCAAAGACTGGATCAGTTCAAAAATGTGTCTGGAGACACCATAACCTTTAGCTTGTGGAGAAGACCTGTATACCAAACCTTGTCAAAGGCTTTTGAGATGTCCAAAGCTACAGCCTGGGATTCACTGTTTTTATCTAGAGCATGATAGATTCTTTCCACAATTATCAGTACATGACTAGTTTACATGGAGAAATGAAAGCCATATTGCTTGTCTGAGAAAAGACCCTGCAATGTAAGATGCCAAACCAATTCAGCATTGATTAGGGTTTCTAGGAGTTTCCCAAAAGGCTGATAGGTGGATTTTCTTTTGGTCCAATTTCTTTCTATTTAAATTTTGTACTGCTAATAAAATTTTCAAAAAAGGTCTTATGTCTTATCTGTTATTAGTCTATTTATTGGTAAATAAAAATTTAATTTAACCTAATTTTCGATTCCAAAAATGATTCTTTAGATATTTTTTTTTTGTTGTTTGAAACTTAATTTTCCATAACTGGTAGTAATGATAAAAAGATACAAATATTTATTGATTTTAAACTATCAGTAAAAATAAAATCTATAACACCTAAGGATGATGTAAATTTATAAAGAAATGTGCAAAGTTTCTACTCAGTTCTTGAACTTTCCATAAAGTTTGCCAGTTTAAAGTCTGTTATTTATTTATTAAATTGCTGTGATAATTCATATTTAATTTTCAGTAAACATTTGTAAACAAATTTAAAATTTACATTTATATTTTATTCACTGTCCTGCAGGATTAGATACTCCTTGCACTTTATCAAAATATATGCATGAGTTAAACCACAATACATAGGATGATGCCTTTCTGCTTAGAGTATTATTGTTACCATGTTTGAAAAACAGAAGCTAAAAACTTCAAATTCAATTACAGAATTAAAGTCCCTAGTTCTATTTCATTTTCAAGTGAATTTTAGATTCCAAAATTTGCTTGAAAATGAAACAGAACTAGACTTTAATTCTAAAATTGAATTTGAAGTTTTTAGCTTCTGTTTTTGAAACATGGTAATTCCTGTGTTGCCATGGAACCATATTTTTAAATAAGTAAATTTATATATTTATTTATTTGCTCTCTTCTTACAGAGCTCTCTCTGGATCAATATCCTCTTTGGAATTATCCATACAGATTACCAAATAAAATATATATATATATATATATATATATATGCATGTACATGCATGAACACACACACAGAGTGTGGCAAAATGATTTGACACATTTGTAGATTTAATCAAAGTGAAATGGAGTAATGAATGAAAAAATGTGTTTTTATTTTTGAAATGTAGATATAATGCCATTTTATTTCATTTTGTTTTCAATTGTCAACATAAATTGGATGGGTGAACATCGTGCTTTCATTTTGGAAATGTTTATCAAGAACAAGAAACCAGTAAATGTAGCACAAATAGCATTAGCCTGCCTGATCACCTGATTTGACCCATGCAATTTTTTTTCTGTGGGAATACCTGAAATCCAGGGCATACACTAATTCCCCTCAATCTATTGAAAAATTAAAAGATGCAATTTGTCAATAAATTGCTGCCATTCCACATGAAATGACCTGTCAAGTTATGGACAATTTCCGTGAATACCTTTGACAGTCTGTAGAGAGTAATATCACCCACTTGACAGATTTAATTTTTGAAACAAAATGACATTATATGTACATTTTGAAAACAAAAAGACAAATGTGTCAGATCATTTTGCTGCATCCTCTGTGTGTGTATGTGTGTGTATATATATATATATATATATAATGTATATAAAAATTCAGATATAACTAAAAATACATCTGTAAAAAGATAATATGAATAAAGACAAAAAGGAAAGATTCTAAGAAAACAGTTAAATTCAAGACCTTCTATTATTTAAAATATTTAATACACAAATTTCTCAAACTAAAATATAAACATTAATTACATTATAAATAAAAATTCAACAACAGCAATAACAACATTTGCTCACTTCTGTTCATTAGACATTAAATTACATCACCTAGCATCATCCATAATTTATTTTGACTTTCAGTTAAACTGGATTACATTTATGAGTGTATCCTTAAACATGCCTTGATAAAGTCCTCCAGTGAACGAAATGTGTATTTCAAACCAAATTTAAATTGATCAGCATTTTTTTTTAAATTGTTGGCCATCTACATTAAAACAAAGCAACCCACACTCAACAAAATTATATTTCAAACCAGTCACAACATATTAAGCATATGGTTCTGTTGGTAACATTTCTTTCTCTCACATGGTCATGTATGATGTCATAGAACTGCATTACGAATTTACAATCAGCGTCTATATTCTATACTTCTATGCAAACAAATCAGGATGTCATCTTTGACGGTGAACATCAGTTGTAATGTCCAATATAACTACACTGATTATGGTTCATGTGAACCAGAAGCTTAGATTAATGACCAACACAATAAAGAAATATCCAAATGCTGTACAGTTTTTGTCTTTATTTTCTCTTGAAACTAAAGCCATTATACGACACTTGGAAAGGCTCATGAAAAAATAATAGACATCCATTGTTGGTTATATTTAACAATATAGGTTTGAATATATATTTAATCATGTTGATGTGAGTTTGTGACCCTAGTTTTCATGCTCTTTGTGATTGTCAAACAAACTATATATATATATATATATATATATATATATATATGCTCCTGAAAAAATTATTTCGCTTGAGCTCTGGGTGTGGAAAAGTGAGTTTGTAAACAGTGACTATTACTGCTGCTAATGCAAGAATCTTTGATGAAATGAATTGAGTTCTTCCAGTAACTGGCATGTTTATCTAAAAATAAATATGTTTAAATTCACCTTTATCCCTGCCATGCACTAATTTCTTAGGGGTAGATTCTCTGACTGATACCAAATCAGTCGGGTTTCGATCTCGGCTTGAGGCAATCGAATGTCTAGACACACTGATGAGCTGTGAAACAGAGAAACAGTCTGTCTGTGGATGACTATATATATATATATATATATATATATATATATATATATATATATATATAAGCAATAGTTCTTAGAACTCCCATGACCAGAGAATGGAATTGATTTCCTTTTACCCATAAAAAGTGAAAAAAAAAAAAAATCATCTTTGATGTAAACAATCTGGAGAAACACGAAATGATAAACTATCAACTTCCTTTCCTTTTTATTTTTGTAAATATAGACATACATAGCATTTCAGAAACTGTGGTAGTTATAGTAAATTTACAGCGAAAGTATCTAAAATTCCAATGGTAAATATTATACATGCTGATGGGAGAAAGATATTATTTCAATGTGAGGTAAACACACTAAAAAAAGTTAATATTTCCACAGCGAGCAATCAGAAAAGTTTATTTTCTGCCT
This sequence comes from Acanthosepion lycidas, assembly GCA_963932145.1. Classification (NCBI taxonomy): domain Eukaryota; kingdom Metazoa; phylum Mollusca; class Cephalopoda; order Sepiida; family Sepiidae; genus Acanthosepion; species Acanthosepion lycidas. Next base: position 95,730,698 of record OZ010597.1, on the reverse strand, counting down.
GATTTTCTGAGATGAGAAATTGTTATTTATATGTCGAGTATTGAATCCATCTTTGCTTTTGTTATCACAATGTTTTGGTTGCTGTAGTCTCCAGCCTTCATCAGCTGATTGTCAATCCAGGTAAACTTCAGGGAATTTCAAAGTGAACCCTTTATTAATCTACAGGGGTAAACTGTTCTCATTCCACTGCCAATGTCTAAGGATATTTTGTCTAGTGCTCATTCTGTATGCCTCAATTTTTGGCCCTCCATTTCAACTGAGTCTAAGTTGATACTGCCAGGCCCAAGAATTGAACCATGTCACTAAATTCACAAGTCAATGCTAGACTATGTCTTTTGGGGGAAAATGTGTCAAGATCTCCAAACACTTTAATGTGCTCTGTATAGAGCAATGTTTTTCAACCCTTTTGTTTTTTTTTTATACTTCAGGGTGCACTTGTAGAATAAACTCTGGGAGTGCATTTTAAATTTTAATAATGAAAAATTAGTCATGAAATTTAAAAATATGAAATTTTGGTTTAGCATTCCTGAAAGACTAGCAGTAGTTTTCATTTAGAGGGATTTGTGCAGTATCTATTATTTAAAAAAAATTTTTTTTTTTAGAGTGGCCAATAATAGATTTAAATTTGCTGAGGAAGGCAAAAATAGAAAGGATTATCGACTCCTCAAAGATTAAGGAATTTAGCATCCAGTTTCAAATAGAAAATGATAAAGACTTGACTAGACATAGAAGCAATGTGCTTGCTTTTTAAAAATAAAGATTTTATAAATATTAAAATAATTCATAATTTGGGGCACACCTGGCTACCTTTCAGGGCACATTAGTGCACTTGGATGCACCAAGCAAGAAATTCCAATTTATATACACATTCTATTAGAAGATATCTGAGATCAATATATGTAGGGACCTCCAAAGATTCACTAAAACATCAGCATACATGATCAAAAAGATGCCCTAAACTTAATGAAAATAAATTTTTATCACCAAAATCTTTATTATTAAGAAGAAAGACCATAGAGTTTTTTGATTATTAAATTTAATTCTTTTTAGAACCATCAAAATTTTGGTTAAAGGTTTTTTATTTTTTGGGTTAGTGGGTGACCATAAATTATGATAGGAAATTTCAGCATCTTGTGGTGAAAAACACATTCATTTGGAAATTCTTGCAAAAATCAAATAATTGTCAGATTTTAATGAAACTTTCAGCATGTATTCAGAAATGATTTAAATTATTTTAGAAATGTTTCATCTTTAGAAAATCATGGTAAAAATATTTTATTTTACACCTATTATTCACCCCCTCCCCCACCACATTATTTAATCTTATCAAAATTCAAATTTTTCTATGTCTTAATTATTAGTTGTAAGCAGAAGTCTTTGGAGAATTTAAATTATCAATACATTTTTGTAAAACAGGACTCCCAGTTACTGAAAATTTGCTGTGAATCATAAAATAAAAAATGCAATAAAACTAAAACATTATTTAATTAGAATAACTTTTAATTGCTTTTATGAATAACATAATGTTGTCTTGAGAAAAATGTTTTTTCAATGAATAATGAATTTTTACAAGAATTCTTTTCATTTTTAAAAAATTCTAATTAGATTTAAAACTTTATAAATTATTCTTTTAAAATTTTATATTAATTTGCACCAATTAAGTAATATTGTTATAAAGAAAAAACTAAATTTATTAATCATAAATGAAATAACTTTGTATAATTCAGCAACCCCCAGTATTTTAAAAAGAATTTTGAATTTTTTTTTGTGTGCATAAATGTTTTGATTTTTGTAAATACAGACATATACAGCATTTCAGAAACTGCGGTAATTATAGTAAATTTACAGCGAAAGTACCTAAAATTCAATAAAATATTAAATTACTTAGAATATTTTCTTAATTTTGCAGATTACTTGGTAGTTAAAAAATTATATAAAAAAGACACTCATGTTATATTCAAGTAATTTTTATGGATATATTCCCCATAGAAAAAATTAGTTAAATTTCCCAAACATCAGGCTGTCAACACCTTATAAAAATAATCACCTCCATCTTAAAAAAAAATCATTTTTTCTCCCCTAAAAGGAAGTAATATTTGTTTCAGCTAATCTTCCTCAAATAAAGTTTCAGAAAAGTATATTTTATTTCTTAAAATTTTTTCCATAAAAAGAATTATGTTGTGCTGAGAAAATTCTAACTATGGCTAAAATCAGCAATTTTTAGTACTAAAAAAAACAAAAAAAAAACAAACTCATTCCAATCAATTTAAATTCAGTTTGAAATACAGCAAAGTATTTTGCTTATTGGAAATATTAAATTTAATCTATTAGCTTGAAATTAAAACTAAAATAATAGTTTCAAGAAAGATATTTCATTTTAAGGTATCATTTTTCTTTGGAGGTATCTAATTATGTCCAATAAACTAACTGTTCACAAACGGAATTGGCTAGTCTAAAAAGTTTTTCAAAAACGAATGTAATCACAGCTGGATGTCAATATTGAGATGCTTATCATTTTTTTTTTTTTTAGTTCAGTGCAGTGGTTTTTAAATTACCACTCCTTTGAATCCAGGCCACATAAATAAAACCATTTTGATAAGACCATCTGCATCTATTTTGACTACCTGACATGTCATATTCAACTTTAAACTTTGTATGTTGAAATGCATGCTTTTTGCATGGCATAATTTTTTAAAAAGGTCAAAGTTCAGAGAGTTAAGAAAAGGAACAAAAAAGATAATATTAACTTGTCACTTTTGAAAAGGACCTCCAATCAGTGGTTAACTGGAGCAAGAAATGGCTTGTAAATTTTAATTCTTCCAAAACAAAACTGCTTTCATTTAACCATGACAGGAAACCTTTTCTGACTGATGCTAAATTCCAAGAGAGCAACACACAATGCCTTCTTTGCCTCACAAAGTGTAGTGACTATATATGGAATCAATTGCTTCATCGACTGCAAGCAAATTTGGGTCATTTTTTTTGAGGGTGCAAAAACATGAACACCTATTGTTTTAAAATTGTTATAACTTTCTTTTTATTGTGCGCATAGATTTTAATTTTTGTAAAAAAAAAAAAAGAAGCAAAATAAAAATAAATGCATTAAAAAAATACATAAATAATTTAATGTTCTTTAACTTTTATTACTCCTTGTGGAATTCTGGGATGCAATAAGAAGCAAAATCACTAAGGCAGCTTTCATTTTGTCAAAAAAGTGATGTGCTTCCTCATGTTTAGAATTCAAAATGGTGTTGGAAGTTTCACCTTGTTCCAAAGCTTAAAATACTGTAAATAACAGTTGACAAGTGTTTATTTATAGCAACTGTCTCAAGGCAACAGGATGTGCCTAGAGAAGCAAGGGAAAGAATTCTATGGTGACTATTGTTGCCTGTAAAGTGGTAGAGGTTAACTGGATGAGAGACTTTTCATCTCCCAAAGGTTTTTCCCTGTTGTTGGTTGTTGCTGTTGTTCAACATAAAATGAAGCTATGTCCAGTGATGGACGACTAGGAGTTCAATCATGTTGATGGGTTCACAATCACTTTCATACTTGAAGGTTTTGTGTTCATGAGCTACTGTGGCCATTACAGATGGCAAAGAAAGAAAGCACTGCCTAACCTGATGGGATTTGGTCTCAACACAAATGGTAATGAGGTTCATCATTGATACTTTGCTATTTAAAAAGACATCAATAAAAAGAGCTACATTGACGATAATGTTACTGCAACATGTTTCAATGAGCAGTTGTCATGTATTAGACTGTTCAGCAAAGATCTTGAATATTTAGGAGATGGTACCAAAGAACTGGGTGTCTGGAAGAGATCAGAAAACTGTGGTAAAAGCAGTGCAGTCCTGGACATCACCATGAAGTAGGTTCACCTATCGTCCAGTTCACACTCCTCTCAAGTCTTTTGAACATTAGATGTTTATTCCATGTTTCTTGTTTAGGATTGGGTTTATAGTTCCTTCTAAAGTCTTTTCCATTCTCTTTCACTCTGAGTAACCCCTTGCATCTTAGTGGCATTATCACATTGCCTAGGTGAGTTGATTAAAAGAAAAAAAAAAAGTGATCCCGCAACAAAGCATTTTCTCCTTGTGTGGGAAGCTTGTGGGACATTTATGGATATGTGGCAAACAAAGTCATGAGATGTTGTAGAGTAATTAGGCCAAGGTTAAATGTAATTGGCCAGAATGCCAAACAGAATTGACAAAATTTGCAATAAACAACAACAACAAAAAAAAAAAAGGACAAAAATAATCCTAAGCAAACAATATTTGTAAGGCAGAAATAGGAAGAGTAACAGTAATAAGGCAAAAAGGCTAACAAAGTAAGAATGGTATTAACACACAAAAGGGATACCGACAAGTGATTGCAGCATTCTGACTTCAAGACAAGAAAAGAAATATGGCAAATGAGACTGAGAAATGGCCCATCTTATTGGCTAGGAAGAAATCCCACCGTGCATCTGTATGTTTAGTCTATAAATTTAGGGAGGGGATGTTTTTGCAGTCAATATTAGTGTGGATTGAAACCAACAGATGTAAGACAAGTGTGGTCACATAAGGCTGGGATAATTCAGTAACTGATGTCACCTCCGTAAAACAAATGAATGTGCAAACTTGTTAGGGTAAAACAGGACAATCCTGCTGAAGGAAAACGATTTGTTAATAGACAGGAAGTAGATATATAGGTTGATATGAGTTTCCTGATGACTCAAGTAACTTGGAATAAGTGAGTCAGTCAAGGAAGATGCATGCCAGTTGAGTCTTGCAAATGATGCATAGAATATGAATTCTCTGAACTTGATGCTACATTAAAAAGCATCAACCTCTTTAATGGTAAGCCAAGGTGCTTCACCTGTTGACCAATTCCCTATGCTTATATCATTGGCTTTCTGGGCACTTTGGCATGTGTAACGGTTAACAAGCATATCTTACAGATCAGTTTGAGCAGTGAATTTGATTCTCACTGGGTACTGCATGCTTAAGGCTTTGTACCACATCTAATCTACACTTAGTAGGTCACTATATCATTGACTCTTTGATACCCTAACCAGTAAAATGGAAGTAAACACTAAGACTATAAGTAAAATAATAAAAATCAAGATGGGCTAATCTCATCCCATGTGTTTGTTCTTGCATAACAGCTTCTTTACGCTCTTGGTGAAGTGTTGAAGAATGCTTGTAGTTGTAGATAAGAAATAACAGCAAGGGGACGTACATAGGTAACAGCCTCAACTACGTGTTGTACTGTGGGCCACAAAATCTAGGTGTTTCATTCATCCAGACCCTTCACAGATTTTACCCTCTGTTAGAGAGCCCCTCACACCTAAATTTTCAGTTTATTTAGATCATAGGCTCATCTGGATTTAAATAAGATAATCCTAAGCCTAAAATGACTGGTTACTGAGAATTTAACAACTGTTTGTTGGATGTGAAAGATTTCCAAGACCAGATGTTCCTAAATCTAAAATGGGCATTGACGAGGGCTGTGATCAGGAATAAATGTGGCAACTACTTCAAAAGTACCATCAGATCTTTTGTAGCTGATTATAAAATTTGCTTTAAAAAAGAAAATCTAGAGCAGAAAGTAGTGTCTAATCATGAAACAGCAGCAAATTAGCCATAGCTAAATTAGAGCTGGCTTCCTTATCAAGATTGAGTAAGTTTTTTTTATGGCTTATCTGCCTTTTGCAGGTTATTTTAAGATAGAAAATATTTCTAGATTTTAAGAATTTATGGAAAATAATGATTTTACTGATACTAGTCCTAGTCATTAATTCATAGCTGGAAATAAAGGACACACTTTAAAATAACACATCAACCTTAATTAAATATGGAAGCCCAAAACTTCCAAAATACAAAAACTGGTTTTGCTTATGTTTAAATATAATTATATTTTTTAAACATTCTATAACCAATAAGGTATGAATATATTTTTTATTCTATAAATAAAATTACTTAGAACATTTTTTATATTAATAGGATTATGAAAATATATTTTTAAATAATAAATTGAATATTTTTTTATCCATTGCATTTAATTTTTTTTATTTCCTTTTTTAACAATTTGGGATTCATTCTGTATATATATATATATATATATATATGTTTTTTTTTTTTGTTTTTTTTTTAACTGTTTGATGTTATGAAGCTTTTAACTGCACCAAATTTGGACTTTTTTTTTTAATTATTTCAAGAAAATTTATTAAAAAGAAAAAAACAAAACAAACTTGATAAAGACATATTGAATTACTTATTTTTAATCTTATTTAATCAATAGGGAGGTAATTCAGATGTGTTGAATTATTTCCGACTATCTTCCATACAAAAAATAATTTAACAATTGCAAAAATAAAAAAATATTTAAAAATATTTCTGAGGCAAAAATGGCATTAAACTTCATTTCCATTCTTCAAACACATTTTTATTTAAAAAAAAAAAAAAAAAAAAAGAAAAAAAGATCTCGTTATCAGCAAATGGAAGAATTTCAAAATCATACTAAAAATTACAAGTAAATTTTTCAACAAATATTCAATGTGGATTTGTTCCCTTCAAATTTGAAAGAAAAAGTGTTTTATTAAATTATGCAAGTGTCAAATCTCTAGAAAAAATATTTTCAGTTTTATTGAATTATTTTTGTGAGGCTTCATGACAAATTTTTAAGATGCTAACATTTGATATTGTAAACGTTTTTCACTGTAATATCTTCAGGGACTTCATCATAAAACTATTAAAAAAATATTTATTTTTAAAAACAATGAGTTGCATTTTTTTTTTTTACTTTCATTTGAGAAAAAAAAAAATACATCCATTTTTGCAGTATTGAGGTAAATTTTACAAATATCACAATTTTGTTTTCAAACATTAAATCATCTTGAATGGTTTTATTTTAAAACTTATCCTTTAATGTAGTGTCCTATTCATTTATTTTCTTTATAAAAACAATATTAGCACATTCCAACTACTGACAATCAAAAAAGGCTTTATAGTCTTTATCAAAATATTTTCATTTACAAATACCAGAATAATGATGTTATGTTTATAAAAAAAAAAATGAAAATGCTAGAAATTCTAGTAACCCACTTGTAATCTACTGGAGCAAATAATTAGCATGATAATCTTGTAGATGGCCATTGTTCAAAACTTTCATCCTCACCAAGTGATCCACTATTATGACTGTGCTAGAGTAAACTAAGATTAGCAAATATTTAAAAATTTAAACAATTTTAGGCATTCCCTGACCAGTGTGTCAGTATCAAAAATTGAAGTCAACCTTCTACTGTATGCTTCATTATCTTACGCATTCTTCATTGAACAATTCTTGGCAAGAATTCAAAACATCCTGCAAACTTGCCCTAAAATTCCCCGACCTTTCAAAATTAAAGTTAATTTTCTATAGTCATTAAAGTATAAAAATTTATATAACAAAAAAATTTATAAGTTATACAAAAGTAATTAAAGGGTAAATAAAAAAAATAATAAACTTGGACTGATTTTAAATGTGAATTAAGTTTAAGCACCTAATGATTTTTTTTCTTTTTTTTTTTCAGATTTGACAAACATTTTGGGTGATATTATTTTTACACATAATTGCCATCACTTAAATAACATGATCCAATAAAGAAATAAAGAAATTTTCACCAATAACATTGATTTATTTACTGCTGACTTTGATCCGTCTTAATGAAACACCCTTATATATAATCCGTCTTAATGACCCCCCCCCTTTACAATAGACTAGACACATTTATATTCAAACTACTGTCCTTATCTTTGTTATCATCACTACGTTTTGGTTATTGTACTCTCTGGCATTTATCAGGTGAATGTCGATCTATCCCCCCATAGATTAAATAAAGTGTTCATTTCAAAATTCCCTGTAGTTTACCCAGATCAATATACACCAAGGAAGACCAGAGAGTATAATGGCTGAAACGTAGTTATAACAATAAAAACAAAAATGAGGACAATAGCCCAAATATAAATAGTGTAAATAACAATAACTCCTGACCTTAGAAATTCAGAAAGCAATGAGTAAGTGAACATTTTATTGACAATAATTATCTTGCGTTATTTTTGTATATGCCTTCCACAATATACAAGATTTAACACACTCTTCTCTTCCTAAAAAAAAATCCTTTTAAAAATGTGACATTTATTGGGTCTGAAACATTTAGGAATATTTCTCATCATAATTCCTTCTTCACTTAAATGTCATCTTAGAGATGCACAACTTACACAGGAATTTGTAAAGTTAAGTTTATTTCATGACTTAACAGCTATAGCAAATGGATTCTTCCTATTCATGAAATAACCTTCAACATCTGCCTTATTGTTTAAAGAGAAAAATATTCTGAGATTTAAAAAAAAAAAAAAAAAAAAACGGTATCCTTTTAACCGATTTTCATTTTAGAGAGTCTGCATATGACTAATGAAGCTACAATGTTACCGTGAGCTGCAGTGAAATTTGTAGGGAGCGTGAATGTGTGAACAAATATAGGAAGTGAATAAAAACTAGTCAAAATGCAAAAAGGCCTATTAAGAAAATGCAACAAATTATGTAGTACCAATTTTGATTGACCGTGTTACTTCATGTACAGAGGATAGGAAATAGAAATTGGAAAAGAAATAAAAAACAAAGCTAAAATGAACCTTATTAAGAAACAATAAAGAAAACAAGCACAGGGATTTCTACTATTTAAAAAAAAAAAAGAAGAAAATCATTATTATTGATATTTTTAACAACAAATTACACAGCACTTATTTTGATTAATCGCACACTTAGAACGATTACTTGACTACTTATATAAATGTAATAGTCTTAGTGGCAATAATTTAAGTGACAGATAGCCATGATTATTTACAGCTAGTTTGCTTAAATAATACCCTGACTGTTGCTTGTGTCAAGTGGCAATAATTGTAAGTAATATGATGCACTAAAATAAATAATCATTTTAAATTCTCTGAATAACAGTGCTTTATGAAAAGTTATTCAAACACATATGTCACATATGGCCATCTGAATAGAATTTATCTCATTCACAATTTTGTTTTATTCAACTATCACCACCAGAAAAATTTAATAAGAAGAAAAACAATTATTTACAAAGGTTTATGTTACACTTGAAATCACAGCTGAGACTAAAAGGTTCAAGAGTTATCACAAAAAACAATAATGAATATGACTGATTAGTTATGAATACGATGCAATTAATCTAGTTCCTGCAGTTGGTTACTGTAACAGCCTGGTCGTAAAGCTATCAACTCCAATCTGTTTACATACCTGGAAAAAAAAAAAAAAAAGAAATGCGGAAAAACATGAAAGCAGGGAGTCAAAAGAACTTTTTTCCTCTCTTGATGCTTATTACTGTGTACACTTTCGGCAATATTTAAAAAAACGCTATCTTTAAAATTTTAATAGCAATAAAAACATGTTACACACTATTTAATTGTCTTGCTGTTTATTTACAAGATTAATTTTATATTTTTAGATCATATAATTATGTCAATATTCAAACTGGTTGGTAGTTAGCCAATATTTTGCTAACCATTCCAAAGAACATAATTAGATAACTTTGCGGTCAAGATGCGTAGTGTCCACTGTCCATTCTTTATTTAAGATTTCTTCATCAGTTATCACTTGGCTGGTAATAGAAAATTTATCAGCAGATTTTCTAGGCATGCTTCACACAAATCTTTTGAAAGATTACAATGATTTATAAATTCTTTTCACAGAAGGAAGTGGGTGTTAATCCATAATTACTAGAGTTTCAGGCCTGGGATTTCTAATTCTACTTGAAAGATTTAGTGCATTTTAACACTATTGCATAAATGTTAATAATAAAGCAATTTCCAGTTCAATTTTTAACTTAATTGTTGAGGAGATTGTTAACATTCACTCCAATAATAACAATCTGATTTCCCAAGGGAGATCATTCCTGGTATGTTAATTAAATGCTAATCAAAGTTCTTTTTTTTTTTAATCATTTCACCCCAAACAAGGTGATAATGCCACAAGGATGCAAGGGCTTACAAAAAGTGAAAAAGAATGAGAAAATTTTACTAACGAGAAAAAACATTAAAGGAACAGTATTCAGGAAGACAAAAGATGGCAATTGATGTTGCAATTAAATTTTTGAAGATTGAGATCGCAAGGAAGCAAAAAATCAGAAGGGATTTTTGCAGGCAAGAAAATAAACTCTTAGAATAAAACTGAGAGTTGCATCTAGCTAGTTCAACATTAAAAGAGTGAGACTTGGTTACCAATTTAGTAGAATGGCTAAGTTTACTAAGGATACCAATTCATTAGAACAGTAGCCATGAAAATATTTGTAAAAAGACAGGAAATCATGTCATGACAGTGAGAAAGTGACTGAAGTGGATTTTGCACATAATTTTCTATATCATTTGATGTACGATGAGTTAATTGACATGTTCAAGTGGTTAGAATGCTAAATTTTCAACCCTGAGACTGATGTTCAAATAAGGTTGATTTATAAGGGAGGTGAATCTTGATAATACTGGCCTACGGAGAGAATCTCAGTCTGTCACACAATTGCAAAGTGCCTAAAACCCATACCATGGGTTAGCCCAAACCTTGTGAATGAAATTGGGTAGACAAAAATATATGGAAGTCATCGACAGTTGTTCTAGCACAGAGTCAGTCATTATGGGTTCAAGTGTACTGGCTTTCTTGATCATACCATATTATATTCTTTCTCTGGGAGTCTACTCAGTGTACTTGCAATATAAACCACAAGTTGCTTTTGTTGGTGTTGAAGAAACGGTAATGTGCCTGAGCAGGCGCCTGCAATAGGGATTAGCTAACCACTCAAGCAGATTAGTATACTCAGAAATGATCAGTCAGATGTCAAAATAAACAAAATTCAAATAAATAAACAATATAAAACTCATTTAAAATAATTTTTTTAATGTCATTCAGGACATCATAATTTGCAACAAATTTTTCTTTATTGTCTGTGAATTGCTATAAATTCTTGGGAAAGATAGAATAGTTTGGAATTCAGTAATTTCCTTCTCTTAGACTGGTTGCTACCCAAGAATAGAGAGCCTAGCCCACCCTGCTATTTAACCAATAGCTAAACAGAGAAAAAAGAAATGGATTCATGCCTTTCCCAAGGGTATTCGTTTGAAAGTGAATTCAACAGACTAGCTTCGTAATTTAATTTAGCTAGCAGATTTCACTTTCCACATCAATATCAGTTATACTGCTCACACATCCGATAAAGCTTATAGTAAAAATGCTTTCTATAAGATGATGGCTAAGTAAAACAAAGATGGCATAGAGAATTAAGAATGAATGGTAGAATGACTGCTACTGATTTTTGCTCAGTACTTCTGTGGTCAATGAGGTTAAAGCAATGTTTAAAAGACAGGCTGCTAAGGTTTCAGATCCAAGCAGAAGCTAAATGTTTATTTAATAGTATTATATTGAATCAGACTGGTGACAAAATGCATCAGTAATGAGATGAACAAAATTTTTTTTTATCATTTCACCTCAAGCAAGGCAACAAAGCTACTAAGACGCAAGGGGGTTACTGAGTGTGAATGAATATAAGAAAAAGATAAAAGTTGTTTTTGTTTAGTAGCATATCAACACATCTATGCATCATTTAATGTCAAAATCTAAATATTTTGTATGCAATTTTATGGCTTCAACTACAGATATTTTGTATATAATTTATACTTTCAGGGCAAATGTTTTTGTTTATTTTTTTTTTAGATATATTGTTTGTAAATGGTAAAATGTGTTGTTGGCAATTTAAAAAATGTATTGTTGGTAATTTTACTATAATAATGTACAGTTGATTTTAATTATTTGCCAATATCTGGGACCCTAACAGTGTTACCCCCACAGGTCTCAGAGTGGACCTGGGAATAACAGCAATTAAGGTTGTTCCATGCTCCTAAAAACCTCCTCCACTCTTCTGATTGGAGGCCTTGTTGCCAGATGTAGTTTATCATCATACTTGGCATGGCTTTATCAAGGAGAAAGAACAATAAAAGAACAGAAATTAAGACAGATGATAACGATTGACATTGCATTTAAATTTTTGAAGATCAAACTTGACTGGAAAACAAAAAGCTGGAAGAGAGTTCCACAAGTGAAATGAAAAGTGTATAGACTTTGAATACTGAATTATTGACTTTAATTTAATTGAGCAGTACTTGTTCAAATTGATCATTTGTAAGGAGCACACATAGTTGAGGTCTGTCAGTCTTACTGTATATATTGTATAACCTTCTTTGGAAGTTACAGTTAATAGTGGTCCATTACCTTATAATACTTTACTTGCAGTAAAGTATCCATTTTTCATTATTATACACTTTGCTATTCAGACCAGCAAGATCATTATCATTTTTATACACATACTGATTAGGTTTTTACACCTGCAGAAGGCCAAAAGGTGCAACAACCTCAATGGTATGAGTATAAAAAAACCTTTCAGCCTTCTGCAGGTGTTTGTTGTACATGGTAACCTTTCAGGAATTTTAAACTAGACACTTTATCCAATCCAAAAAGGTAGAATATTATTGAAAAGATTTTATCACCTTACTACAGCTATTAGCTTTAAAACTCCACTTATTTCATCACTAGATTGTCCAATAGACACACAAGGCCAACTGGACTAAAGCATTGGCTAAAAAAACACAATCTGCTTCACTGATAGCTGTTAGCTCAATTCCTGGGTCTGAAAAGTCACAAGTCAAGTGACAGAATAGTTAATGAAATTGGTGATGAAAGCTTAGAGAACAATCTACCCAATGGATTGAATAAAGAGTTTAGCTTGAAATTCCAAGCATGTTACACAATATCATAACAGAAGACTGGAGATTACAATGTTAAAAATGTTGTGAGTATAATGATCCAGATGAGAAGGAAGGTTTGAATAGCAATGCATATAAAATAGATTGTTCTTAATCTGGTTCAAAAACAAAAACTATACATTTAAACAGCCAGAGATTTTTTTTTCTTTCCCATTTATGTAACACATCCAAATTGGTGTAAATGATTTTCATACGTTATGTATAATAGTAATAATAGCACGGTAAAGTAATGTACAGTGGCTTGAATTGAGGAATCAGAGAGCCGAGTTTGAATTCCAGTTGAATCCATTGCATTCACGTGCTTGGGAAAGGTATGAATCCTCTTCTTCTCCCACTCCAAGCTATGGGTAAATAGCAGGACAGACGGAGTTCTATAACCTTGGATAGCAACTGGTGTACCGCAGAAAGAAATGGCAACCTACTGTGGGAAAAAAAAAATCTGCCTCGTCAATCATGTATCAAAAGATACATGATCGCCTAAGTGTGTATTACGCATAGAATATAACTTGAAAATAATAGCTGGCCACCCATATTCGAGGATACCCATCGACTAGGGCAGCTAGCTAATCCCTATGGCAGACTCTTGCTCAGGCACATTCACGTTTGTTCAACACTCACAGAGCCCACCTGTGGTTTATAATGCAACTATGCTGAGCAGACATTAGTTACAGTTTCTGGGTAAGAGTGTGTTATCTAGCATGATCAACAACCTGAACAAGGCCAGCACACTCAAACCCTCGGTCATGATGACTTGTGACCGTGCTAGCACAACTATCGATGTTCCACAAGTGATCTACCCAATTTTACTCACAAGGCTTGGATCAACTCATGGTATGATTTTCAGGCACTTTCCAAAGGTGCCGCATGCTGGGATCGTCCCCACCCCCTCCAGACAGATAACATCAGGAAGTCTCCTTGCTGACAAATCAACTGTGGTGAGATTCGAACCCTGGTCTCATGGTCAGAAAGTGACATCATGCATACTTAACACCTTACACAACACTGGTTTTTATCTAGTAATATTATCTCCATCAACTTCAATCTGCCCACCTTATCATGGAACACCATGACTCTTCACTAAATAATCTAAAAACTATGCTTTTCATTTCTTTATCAACAAATATTTGGCTTAATCGAATTGTTCCAAATAAATCATGTAATGAAGGTCAATTTGAATGGAGATATTTCTAGATTCATTTTACATTAATGTAGTCATCCCCCAGGGCTCTATCCTTGGACCCACATGTTCCTAACTTCATCAACAAGATTCTTGACATCCTTAGTTCCCAACTAGTTATTTATGCAGATGAAACAATTTACTCCTGTTTTAGTAGCATGCCGGACAGGTTTAACAACATAGAACATGACAACTGCTTTTGAAAAGGACCTCTAATCAGTGATTAACTAGGGAATGGAATGGCCTGTAAATTCTAATGCCTCCAAACCAAAATTGCTTTCATTTAATCACTATAGAGAATCTTTTCTCCCAGCCATCAGCATGGCTGAAGCTAACTTCCATGAAATAAACTCTTTTCACCTTCTTGGGCTCATATTTTCTACAGGTATGAAGTATATATATATATATATATATATATATATATATATATTATTTAGTTGAGCTAGCTCGAACATTCATGAGTCTATCACGTTAACAATCATGGTCTTTCATCACAATCAGATGGTCATTAGAGTTGTATCCTGTGTCGCAACATAGTTGGTCAATATAGATGGTTGCTGGGTGACCAACACATCTTGCACCATGACTTGGTTTCCAGAGAAGTAGATCACTCACAACTTCTTGTTTTGCATGCCAACAGTATCCTGCAAAGTACATTCTGTATTCCCATAAGATTGTAGAAATATCAGGGATGGGTCCATTGAGCTGTGATTTAATTGAATATGGTCTCCAAAACAAGAAGTGGAATGATTATATTCAATCACTTGCTAGGTTGACTGCTAGGAAAATTAGTACAGTGTCAGGTGAGACAATTTTTCTAATCAGAACTCATCTTGTACATTTATGAATCTACAATTTGTCTGCGCATAAAATATTGCTGCTATCTCTGGTCTGGTGCTCCTTATATATTATCTCAAGAATGGACTGTGATGTAATCAATCCAGATCTGGCATTTTGACTTTGCTCACTTTTCCAAAAACATGATATGGCTCCCTTCTGTCTTTTTTTTTTAGAAGTATTTTCATGGCAATTGTTCTGATGAGTTTTCCTTCTTGGTAATTTGACTGTATGAATTTAAGTGTATGTTTCATGGGAACTTGTTTTATGGGACACCACTTATGTAGGCTAAGCCTGTCATGTGATATAGGAGTGTAGGCAGTTCGAATTAACATGGACTACTGTGAAGACAGACATGTCAATTTGTGCAGTTCAGTGTTGGTAGCCAAGGACGATACTGAGCACGGGACATGGTGGCAACAGTGCATAAGTCAGTGTCAACAGAACAATGAAAGAGAAAAGATAACAGTGCAAGAGAAACAGATAAGTGTTAATTTTCATGTTCTTGTTTTGATATTGTAAAGATTCCAATCATATGGGTCAAAAAAAAGATGGCGAACATGGCTGAAAATGAACTACATCCTCAGCAGCCAGTAGCAGGCATAAATCCACCCCAGACTTTGTGTTTGAATGGCAATTTAGCCAAAAATCAAAAACTGTTCAAGCAGAAGTTGCATAACTATTCCATTATAACATATTTGCATGGTCAACAACGACTGCACCAGACAGTGTTACTTCCCCACAAGTTGGGTGATGATGCATTAAAGTTGTATAATGGTTTTCATTTCCCCCACATACAACAAACAGTGGACACCTGAAGAAATTCTTGACATGTTTGACAGGTATGCAGTTGGTGAAACTAATGTCATGTATGAACATTTTGTTTCACAACAGGAAACAGGAAGAGTTCGAAAGCAGAGAAACTTTTATAACTGCTTTGTGGATGCTGATAAAAACATGCATGGCACCAATACTACACGACCAAATTGTTTTGGGTATACAGAACCCCCAAACACATACAGAACTGCTAAGAATGAACTAATTAGAGTTGCAGAGGTGCATTGACATCTGCAAAATAATGGAGAATGCTGCCCAACAGTCTTAAGTTTTAAGACCGGAAGAAGTACACAAAGTCGTTACAAAGACAGAAGAATCCATGGAGAAAAGCAAAACTCAGAAAAGAATGCTAGTGCTGTACTTCTTGTGATGAATGAGGGAAGGCTTAATGTCCAGCTTATGGAATATGTGTCTGAAGTGTTGAGGCAAGAATCACTTTGTGGCAAAATGCAAGTCAGTGAAGAAACGGGTTTAGACAGTGTGAACATAGCAACTGAGTGGAGATAGTAGCAGTGGTCAGTCAGACTTTGAACATGTAGATATGGTCGTAATTGAGGGGAAAGCTGGCAGTCTTGCACATGGGACAATTCTGGCTAAATGATGGTGAACGAGGAAATAATTACGTTTCAGCTTGATAGCGAAGCTTCAGTGAACTTGTTAAGTGACAGACACATTCTTGAGAGGAAATCTGAAGGCTCTCTGACAAAGACTCTGGTCACATGGAATGGGACAGAAATGAAACCACTGGGCGAGTGCAATATAAAATTGAGAAAAAAACAGAAAGTAGTATGTTGTGAATTTTGCAATTGTGAGAGATTACTTGCATCCACTCCTAGGCACAACAGCCATACAAAAATAGGGGACGTATCAGTGGGAATGAAGAGGAGTTCTAGATGGGGTCTAGAGTTCCACCAGAAATGAGTGAACACACAAAAACCAGATAAAACGTCATACCACGTCAATGTCAATGGGGAGCTGTGCCAGTGAAACAGGATTGACATGAAGGAAACAGGAGAGGTACCTCCAAGTCCATCCGTGGAGATTCTGCTCTACTCAGTCCAAGGCAATCACCAAGACACTACTTCAGAAAATTGGTCCAAAGCAGTAGATTCAACACCTCCACTGGTGGTAAGACCCAGACAATGGGAGGACCCCAAAGACACCTAATCAAGATGATTCAGTGAGGAAAATATGTCCAGGAAGAATAGTAAGAACACCAACAAGACTGAAGGACTAATAAAGAAAAAGAAAGTTGAGTGAAGAGGCAGAATAAACCCCTGTAAGGCAAGAGGGCAGTGAATGCCATGGTCACTCATCTCTTGCTCATTCCCATTAAAAAGAAAAAAAGTCTCTTTTCAAAAGGGAAAGAGGTTTCATGGGACACCACTTATGTAGGCTCAGCCGGTCACATGATGTAGAAGTGTGAGCAGTTTGAATCAGCATTGACTGCTTTGAAGACGGACATGTCAATCTGTGTAGTCAAGTGTCAGTGGCCACAGGCGATACTGAGCATGGAACAGAGTACTACTAGATTGACAAGGTCTCACCATTTTACTGTTGAACCAGTTAGATGCAACCATCTCTTATTCTAATACAGTGTAACCCGGATGTAAGAGAGTTGTTGGGACCGGATAAGAAGTCTCTTATATCCGGGTTTGGTCTAATTTATATACATTAACACAGGCTCTAATTTGGGACCAGATAAAATTTCTCTTATATCCGGGTTACTCTGTAGTTTCTTTTCTCACATGTGGAACTCTTCCGATTTCTTGCTTCCCTGCCATCCACAATCTTCAAAAAACTTAAATGCAATGTCAAACCCCAATGGCCATCTTCTGCATTCCTGAATATTGTTCTTTTATTGCTCTTTCTCTTCACTAAATTCTTCTCATTCTCTTCCATCCCCACTAACCACCTGCATCTTAGTGGCATTATCACCTTGCTTTGATTGAAATGATTAAAAATAAATAAATATGTAAATCTGAGTTTTCTTTAGTCACAATGAAGAATTCCACTCACAATTAGGTTTGGTGTTTTCATTGTTTCTTTGGTCTCAAGTTCACTCTAGAATTTTTATATATTCAATCTATTGCCAAAGATACTGGAAAAATGGTTGTCTCACTATCACTCCAGGAAGTAATAGACTCCTCTTTCCATGATTTATTAATACAAGAATTAGATTAAGCCAAAAGCTTCTGTCATTTCTGGGATGGAACTCTTTAATCTTCACTTTCCAGTCTTGACAGAGTTCGAAACCATTTACATGGTCTTGTGAATGAGGAATTATTTTCCACTCAGCAACCTCTTTCCCCACAGACACAATGTTGTTACTCTATTGCTATTTTCAAGGCAAATGTTCAGATGAGCTGCATTCTTTAGTTCCACCACTTCAGACTTATTATTAGGACCTGCCATGCCACTTTTACCAAGTCAAATCATCCTCATTTCTTCAAAGTTCCTCTGAGCGTTTTTTCCACAAAAACTGCTGCTTTGTGAAGCACACTCCTGATATGAATCACATTTGATGTTTAATCATTCTGAATAACTTCTCAATTTTATTTGAATTGCCTTTTTACCTTTCTTAAAAAAAAAAAAAAGCTAAAAACTTTTTTTTGATAATATGTATAGATGTCTGTATTTACAAAAATCAATAGGTTTATACATGTGTGCACACACAAACCCCTAAGAATTCAAGATTCTTTTGAAAATACAGTTGGTAGTTGGGGGGGGGGGGGTTGTAACAGTCCCAAGGTAACTTCATGAAATCGCTTAAAGAAAAAAAAAGAGAGAGAGAGAGAGAGACCATAGCATGATAAAACGGCCTTAAACTTGATAAAAAACGAAATTTTATCGTAAAAATGTTTAGGAAAGAGTAAAGACTAAAAGTATTTTTTGATTATTTTAAAAAACTTTTTGCATCCTTTTTAGAACCTTCTAACTTTTGATTAAAAAACAAAATTATTTTTCTCTTTGCAAAGGTGTCATTAGTAAAGATAACATTGCAAATTTTAGTGCCTTTTTTTTTTTGCAGTGACAAGCATAAATTTTGAAAATCTTGAAAAAAATAAAAAATAAATAAATAAAACTGTCGGATTTTAATGAAACTTTTAGGATTTATCCACAAATGATTGAAGTTTTTTATTTTGAAAGTCATGGTAAATTTTTATTTTTATTTTTTACATCTGTTAATTAACCCCGCCCAGCCAATTAATTTTTTTAATGAAAAAACTCAGAAATTCAATGATTTTTTTTCAGTGAATAAGTTAAAAGCAAAATATTTAAAGAATATTTTAAAATCATCAATTTTTTTCCCTGTATAATCGAATGACCAGTTACAATTCAGAGCTGAATTTCGGTAACAAAAAAATCAATAAAACAAAGTATTATTTAAAAATTGAATTCAATTACTCTGTCATTGGCGATTTAGATTTAAAAATAACTATAAAGGAAGCTTTTATAATTTTTATCTCCACAAGCCATTTTTGTTTGTTTCCGCTCAATCTGGCGGACCATACTTCTGTTAGTGACGAAAACACTTGCGATGAGACCATGTTTATTACCTTGATAAAAATACGAGGTAGGTGTCTGCAACAAAAAGAATTGGTGTCACTTCTTGTTTTTGTAAAAATAACACAAGAAGTCGCAAGGGATAAAAAAGAATAAGCTTTTTTTTATTTATTCGTTGTTCGTTCTCTAGCTGTGTCTGCCGAGTAAAAAAATAAAGCACCATGTCGTCATCGCATACATACATACATACATACATTCCAGATGTGACTATTTTGTTTTCAGACAAAAATGCTTGCAACTTGTAATAAAACTTAAAAAGAAAAAACCTTAAAATTTGGCATTTGAACAAAAAACCGAAAGACTTGAAAACGATCACGTGATTTCTAATCGTCAAAAAAAGCTTAGAGATCACGTGACTGTAAAATGGTTGCTCCAATTCTACATTGTGACATTATTAAAGTGAAAGAATATTTTCTACGGGTTCTCACTCTTGAAGGGTATTTTGTTTTGTTCATTACATCATTTTGGTCTGTGACCATTCATTAATCTGGGTAGAAACTGTTACTTATGAGAAACAGGACCAAAGAATAAAAGTACTCGTGTCTTTGTAGAACACAATAGTTATTTCCGCTCTATAATTAAACGTGCTATGTAATTCTTCGAAAATTGTTAGAAAACTAGGAAATTTCTTCAAATACCAAGAAAGGAGACTAAGAAAGAAAAAAGAAAGAAAAAAGAAAGAAAAAGAAAGAAAGAAAAAAGAAAGAAAGAAAGAAAAAAGAAAGAAAGAAAGAAAAAAGAAAGAAAAAAGAAAGAAAGAAAGAAAAAAGAAAGAAAAAAGAAAGAAAAAAGAAAGAAAAAAGAAAGAAAGAAAGAAAAAAGAAAGAAAAAAGAAAGAAAAAAGAAAGAAAGAAAGAAAAAAGAAAGAAAGAAAGAAAAAAGAAAGAAAGAAAGAAAAAAGAAAGAAAGAAAGAAAAAAGAAAGAAAGAAAGAAAGAAAGAAAAAAGAAAGAAAGAAAGAAAAAAGAAAGAAAGAAAGAAAAAAGAAAGAAAAAAGAATGAAAGAAAAAAGAATGAAAGAAAAAAGAAAGAAAGAAAAAAGAAAGAAAGAAAAAAGAAAGAAAAAAGAAAGAAAGAAAAAGGAAAGAAAAAAAAAAAACAGCAACAAAAAACACTAGAGAACAACCAGTGAAAATTTCATAGTTTTCCTATTTTAATTTTTTTTACTTAGTTCTTACTTCTTATTAAGTTAAAAAATATGACTGTATCATCCCCTCGTGAGTCCTACGGCTATAAAATACCCACGGAAAGTCCCTTTTAGTTTTGTAAAATATTTTAACAAAATAATAATAAAGTATTTTTTAAATACGAATGCAATTCCTTATTTAAAAAAAAAAAAATGTTACGAATGAAAAGATTGAAAATTGAGACAGTTTCCCTATTTCACTGAAACAGACGTTTAGACGAGTCTGTTTCTTTTTCTTTTTTTCTTTTTTTTTTCACCTAAAAATCAAGTAGAAACTTTGATATCTCTTTTCTTTTATCTATCCTCACAACCAATCTGAAATTTATAGACGGTACAAGACAAACTATGACAGGGTGTAAATGTACGTGATATAACTAAAGAACAGGGAGAATTATATGATTCCCAACAATTTTATTTGCCACCCTGCAAGAGTAAATATGACACTAGATCGGTTTTTAACGTATTCGCAGTCCATCTCGGTAATTGTTAGAGTGATCTTGAAGAAGGAAGACCAAAGCCGAGACTCGCTTTATTGTCTCATACGCAGTCTACACAGCCTTTTTTTTAAAGACCAGAGAGATGATATAATCATTTAATCACAATAATTTCCAAAGCGCCAAAACATTTAATGTCCAGTTCCTCAGGCAGCATCTATCATAATCAGGTCTATCATTTCTGATGCTCGAATCAATCTCCTCGGTCCTACTCTCTTTCTAAATGATCTGCTTGTAATCCTTCTCAGATCATAAGTAAATTAAATATCTATACATATGATACCAGTTTATGGGTGCATCCGCCAAAAATCAAGATGATCAGAGCCTGGCAGCTGATCTCTCATGTGACCTTACTCTAACAGCTCAAAGGGAGAAAACTGACATACAGAGGCTATAAACGGAATATCTCTTTGTGGGCAAGGGAAGCGACTTTGTGGAAGGGGAGAGTCGGTTAGACCTCGAGTTGATGCGTGTGTCGGATCGGTTGACCCAGATTAATGGTGCTGACGTTAAAAGATTGCCTGTTCCCCTCGACTGTCTTATAGTGACATCGTCAGCATTCTTAAAAGCATATAGGGTGGATCAGAACTCCTAGTGTTTCTACTTCTTTTTTTTTTCCTCTTTGGCAGCAACATTCATGATGGACTACTTTTATATTGTATTTCATATACTTTTTTTTTTTTAAGCAGTTTGTTTTGTGAGCCGGGTGTGATGCTCGGAGGTACCGTTTGTTTTTGCTTTCTTAGCGTTCACATTCAGCCAACATGAAGAGTGAATCAGATAGAGATCTAATTTGAAGAAGAGTATAGCACACGTAACTTTCACTTTAGTTTTAGTTTAAAACTAAGTTAATGATGTTTTATTTATTTATTTATTTATTTTCAGATAGTCAATACTTGCTCTCAATGAGGCTCCTCTCTTTGAACGTCTCTTGGGATCCAAGGTAGCCCAAGATCTCAAGTGGAACTCACATAGACGATCCATCGCTAAAGATGATAGAAAATATTGGTTCCTTGGACAGTTTCAGAAAGTATCTGACTCTTCCAGTTATGCTTTATCTTTACAGGAAACAGATCAGTGTAAAATTGTTGTAGCCATATTTGGGCTGGAGCTACCCAAACCTCACCTTCCAGGTTTGAAAATCATTTAGTTCACTCGCTACTCTATCTTATGATTTTTCTGGAGAATGCACCCATAAACTGTGGTATCATTTGCATAGATATCTGTCGGAGATGATTTATTTCCCACCCCACAACCTCTCGCCATTTCCATGGCAAATGTTCAGATGAGCGCTCCATTCTTTAGTCCCACTAGTTCAAACCTTAAGCTACGGCTCGTCATGCTACACAGGATCAAATCACTCTTCTCATTCAATTTGTAACAAGGAAGTTCCACTCGGGCATTCCCTCCCGAGAACTGCTACTTTGTGAGACAGACTCCCGCGTGTGTGCTTCTTCGAACACTACGATCTTAACCTTTTCAAGTCTAAGGTATTTATTTATCCTCCATATTCTCATAACATATCTTCTTGCTTCTCCCTCTGAAGTCCTTAACACACACCTCAATCAGTAATCCTCTACATTGAGTGGTTCTTGAGCCTTGAATTAGGTGAAAATTAGTAAAACAAAAAACAAGAGGAAACTGTCGAGGTAATTGGACAATTTCTAGAATTACATGTAGTAGCGTGCAATGCCACACTAAACTCGACCTTATGCACGGCTATATTCCCCAGGTAAGAGTAGGTGAATACGTAGGCGGTAATAAAGTTACGGGGGGGGGAGTGACAATTTTAGGGGAAAAAAAGTCAATTTATAGTGGCCGCTAATAGTCATTTATAATATTTCTGTCATCTACTTTGAGTCTGCAACTGAAATTCATAAATCAATTCAACCTCTGAAAACGTTTTCTAACAATGCCACAGTTTTTATTCTATAAAGAACTGACTTTCTTTATGTGAAAGAAAGTTTCAATTTGACATTAAAATTGGAATTAAAAGTTGCTTGAATTTTCGATTTGCTTAAGGCTGGGATCTTGTTCACTTGGGATAGGCTGAGATTTTGTCCGCTAGGGTTTTCTTTTTTTTTTTTTTTTTTTTACTTTTAAATTTGTCCATTTGTTTTTCATAGGATTACAGAACTTAATTTTCAATAAAAAGAACGAATTAAACGATAATCTTTTTTAGAGAATAAGTTTTATTTAAGCATTATTGGACATTTAAAAAAAAAAAGAGGGGGCGCTATTACACTTTCGCACCCCCTCCCCAATGACACTGTCAACATCAACAACATGTTTTAGTCTTTTAGTTAAAAAAACAAAAAACAAAACAAAACAAAAACAAATACGGATAGATTTCCCTTCTTAATATTTGTTTCATAATTTGTGGATTTCAATTTTAGATAATAATACATTTCTAACATTTCTTCATTATCTTTCCCACTTTCCGACTTACTTTTTAGAAACTTTTGACAGCAGAAAAACATTAATTTAGCAATGGTTTCAAAACGTTTTTGAAACCATTGCTAATGTTTGTAAACTAATTTAAATTATTAAGAATTGCAACTGTTGTTAGTTTAAATAAATTTTATGAAGTTAAACTTTTTAAAAAAGCTGTTTTAAAAAATAAGTTTCTTTTCATTTTATAAATAAATTTATCTGGTTGTGTTTTTTGGGGGGAGGGGCGAAAGTGGAATAGCAAAAAAAAAAAAAAAGTTGGCTTCTGAACAAAACAGAAAGTCACTAAATGAGAAAATTCTTTTTTTTTTTTAAGCCATCCACTTAATGATAAAATTCCTTAAATAAATTAAATATCTCGAACACCACTCAACATTAAAAAAAACCCCAAAAAACAAAACAAAAAAAACATTTTAGAGAGTATGGTGCAACACGATTACTAATTTCAAATTCTCTTTTTTACACTAACATGCTGAAATAAAAATGAAATGGCTTTTTGGGTTTCAAGAGCTTAAAGGTTTTTCAGTTGAAGTTTTAAAAGGATTAATGTTTAATTAAAAAAAGGCATACAATTTCAATTTCGAAATATGAATATAAACTTTTTAAATTTGTAAATGATTGACATGTTGAAATTGGAAAATAAATTGTATTCTAAGAATGTCTTCCGAATTTTATTTTGTATTAATTATAGAAAGAATTTTAAAATCTTAGACTTTAAAACAAAAGGGAAAATTACGAATGTGGAAATGAACGAAAAAAAAAAAATAAAATCCTCAAGTTTTTTATTATTTAATTTATTTATTTATTCAACAATAAAATAAAAAGAAATTGGATCTCACCGAACCGATGTAAAATGTCCAAGTCCCAACTATATCGTCAAAAAGGCAGTTGGCTGGTGTGTCGGATTTGGCGATAGGAATTAAAGAAGCAAACAATGCAACCACAACAAATCCGAACAAATGATGATTAAAAGTCAAAATAGACATTTTTTTTAAATGTATTTTCTTTTACTTCTCAATAAATGTATTTACTAAGAAGTGAACATAAATTTATTTAGAAATGTCAGAACTGAGTAGTGAAACAAATCCAGTTTCTTGTCAAAAAACATCCAGAGAACCAACAATTAACCGGTTTGCTTTATCAGTTTTTTGTTTAGATTAAAAACTAAAAAGACTTCGGCTCGTGCGCCCCAGAAAAGCACGTGATTAACGGTGTCAGCTGACACCGGTAAATTTAACCAAAAAAAAAGCAGTAGCAAATCAATCGTAGCTTCAGCGGTCAACCTACACTGATAATTAAAGGAAAGATATTCAATAATAATAATAATAATAAATACGCTGTATTAAGGTCATTTTCAACACATTAACTTGGCGTATCTTCAGTTTGACACAGAAAGATGTACCCAGTCACTTGCTAAAGATCAGATTGTCAAACAAACAGTATTACAAGGCCGTTTTTTTTACGTGGGGCGTTCCGAGCCCGTAGATTAGGGCAAAAAATCCCCGTAGAGCCCGTATTTACACGGGGTCGGATAGCTGTCTACCTCCCCAGACGAGACTCTGCGCTTCGGAGTCGCCTCGTCTGGGTTCCTCTTTGTCCGGAGACAGAGAGATTGAGAGTTTCGACAATCCAGAGGATTTTATTTTTCAAACTACACCACAAGGCACACTTGGGTGGTATTAGTTAACGTAGTACTAAGTAAAGTAATGCTATCCGTGTGTATTCTTGACGCCATTTAAGACATGCGAAGCGAACAATTCACAACATCGCAGTCAAGCAAAATTGAGTCTCATTTTTTAACCCTTTCAGTACCCTGCATCCTGGTACCAAACACCAACTGTGAACAAAAAGAAAGTTTTATTCAATTATTTTTAGTAAGGTTCAGAGTTAATTTTCAATATGCTTACTGTTGATATTAATTAAATTACATATTTTTATTACTGTGTGAAATAACATCTTCAGTGATTTTTCTTTAAAACTGTACCCCAACCTCCGAAAAACACCATCCAAATTTAAAATTACTCACAATATCGTTAAATTTCCCACACCATTTGGGAATACCAGGTGTTGCAAGCTTGAATGTGCGGGTAGTGTAATGGATAATGTCTCAGAATTGTTAATCAGAGAGCCGAGTTCCAATTCCCGTTGGGTTTCGTTATATTCACATATGTCCAAATACCCATTGGAAAAGTATTAATCCACGTTCAGCTATGGGTTAATTAGTAAGGCTTAACTAAACTATTATTATCCCCCACCAAAAAATTCTTACAATCTAAAAAAAAATTCCAGCTTTAAATAATCTGCAAAGAGTTGATAAGCCATAAAAACAAATCAATCAATCTTGCCTCCTATGTATCATGTGGGTATTACATTCTCCAAGCCCTCTTTCCTTATTATGTGCCCCAGAAATTTAAGCAGTTTCTTTCTAATTGTAAGTATAAGTTTCCTCATTGATCGCATGTTATGTCCATGGTATTACCAGTATTCATCAGTAGAATCACGTCTGTCGTTTCAAATTTCTTCTATGTTTACGGCTCATGCAAAGGAAACATAAATTTCTCTTATGAAAATAGCGTTCTCTAAATTCTTTCAGTTGCTAAGGACATTTTGTTTTGTTATTATTAGTTACTTTGTTTAATAAATTCATTTCGTTTTTGCCTTGAAAAAGTCCACATTGGACGAAACAGTTTTCCTATTGTCTTTTACATTAATAAATAAATAATCTTCTTTAAATTTAGCTAATCTAGATTCAGGAGAACTTTAGACATAATGTACTAGAATGATTTTCAGCAAAACAAAATTTACATTTAATTCTCGTATGATCACCGAAGTTAAGCAACGTCGAGCCTGGTCGTTACCTAGATGGGTGATTATTTGGGAATACCAGGTTCTGTAAGCTTTGATGTGCGGATAATGTAATGGATAACAGCTCAGAATTGGAAATCGGGGAGTTGAATTCTGATTCTAGTTGGGATTGCTATATTCACTGATGCACAAATACACTTGGAAAGGTATGAATCCTCTTCTTCTCCTCCAGCTATGGGTTAATTAGTAAGACTTGTATCACTAAATCATTATATCTAAAAATACTTTCTGGCTTTATATAACATACAAAGGTTGGATATGCCGTAGAAAACGAATCAATCAATTTTAGAAAGAAGTTTTACAAATTTTATAGCAATAAAAATGCTGATGTATTTTAAAACTTGGATACATGTAGAGTAATTTGTTTTATTTCTTAACTAATTATGAAATAAATAAACTGAAGCAGACTTCAATAAACGATAAGTTCAATAGAAATCCATGGGATTGGAATTCAATGAACAAAATTCTCTAAATAAAAACAAGAAAAAGTAAAAGATTTCCCCCCACCTCCTGAAATCCATTTAGTTGTGCACTCTTGTGTTAGCAAAATAGTGGTAAAAAACAAAATTTAATTTTACTCATAGCATCTATATAATGAGAAAATAATGAATGGGAGGAAAATGTATAGTTTTGAGGGTTCGAATAAAGAAGATCAGGGATATTGGAGATCAAGCGGCAACAAAGTGTACCGTAAAAAAAAAAAAAAAAAATGACGAGACATATTCATCAGTGAGATATGTAACGAAAACCATTTATTAAAATAAAGTAAAAGCAAATTTTACTAAATATTAGGGATGCAACAATTTGTTTCCCGGAAAGAGTGAAAACATTTTTTAGCAATAACGGTTTTTAACGGAAAATTTAATTATAGGACGTAGGAAGCCAAAGATCTTATTTCTCCGAATCTATACGTGAAATAATTAACAGGTCAAGATGGTTTGCCCGCACCCCAGTAAATTTAAAAATACTATCTTGACTTCAAAACAGAAAAGGTTAAGAGTGCAAAAATTTGATATAAGTTCTGATAATGGTATTCGCCGTTCGGTAAGTTTGATATCGATTTTAATGTTAATGGTTTTCATGATGTGGAAAACCTGACCAATTTAAATCAGTTCTTAACTCAGTATCTATGCTGATGACACAGCTATTTACTCCTATCTCAATCAATAGTAAATCATATCGGTTCGATAAGGTCAGATTGGTAGTTGATCTCAAACATGACCAACAATTTACTGTTAACTGGGGCAAGGAATAACTTTTTAATTTTAACGCCCCCGAAACGAAATTTTTCAATTAATTATCCGAGAGACTGGTTTCTATTTTCCATAGGAGACTGACTTGCTGCACCTTCTCGAGCTAAATATTCTCTACTGGCATAAAGTGGAAATATTCGGAATCAATCGCTAGGTCTGCTGCTAAGAAAGTTGGTTTCCGTGTGTTGAGCTAGACAATTTTTCTCTCCAGAATCTATCTTGCATATTGATAAGTCTACGATTCGTCCATGCTTTGGATATTGCTGCCACATCTAGTTTGGTGCTCATGGAATATATTTAGAGATTTTTGATAAATCCAAAGAAGAATCTGCAATGTTATTAGTCCTGATCTGGCATTATCTACTTTCTTCTTGATTCCTCTTCTTTTATTATTCTTGCTCCTTTATATTACTCTTTTTTTAAATTTTTCACACTCAGTAACCCTTTGCGTCTTAGTGGCTTTAATGCCTTGCTTGGGATGAAATGTCAGCCAGTTTTGCAGAAAGTTCTTCCCTCGTTCATGGATTATAGAGTGTGGATTTAATTCGGTATATGTAACCTATGCAAATAAATACATAAATTCCTAGTGAAGATAATTCCTTTGGGGAATATTACGAATTTCTTTTATCTAAACCAGAAGGCTTTGTAATCTGTATTTACTCTAAATTTTTAATTATCCCTCATTTGCATATTTTAGTTGCAAGCTAATTAGAGTTTAGTGAGAAAACATCTCACTATAGACTCCATACGCTGGGTTTTACTGCTTAATATACAATAGACATTGAACAAGAGACAATTATATCAGTGAAAAGTAAGAGAAATTACAAAATATTTATTTAGATCAGTTCCACATAATTAGTCGTCTTGGGTATGACGATAAACTACATCCGGCAGCAAGGTCTCTGATCAGAAGATTGGAAGTTTTGAGGAGCGTGGAACTATCTCTTAATTGCTGTCGTTCCCAGGTTCATTCTGACCAGGGGCGGTAGCACCTGTTAGGGTCCTGACTATGAGCAAATAGTGACCTTCCCAAACAATTCAACAGATCATTTTTATAGTAAAACTAGCTTAAGAATCGCTCTATCGGGCGGTATTTAAGTTAGCTCCTAACGGAGGGCTCTTGATTGGGCCTTCATCACAATAAGTAGGGAGGAGTAGATGTGATAGGTAACAAGAAACTACAGAAGAACTCAAAACTAATCGCTGCATTTAAGTATTGCATTAATATTTAAGGTCACCTTTTAAAAGTTCAACGATAATTCTTCTGCCACCACTTAATTTAAAGACAATTTGATGTACGTAGGTCCTTACTTTCCGTACAAACAATTATTGTTATTTCATGGGTGACTTTTGATGGCTTTCGCAGTCAATTTTGTTCATTCACAAATTTATTTCCAAGTTATAAAAATTGTTATCGTACAAAAAAAATTCGTTGCAAAAACTCAATTAAAAAAATCGCCGAAAACAATGGCAGTTATGAAAACTTGGGAATCCAAAATTTCAGGATTGTGGGTCCAGATCTGGTCTGGAATATTTTTAATTTGCTCACGAAGTCGGCCTGATTCCAAAATGGTGTGATATGTTGGTCTACAGCTTCTAGGAGTAAAGTTGAAAAAGTGTGACACATTGACACACTGACATTCGCATTTATTATATAGATGACCAAGAATATATTTGATAGCAAAATGACAATCAGTTCAACGCTAAAATAGTATAAAAATATTTTTTTATAAAAAAATTAACAATACATTTTTGTAGTGAAATTACCAGCAATACATAAAAAATATCAACAATATATTTTATGATCTACAAATTATATCATAAAGACATACTTTTACCCGAAAGTGTAAAATGATGTACAAAATATTTAGATTTTGGCATTAAATAACCCATAGAGGTGTTGATATGCTGCTAAACAAAATCAACCAACCTAATCCACGTAATTAAGTTATTTCAATTCCAAGGCAGAGCACAACTCTGTTCTTTACAGAGTTTAGTTTAGTATAGCACAAGATCAAATGAGGAAGATGTGTGCGGTGGAGGCAGTGTAGCCTGACTAAAAAGTCAGTAGTCTAAATTTTCGTGAGTTGGAAATCAGGTTTTGATCACTAAACTCATTGACAAATAAAGTCTGTTCCTGTATCGACAAATTAAAGTTGCAGCAGACAACCGGCCTTAATTTGTGGAAACAGGAACAGAGTTTATTTGTCAAGAATTATAGGGATCACTTTAGCCCTTATAACCCTAGGGTTTATAGGGACCAGTTTAGCCCTTATAACCCTAAAGTTTATAGGGACCGGTTTAACCCTTATAACCCTAAAGTTTATAGGGACCAGTTTAGCCCTTATAACCGGTATTCTCGTCTATCTAACTGCGGCTTTAGTAAGTTGGTAGATTATTAGCATCATTCACAAAATATTGCAAAACAACAGTAATACCTCGGACTGGTGATTGGTAGTCGATTCAACAATTCAATCAGTGAATTAGTATCGGTCTGTTGTGGATCTAGGAAGGCTGCGTGAATATTTAAAGTTGCGCTGTAAATAAAACATGCAACATCCGCAAACATAAATTTTAATAAAATATCAAATGATAACGATATTTAGTTATGAAAAAAAAAAGGATGGCTTTGGAGAGCATGTATATTTTTTATATGCAGAATATTACAATCTTGTTTTGTAAAGATGTGTACGAAAGTTTGATCAGAGTATTTTTAAAAAGAAAAGTTCTTGTTAGTTTGGAAATATTTTGTATGTTTGTAATATAGTTTGGAAATTTTCGTACGTACGTGCATGTGTGAATATGTTTTCATGGCGTCTGACCGCACATGGTCAAGACGCGAATACTTTAAGGTTACATTCTCGTAGGCGAATGACATCAAGAAAGAAGTAAGTTTTAACCCAATTAATCCAACCGATCCTGCCAGAGAAAGGAATAGATACATTGAATGTAAGTTTACAATTACTTAAACATATTCAGAGCCCAAAGTTTTATGACTTTGTGGGATGAGAACCGAGGACTCAATACTACAACCAGCCCCAAATTCTCTGATTTCGGAGGCCCCAGAGTACAAATCCCCACAATGATGTCTAAATCGATGTTTATGTTACTACCGGAGTAGATTGAAGTCATACTCAGGTCACTGATGCTGTTCAGCATTATGTCCAGGACGCAATTTGGTTACAGTTTAACGTCGTGCCCAGGACGCATTTTTGGTTACAGTTTAATGTTGTGCCCAGGACGCATTATGGTTAGTTTAATGTCATGCCCAGGACGCATTATGGCAGGGGTCGGCAACTCATTCAACCCCGCGGGCCGGATCGTGTTATAATGACGGGTCGCGGGCCGGACGAAGACCATTAATGAAAAATTAAGGAAAATTACATATGCAGACCCCTGTCAACCTAAATATTTAAAACCATAATGAAAATAAACATTGAGAAATCAGAAAAATAAAATAAAATCTAAAATTAAAAAACACCTAACAAAAATTACTTTTCCTCAAGGAACGTCAAAATACTTCAAAGTGAAAAAAATCAACCGAAGTGAAATGGATGAAATTATGACGTGTAGGTTTGAAACAGTTATTGAAAATTGTTCCACAAACGAACCACACACACACATCAAACAAAAACGAAGCACATATACCCATACATACGAGTACAAATAGTTACAATCATATACACTTACGTACGTACACATGGGGTATCATCCACACATTCATGAGGCATGTATGTATAATGCGCGTATGTTTAACTGTCTTTAGATTTCTGCTACCTCGCATGTCAGCCCCTCCCTGGCCTCTTTCACTTTATCGTTCCTTTCGCTTCTGTTATCTTTTAATGTAACCAAGGGTCATAACAAATATGTATCCATTATTTGACATTTAAATGTAGGCAACGCAACTTGGTAAAATAAGTATCATGAAAGATAACTGTCAGATAGTCTAATATTTTTAGTGCACTGAGTGTAGACATTCTATGGAAAATGACATATAACAAATTTCATTTGAAGGTCGTCTCTCATGTTAAAAATAGTCATTGGTAATCAGGCTTGCGGGATGATCAAAATGCTTTCGCGGGCCGGATCCGGCCCGCGGACTGTAGGTTGCCGACCCTTGCATTATGGTTAGATTAATGTCGTGCTCAGGACGCAATGTGGTCACAGTTTAACGTCGTGCCCAGGATGCAATTCGGTTACAGTTTAATGTCTTGCCCAGGACGCATTATGGTTAGTTTAACGTCGTGCCCAGAACGCAATTTGGTTGCAGTTTAATGTCGTGCCCAGGACGCTATATGGTTACAGTTCAATGTCATGCCCAGGACGCAATTTGGTTATAGTTTAACGTCGTGTCCAGGACGCAATTTTGGTTACATTTTAACGTCGTGTCCAGGACGCTATATGGTCACAGTTTAACGTCGTGCCCAGGACGCAATGTGGTACTTAGTACCACAAGTAAGGATCATTAGAATTAGATCTTTTTTTTTTTTTTTTTTTTTTTTTTGACGATAATTTTTTGGGTCTATTTGAAATAGATTTAATGCGTTTGGCATGAGAAGGGTTTTGATCAGTTGGGGTAACCGCAGAAGTGTCCGGAGAGGAAACTCTGTCCATATCATTAGAAGGTGCTTTTGGATTATGGCTATGGGTGATAGATAACTCTAACGGGTATAAATGCTTGAGTGAATGGACGTTCACATTTCCATCCTCTTTCTTAATCTCAACTGACCAAATGTTGTTATCCTCACCGGTAATCAGCCTTTGAACTTTACCCAAAGACCAATAAGGTCTGGATTTGTTAGGATTTTTGATGAGTACTATATCATCTATCTTAATCATGTTCTCAAAATTTCTGTCATAAAAATCCTTGCACTGTGCCCTCAAACCCAAGAGATATTCTTGATACCATAACTCCTTAAATCTATTTAGTAAACAATCTCTAGCTTCCATAGACTTGACAATATCAGTTCTCACAGGTGGATCCGAGCACACAGCCCTATATTCGCTTACATAGAGTAACAAACCTTCATTTACATAAGGACAAAGGAAGGAGTTCGGAGTAACAATCTGCAGATCAGAATCAGAGGAGCAACGGTAGGTAAGGGGTCTGGAATTTATTGCTCTTTGTATGTAAGTAAGAGTAGTAAGTAGATCGAAATAGTCGACCTAAGATCTACCAATGGTCTTATAGAGACATAATTTGATGGTTTTGATCATACGTTCCCACACACTGCCCATCCAAGCAGAGTACAAGGGAATTGTAAGGTGTTTGATATTAAATACACCAAATCTGTCCACGAACTCATTGGAAGTCAGGAATTCGTTCACAAAATTGCAACCCGCAACAAATGACCGAGCATAATCACGATAAATGTACGCAGGAATATCGTAGATGTTAGTAAATCTAACGAAAACAAGCACAAAGGCATGAGTGCTCATTTCTTTCACCAATTCTATATGGACTGCCCGGATGTTCATACAAGTAAAACCAATATGTACATCTTTTTCGCTCCCTCGCCATTACCAACCCATACATGCCCAGTAAAGTCTATTCCAGTGTGCAGGTAGGGCTGAACCAAATTAACCCTGTGCTTAGGTAAGTTAGTAAACTTAGGGTACTTAAAGGCAAACGCATTATACTTCTTACAGAGGTAACAGCTAGAAATGCATTCCTTAATGGTCTGTCGAGCCTTAGATATCCAAAACCCGGACATTCTCAGTTTGTTCAGAGTGGCAGCAATACCCAAATGCTTGCATCTCTCGTGGCAAGCAATGATAATGAGATTGGTCAAGGGGTGACTCCTAGATAGCATTATAGGATAAATAACCTCAAACCGATGCATATCCGCCTTGCCAATTCTCTCGCAAGAACGAATCCTTCTTTATCCAAGAATAAGTTTAAATCCCTAACCAAACTCGGAATCTCTTTGTCCAGGGGATTTTCGACATATTGTATCTCCCTATCAAAGGATTGTCGTTGCATTAATTTAAAGAGATAGGCCTTCGCACAATGTTTGGGGTCAGCATCAGAATGCTTCAACTTATTAATAAACACTGCAGCAGTAACTTGTACTAATTTAGACAATTTAGAATATTTGGCTAAATCTACAATAGGTTCGTTCGAACGAATAGAACTAGTACTGTAATGCACTTCGCTATGAACAATAATCCTGCTTTCGTCACTGAGGCAACTCAAACTACTCTCCGGCCAAGCCACAGGATTTTTCAAAAGCCAGGTAGGGCTAGAAATCCAAAATTTAAAGTTCTGTTTGAATTTATCAAAGGATAGATCTCTAGTTATCAAATCGCTGGGATTCTACAAGGAAGACACATATTTGAACTTAACCGATAATCCATAATCAGACCACAAATCTTCTAGGGTCTTAAAAATATCTTTCAGTCTATTCTTAACGAATTGATTCTTAGTTTTAATGTTATTGTTACTAGACAACAACCAAGACAACACCACTTGGGCATCCACTGCTATATGAACACCTTTAACACATGCATTGGAATATGTTTTCAAGATACTG
This sequence comes from Acanthosepion lycidas, assembly GCA_963932145.1. Classification (NCBI taxonomy): domain Eukaryota; kingdom Metazoa; phylum Mollusca; class Cephalopoda; order Sepiida; family Sepiidae; genus Acanthosepion; species Acanthosepion lycidas. The sequence continues at coordinate 95,696,648 of OZ010597.1, read as the reverse complement.
TCGAGACATTTAATAGCTAAGAACACAGCCATCAGTTCCAGAGTGGGTAAGGATCTGGACTTAATGGGAGCTACTTTGGCCTTAGCAAAAACTAAGTTCGATTTGTTATTCTGCACAGCATAAGCAGTAAACTCATATGCCTTTTTCGAGGCGTCGCAGAATATGTACAGTTCATCTGGAACGGATTCAGCTATCGCACATCTGGGAAAACTTAATTCTTTAAGACGATTGAGGTCTTTAGACAAGCTGTTCCAAACTTGCTGGGGTCCGATGGAATAACGGCATCCCAAGGCAACTTCAACCTCCATAGATCACTCATTAATATTCTACCCCTAATTGTCAGAGGAAGACACGGCGACATAGGGTAAAAACACTAGATATTTGAGACAATATCTTTCATTTTGTATTGGTTTCAGAATTAATATAGCTGCCAGCCGAGCACAAGGTATCTCTGACTGGATCATATCTATATCCCAGAACCTTCTCCAACTGGCAGCCATGTTCAACATAATTGCCATCTGCAATCATTGCAGTTTTTCAGATCCTCGCAATTAGTATTACAGGATTTAAGGCCAAAGTTTCCTTCTTCCATTCTATCCACTGACTCCCTGTAGAGATACATCAATTTTTGAGGGGAATTACAGATTTTAAGTAGGTTGTCCACGTAGAAATTGTTCTTCAGCATGTCGGTGCATTAATCATCAGGGAATTTACTAGCATGATGCTTGATGACATAATTTAAAATAAAAGGACTCGCATTAAACCCGAATAAGAGAGTGTTGTATCTAAAATAAACTAATCTTCTCCCTTCCTTTATTAAAAAACAGAATCTATTTTTGTCCTCTTCCAAGCTAAGTTTAATCATCAGGAAAGCCTTCCTTATGTCAGCGAGTAAAGCATATTTGTTGGAGCGAAACAACAATAATAGTTTTAGCATGTCTCCCATTAGATTTATTCCAGGGTAGGCTGCTTCGTTTAAGGAGTACCCTGTTTTAGTTTTAAGTGAACAATTAAAAACCTTTTGAGCTGAGAACCCCAAAAAGTCCTTACTTCATAATCAGCAGGGGCAACGTAGTAGTCGTCAGCTTTCAGCCTCCTCAAAACTGATTCAGAGAAATAAGAATAAGACCTCTGGCTTCCCGTGTCCACTAGACAGTTGAAGTTATGTATTCTGCCACCACTGCTGACAGATAGGCAAACCACTGGCAGAAGAAAATTAGGCTGTCCTGACTGTGTATTTAGACACATATTAGTCGTAGAGGGTTTACTTCTAAGGGGGCATTACATACATATATGGCTCCTCGAGTTACAGAACTTACATTCAATGTTTAATTTATTATTCCCTCCTCTACATTCATTATTGCAATGTTTCCTACTCATGCATAGTAGGCATAACTTTAATTCTTTACACTTATTCATCACAAAATTTACATTTCGGAAGATTACTAGTACTCCTGGTGTTGACATTAAAGTTTTCCAGAGTACGGTTTTTATTCTGACTAGAATTACGGACCTTTGGAGTCCAGTCGTGAATTTTAGGTTTTCCAGAGTTATACACTTTATTGCTATTATTGATATTACTATTATATGACTTACTTTTTGTAATCACAAGGGTTTTGAATTTCACTATAGTTAGCAAAAATTTGAGATGAAGAAGGATAATTCGTTTCAACGCAATGAATTAGTTCTCTTTTAAACGATACTGGCAGTTTTGAAAATATAACAAAACTCAAATATTTATTTCCAGGAGAATTCTTTTGAAGGAAATCCAAATCGAAGGAACTTCTCAACTCAAAACAGATCAGCTCGTATTTTAGTAAGAAATTGCTTCACTCCAACTAAATCGGAGTCCATGTCAGGCTTGGACTCATTGATCTGCCTGAATATTTTAGCGACAATAAATTCATTGTCTAAAAATTCCTCCTTTAATATTTGTATGGCGGAATCGTAGTTATCATCACTGATTATCATCAAGTGTTGTGTTAAAGCGTACCAGGTTAAATATCCCCGCAGATACTGTAGCTTCACAGCCTTCGACTTAACATTGGCCACACAATTTTTAAATTGCGAAAGAAAATTTTTGAAAGCAAATTTATCCTTACCGCTGTCTTTGCCGCTGAAAATTCAGCACTTCAACTTGAGGATAAATGGGAAGGACTGTGGGTTATTTGTATTCTCATCATCCCTAGCCGTGATAGGAGAAGAATTCTTCGAAAAATTAGGCTCTAATTTATCTAATTCCCGATTAACCTCAGTGCGGAACTTTATTTCAATGTCCGTTTCCCTATAGCACACCTCCTCATCAACTTCATTAGTATGGTATATATCTGCTATCTCCCCGTTGATTTCACCCACCGTGGCTAACCATTGGGAAATATCACCACTTATCGAATTAAAGTAATCCCAACTTCCCTTTTCTTAGTTTTTCAGAACATCAAGAGTAGTAACTATATTGCGCTTAAATGTATTGCGTCTTCTGGCTAGTTTACTAGTTAAACCCGTCTGATATTAACTACAAAATTCCCCAAACTCTGCAAAAATATCCAGAAAAAAAAGAGAGAGAACCACAAAACAACTGTTCACTTAAAGAAAGGAAACGAAGTATATCACAAACAAATTATTCCACTTGACGTACACACCGAGCACTAGAGTCTTCTGAAAGAAAACAAGTATGTTGTACTTAGCAGCACGCGCAGTAGGCGGCTTATTTTGAACAAAATGCTAGGAAATTTGTTCCGGCTTTCCTGCATCAAAGGGTTGAGGTTAAAAATTGGGTTGAAGTTTAAAAAAGTTGCGTCAAAGCAAGATTAGAGCGGGCAAACTCTCTCTTTTAGGCGCGTACAAATAAAGAAAAAAACCCTGCTCGGTGAGTAACAACAAAAGACAAAAGTGTTTATTTACAACATATACAGAAAAAAAAAGGTAAAGGGATAAAAGGACGATTAGGAGAGAAAGAAAAGGAAAAGAGAAAATGTTCTTAACTTAAAAAAAGGTTTGCTCAAAATATTTCTCTGAGCGCCTAAAGAGTTCTTTAAGCGATTAGATGTTATTGTTAAGGTTCAGATAGATACACTCACAGTTCTTGTAGAGTTAGAAATTTGATCGCAGATGAAGGAATCCTGCAGCTGAGTGAGTTTTTTAGTCGACAACAGAAGACCAGTGGGCTCGTCAGAAGGAGTGGTGAAGGGATGCAGCTTTTTGGATTCGTCTTGAATAGTGGACTGACGTTCGTTTTTGACAACCCTTTTTAGTAGTTCTTCTTTGGTGAAAGAGGTGCTGGAGCTCCCTAATGTCGACCTCACAGACGGTGGGCAGAAATCTTACTGTCGAAATAGGCAAGATTCTCCAAATTTATTGAGTTTTGGTAGGCTCCGATGGATCGGGGACTTTTCCATCCAAAATTGTTGAACAAATTTCCTGGTCGCTTCATTGGTCAGAAAATATATTCTTATCTCTGATAAGAATCAGGGCCCTGGGAGCCGGTTTCGAAGGTACTGAAAACAGGTTGAAGTGAAGAAGCTGTGAGGTTTCTCCCAGACTTTATGGCACCATGGAAACAATAATGGTGGTGGAATTCCTTTTTATTTTCCAGCTCTCTACTTAGTCAGAAAATATATTCTTACCTCTGATAAGAATGAAGGCCTTGGGAGCCGGTTTTGAAATTAAAAAGAGGTTGGCATGAGGATAGAAAAAATAGCGAGAATGTGAAATTGTGAAATTGTTGTTCTCAAATTAAATTCCAACAAAATTTCTCGAAGCTTATTTTTATTTAACAACCAATGAAATTCAAGAAAATGTTTGAAATGGAATTGAGGTTTATTAAAAAAAGGATCAAAGAAAGTGGTTTGGTTATTTTCAGTACGAATAAGCACAGCGAAACGTGGCTTACCGATCCTTTGAGGTAGGGCAAACAGAGGAATACACACCTTTCCAGAAACATAATGGACACCACTAATCTGCACTTTTTCCCGTTGGGAATTATTACAAGTAAGACCATCTCGCTTTTCTTCCCTTCCACACTTCTTGTTGTATACATATTATTATAATTTATCTGTGTAGTAGAAATTAGTGATAAGTATAAAAATTCTCTTTGAGGACCCAACATGTTTGTCATTCCTTTGTTTTAGCTATTCTGTTCCGTCCATGTTTTAAAGTGTCACTATATCATGGTGAATAATAACGGTGAAGTGAAAATTGGAAATATTCCTTATTACCTCGCACCTCTATTATGATCAATCAATCAATCCTAGATGCTGATCAAAGACATGCACAAGCCACTTTTATGTTCTATCTCCATTTTTTTCAAGTTCACTTCTTATTTAGGCTTCGGTGATATCTATCGTTATTTTTTTTCTGCCTTTGCCCACATCACTTCGCCCATTTCACTTGAACTTATTTTTTCTCTCAGAAACCTATTTTTCATATTATCATTTTCATAGTAACATATGCGAGAAAACGACATTATTTTTGCACCAACCTAATATTATTGCAATAAAAAGAAATATATTAATATTGTAAAATTATATTAAAAAAAAAAAAAGATTTTAAAACTAGAAAGAAAATGAAACAAAAATTACCCAGTAATAATGTTATAAACGGGTCGCCTTTTTAACTCTTATTGACTCGACCAGAAATTTCTTTATTATTATTGACCCGTCCACACATATGCATACATAGTTGTAGAAAACTTTTCCCTCCCAAAATACATGCCTTTAAAGCGTTCGAAGAACAAACGCTACAGAAAAGACGCTTGATTCTCGAGATTCACGGCAGAAACATATTCATCAGTAATCATATCTGTAATGTAATTATACTTGCATTAAAGCATCTGTGGGGTACAGCGTACCCGGATTAAAAGGAGAATTTAATACGGGATACCCTGCCCACAAAATACAACACAAATTTCAAGAAAAGACAACACGATAAGCAATGTTTGTAGAAAATAGAACATTGTATATTTAATGTCATTCATGCAGAATAAACAAATTTGTATATTTTTATATCTTGTTTGAATATAGTAAAAAAGATTAATGCTTTAGTTCATTTAAGCAAATGTGATTTGAACAAAAAAAATGTCTGTGTTCGCTGTCTTTCAACAGAGTAGTAGAGTAATGTCTGTTTCTTTTGTTTTTGTGTATCCGCCGAGTAGGTGGAAAGGAAAAAGGGGCGATCAATTTAAGTTGAAAAAGAGAGTGTGAATGAGAAATAAAAGATAATAGGAAAATGCACTTATTGTGACACTATTTAGGGTTGCGTGAAAAAAAAAGTCGAGAATTAATTTAGGTGATAAGAAGCTATCACGAAAAGACACTGAGCGATGTTATTTTTTCTAACAAAGAAAAGTGGTAAAGATTTTATTTTCATTAGCGAAGAAAGTAAGATCTCGGATCTGTCGGATTTAATTTGATTTATGTTACGACGGAGCGAATAAAAGATAGCCGTCTGCCCATGGCAATAATGAAAATTTCAAATTGGTCAAGTGGCCTACAAAACCGAATGCTAAGAGATAATATTAATCAGGTCACCCACTGACCGAGAAAAATGTCAGCTGGACCCCCCGCAAGTTAAAAATAAGGAAAGATTAAACCATTAACTATCCTTCGCAGATATTTGGTTTTGGGAAAAACACCTGTTTTATGTCAGAGCTGGCCATGATAAAAAAAAAAAAAAAAAAAATTATCGGAACAGATAATTGGCGACAGAGTGCGGAAAATCATTGAGCAACCTCAATGATTATTTGACGAAAATCTCGTTGAACTCCAGATGAAATTCGGTTAAGATAGAGATTAGGGACCATCCTACGAGTCGTGTGAGGTCTGCTCGTGGAAGAGAAAGAAAAAGAAAAAAAGGAAAGAAGATAATTTTTTCTTCTTCTTTGAGCGATAATTGCAAACACCCACGCTGCTGAGCGTTCATTGGTTGAAGGGTGGCGTGAGCGGTAGGCGAAGGTAAACTATGAAGAAGGAGGGGAGGCCTGTTGACGCCCCCTGAAGGGATTGGTGTGAGATGCCACTGTGAGAGAGAGGGGAACCTGTTGATGACCTCTGAGGGGATTGGTGTGAGATACCAATATGAGAAAGGAAGAATTTGGGAGGACGATTCCCTTTAAGTAGAAGATAAGGACTTCCAAAAATGGAAAGTAATAAATTTTCCTGTCCGAGAACAAAGAAAATCCTTATTGTGGATTTAGAATTATCAAGGAACCTCAAACCCCGACAAGTCCACCCCGGTTTTGGTCGGCGTCCATATAAGCAGAGTCGCAGCGAGTAGACGACAGACAGGCAGGCAGTTGCAGAATGAGTAACACAGACGTAGTTGGCAGACGCAGACAGAGTTGAGCTGAGAGCTCGCAGACCAGCCTCGCAGAAAGCTGACTGAAAGATCCACGCATCACGACCTCAACTTCTAACCAAGAACAAATTATTTTTGAAGAAAGACTTAGACTCACACCACACCAAAACAAGTTTTACGAATATCGCCTGAAGATACACCAAAAACCAGTTTCTTAAAAAAAACAACTTAAGATGTTAAGACTCGCCTAACAAACGCAAGGTGTCACGAATCCATATTAGCGGTTTGGGAGAAAGACGCTATCCTGTATTCAACAACCAGATATAAAAAATATTTGTTATTCTTTTTTTTAAACACATTTGGACTTTTCGAGTTGTTCCTTTCTTTTACATATACATGTGTGGTGTTACCTTTGCTCGGACTCAGCTTGTATTGCGGCCCGGCGACTGATTGATTTCGTCTACCTAAGATCAAATCACAACGTGGGTAGGTTAGACTAGAAATCAAAGCAGTAACTTCGGTAACCAGACGTTGGAGGCGAGCTGGGAACGACAAAGCTGATACCGAATCTAACCAGATTACCATCCGAATCAGCAAAAGGTTAGAACGTCACATTTGGTGCCGCGACCAATACCAAGTCACATTGGTCGTCACAGGATAGCACGGCGGTGGGATCGGAGAGAGGCTGGGGTGACGTCACATTATCGGTTTGAATTGTTTTGCAGTCAGTTGTAAATTTGTTGTTGTTGTTATTTTCCTTTCCTACCCCACTTTCTGCTCTTAGTGCCGGGTTGAGTCAGTGACGGACCTGACTGTCAGTCTTCTGTCCTCTATGATTTCTGCGCCCTTCTGACTGGTGATTGACTTTGAGTCTCTCTATTTATAGCTGAATTTTTTTTCACACTGGATTGTTATCTTTTTTTTAGTTTAGCAAATCGCCTCCTTTCATTGGTCAAAAAATTAATTTCACACCTTATTGCGAAATCTGTTTTTAGTCGTTTTGATCCGATTTTGCGGGTGTGCAAATCTACTCTGTGTTTTTCAGTTATTTGTTGGAATGATATAGGATTTGTATCCTATACATTCATGATTCTAAATACAACGATAATGTAAATAAAATGAAAATCTTTAACAAATGTTTACAGAAGTCGTTTATAGTTCAAGCTAGAAAGTTGTCCCTGTATCGTGCTAGACATTTTTTTCCTAGTCTCTTACATATGTCTACCATTCGTTCTTTGAATATTGTTGCCATATCTGGGCTGGTGCTCCTGTTATATATTTCAAGATCCTTGATCAAATCCAAGGAAGAAACTGCAATGTTATTGGTCCTAATCTAGCATATCGGCTTGTGACTTTCTCACCCCAGTAATGCCGTTTCCATATGCATTTTCTATAAATACTTTCATGGTAATTGTTCAAATTAATTTTCCTCTACAGTATTTACATTATGCAGACCATTGTCCTCATCTTTGTCGCCATATTTGTCACAACGTTTCGGCCGTTGTACGCTCCGGCCTTCTTCAGGTGGTTGGAATTTCGAACTGAACCCTTTATTTCGATCCCTGGGGTAGACTGTTCTAGTTCCACGTGCCATGTTTGATGGATGTCAGTTATCAGTTATCTCCTGCTAATTTTCCCTCTGAAAGTTCTCCACTGCCTTAACCGGTTCCTCAAGGACACATGGCACAGTGGATAAAGGCGTTGGTTAGATCCAGTGACAAACCCAAAAAGTGTGAGTTCAATACCCGGTTAATAAAGGGTTCAGTTCGAAATTCCAACCACCTGAAGAAGGCCGGAGCGTACAACGGCCGAAATGTTGTGACAAATATGGCGACAAAGATGAGGACAATGGTCCGCATAATGTAAATACTGTACATAATACCTCATCTCAGAAATATAGACAGACTCTGAATTTTCCTCTAGTTTATGAATTTAAGTGCAGTACTTGATTGGCAGCTAGGTCTCATCATTTTACGGTTGAAATAGCTAAATGGCACTGTAAGTTCGATGCTAACAGTTTTTTCTTTCGCACTTATCACTTGTGGAACTTTCTTTCTGCTTCTTGCTTTCCAGTCAAATTTGATCTTAAAAAATTTAAACAGAATGTCAATCGTTATCTTGTTTTTCAAATCCTGTTCTCTTCTTAATAGTGTTTTTTTTTTTTTTTCTCATATTGTCTAACACTCACTAGCTCCTTGCGTCTTAGTGGCTTGTTTGGTGTAAAATGATAAAAAAATCCAATAAACTATAGACAGTTTGAATTGTTCACTACATCAACAATTTATTAAAATGTATTTATTGTGATGGTGCATAATTATCAGGCGTTTTTTAACAATATTTATTATGAAAAAAGAAACATAACAATTCAACAATAACATCTTTAAATGATTATTCCGGATCGTATGATTATCGACACGCATTTTTATTACCTGAAAATAAAATATTTTTATTTAAAAAAGTAAACAAAACAGCAATTTTTATTAACAAATAACTCGCCTTCAAAAACGCCTGATAATTATGCACCAACCCAATATCTTATTTTTTTTGCGTACATTCCTATCCATGGCGGGAAAATTCTATTATATAACCCATTAACGTATTTAAGGATGAACAATTTTTTTGATTTATCTGTTTTTTACGGCTTATCAACCTTTTGCAGGTTATTTAAAGCCAGAAAATATTTTTAGATTCGAAGAATTTTTTAGATAATAATGGTTTACTGATACAAATCTAACTAATTAACCCCTATCTAGGGGCAAGAGGTGGATTCCCACCTTTCCCAATATTTGTGCGTAAGTAAATGTAACGAACTTGACTGGAATTGGAACACGGCTCTCCGATCTCCAATTCACCATATCGACCACACATTCAAGCTTACAGCACCTGATATTCTCAAGCGGTCACCCATCTAGGCACTGACCGGATTCGAAGTCGCTTAACTTCGATGCTCATACAAGACCCGGTGTTTCAATGTGATATGCCTGTAAGCTAACGTCTTTTTAGAATAACGGGTTTAAGAATTATATGATATTTTAAAATAAACTCACTGTTATATAGTGTTGTTTTACGACACGTGATCAGTAATCAACTTCTGTCGTCTGACTCTTTACTCTACACCTTATTTATCCAATAACCAAAATATCCAAATAGATAAAACCCTGTTTGCCAATCCTACTACACCTCTCTGAAGCGAAGAGGTTTAATGCCTTTCGTTGTTCTTGAACTTCTATAACTTCTTTCCTCCCTTCTCCCTTGGGGCTTATGTCCTGTTCTTTGAATGGAGATCTTGGTTTCATTTCATCTTCATCCGTGTCTGAGTCACTCCCGCTACCATCCGTAGGTTCATTTTCTATTACATTTTCCTGGTCTGAAGAACTCATCCTTTTTTCTTTCTCAAGATATTCCTCCATTACAACATATTTCTCTTTCTCTATTTGGTCAGAATGAGCCATTAGGGTTTTCCCTTTCTTTGATATAATGGCTGTGTTATGTTCCCTTTGCATGATGAAATTAACTTTCTCAGGACTTGCTACTTCGTTTTTTTTTATACCACATCTTTTCATTTATTCAGTCAGTCAGTTATGTGCCATGCGTAATACACGCTTAGGTGATCATGTATCTTTCGGTACATGACTGACGAGGCAGATTCTTTTTTCGCAGTAGGTTCCCATTTCTTTCTTTCTTTCTTTCTTTCTTTCTTTCTCCGGTAGACCAGTTGCCATCCAAGGCTATAGAACCTGATCTGTCCTGCTACTTATCCATAGCGTAAGTGAATGTAATGGAGTCGACTGGAATTCGAACTCGGCTCTCCGATTCCTCAATCTGAGCCGCTATCCATTACTCCATCGTGCCCCCAGTGTAACCTAATTATGTACAATAATGGATCAAATGCAATATAGGTGAACAATTCAACTAGAAAAATTGAAAATAAATACATTGTATTTAAATACAAACTAGAGACATGTCATAATAGATCATTCCATCTTAAATAAATCAACAAAGTTTTGTGGCAATTTTTAACATCAACTTGAGATTTTTCTTGTTAAAAAGTTGAATAATTTTAACCCATTCAACATTATGGATAAAAAAAAAATCATTGATCTTTATATAGTCTGTTTTATAAATTCACGGATTTGGACGAAAAAAAAACCCCGGAATGACGTCAAAAATCGAGGAAATTATCTCATCATTTAATAGTCGTGCATAGTTTAATTTGTAACATATAAATGTAGGTAGAAAAAAAAATTTTCGTAGTGAGGGTCACAAAGCACTCGCCTGGCCCCCAATAAAGCTTTACCACCCACTCCACTCCATTCCAGGTTAAGATGTTCGAGGGTAGTTCGCACCTACCCTGGATAAGGCTGTAAAATAAGTTTTCAACCAAAGAGAATAATGAGAGTTGCATTAAAATGAATTTTATTTTTCTTTAAAATTACAAGTTTTTTTTTGTTTTTTTTAAAACATTTACTCTCCACATGGTAAACCCACTATTTCATTTTGCCCATGGTTTTGATCGTTTTTCTCATAGCAACTTCAATGACCGGAACAACCACAAATATTTTGGTGCCAAATCAGGGATTTTTTTTTTAATACTAAAGTCTACTCAAGACAAGGCTCGGGAGATACTCAAGGTAGAGGGGTACTGTTAAAATGATTATGATGAATGAGATGTGCGATACAAATGTAAGAGGAGGTGGTAGGAAGTGAAAATTATATGGATAAAGAGGAAAGATAACGATTGGCCATAAACTTGAAGAGGTTAAAATTGTCGTGTGTTCAGAGAAGCATCAAAGTAGGAGTGTGTTCCACAAATTTGTCGGACTTTCTCTATACATTCGGATTGAGGAGGAAATGAATTTGATTCGGATCCGTGGGACCCATCTGTAAATGTATGAACTAAAGAATGGAGCTCATCTGAATCTTTCTATGGAAATAACGGAAGAAAATGAATTTTTTTTTTTTACACTGAGTAACCCCTTGCGTCTTAGTGGCTACTATTATCTTGGTTATCATTGTTTATACCACTGAACTTAGTCCTACACTAAAGAAATCGGACTATTCCGTCATTTTAGGAGTCTGCATTGCCTGGCACTGTAAGTATTTTGTGAGAGGTGCTATCTGTTTCAGGATGTACACCTTGATGGAAGGCCCTTATAAAGTAATTTTTCTAGTTGAAAATAATAATAATAATAATAATAATAGCTACATGAGCAAACAATAATAATGTTATAAAGCTTGTATTAGGTTGGTGCAAAAATAATGACGTAATAATGTCGTTTTTTTACGTATATTTTAACGTCAAAAAACGACATTATTACGTCATTATTTTTGCACCAACCTAATAATAATGATTACCAGTTATATCATGTAAATAGACAAGAAAGAGCTGTCTTCATCAGGACTCAAGTAGAAGCTAGGTGTCATAGAAATAGATAACATTTGCCTTACTTCCAGTTTATATATTAACGTTAAAGACATAATAAATCGGTAATCTGAAGAAACGTTTTTTGGAAAATTGTATTTCTGATGCACCAAGGTTTGAGTTGCATTGGAACTTAAAAGTAAGTGGCACAATGTGCCACTGTTAAGTTTTTGTATTTCCAGTTGCAGAAAGCAAGAGATTACATATGTCCCGGATTTGCCAATGTAAATATTGGAACCGTTGAACCTTATGTTGCCTTGTACGAAACTCTGACCATTGCGCTCCCACACCACGTTATAGTTTTCCGCTGAAACGATAAAAACAATAGAAAACACGAGTTAAAAAAAAGACATTTGAAATTTCTGGAACGCATTATGAGGAAAGAGGCTTGGAGAATTTGACTCTCACAGGACATATTGAAGACAAGGGATGTTATCTTAAGCAAAGTGATAAAAGCTATAATGGGTTACTGAGAGTGAAAGACACTGTGAAAACATTATTGAGGACAATGAAAAGAGCAAGATCCAGACTGACAAACGATGACGATTGAGGTTTCCTTTAAATTTAAGTCTATATAAAAAAAAATAGTGAATTTTATGTTTTTTTTTCGAGACTTAGTATAAGCAAAACAAATTTATGGATTTGGTCAAAAAGAAGAAAAAAATACCCAAAAATGATGTTAAAATCCGTGAAAATTTTTCATGTTTTAATAGTTGTGTTTAGCTTAATTTGTAATGTATATAAATGTAGGTAGAAAAAAAGCAAATGTTGATAAAATAGCGAGGGTCATAAAGTACTGCCCGGGGCCCTCAATCATGTCCCCCTCGGTCGGGAGGTTCAGCAGTAGTATGCGTTACCCCTGTCTGTTCGTATGACTAAGCAGTGAAAGAAGAAAAAGTTGTTTTAATATGGTATTAAGTATCTAATGAAACATCTGGCTCTAAGATAACGTTTGATTGATAATCGAAAATCGGTCATTTATTTTGAGTCTCAACCTATGGGCATGTAGAAGTTTGCAGACGCCGGCGAATTTAGGCAAAAGACATAAATAGATTTTCTATTAGGTTGGTGCAAAAATAATGACGTAATAATGTCGTTTTTTTGACGTTAAAAATACGTCAAAAAACGACATTATTACGTCATTATTTTTGCACCAACCTAATATTTTCAAATCGTGAAGTGTATCTGAGTCATGAACCTGAAAGCAGACTAAAATCCTTTTGAAGAAGATGTGATTAGATGTGGGAAATTTGTCTTGTCACGAGGGACCCAGAATTTTTACAAAAGGAATCCCATTACTGGAATCGTGTAGCTTGTGCGAAATCGCGCAAAAGACAGAATTATATTCACATCACGTGATCTAATGAAGAGAAGCGTCGAAGAACAACCAAAGTTCGTGTTGAGCCAGTGATAGGAGGGGGGCGGAGAAAAGGAGAAAAACGACAAAGAAAAGAAAATAGCAGTGCGCATGACTTATAGTAAACAACTCCAAAAAATGTATACGACCCCAATAGAAAATTGTATATTTGCTGTGTCGACCTTTTACAGTATCATATGAAAAAATCAATAATTTCCTCTTCTCATTCATTTGAAACAGCCTTCGAAGTTTCGAATCCATTGAATGCATCGTTCTTATAGAAGAACTTTGTCAGTCCACAATATTTTACGGAAATATTTAAAATCTCATCAGGTGTATGACAAGAAAGAAATGTGAGCTCCAGTGTATTTTTACTCTTCTCTTAGAGCGTTTACAGGCAGAGGTGTGAAAAGATGAACACTGACCATTTAAGCGGTTCATATCACATCCCAAACGAATCTACCAATAGAAGACAAAGATTCTGCTTTCTCTTCTGATGCCAATGTACTGATGATGAGGGAGTATATCGGTCACATCGTTATTCATAGTTTGGATAACAATAATCTTGAACAGAAAATCAACATATTTGACTAAGTATTCTAAGAGAAATTATTCACGGTTCAAAACGCCATATTCAAATTCAGCTCAACAATAAATAAATAAAAACACGAAAATAAAAGATTAAATTAAATTATTTTTAAACCAAGGAAAAGTTTGAAAAAAATAAATTAAGCAGATCGGAGATGTTTGTTTTTTTATGAGGTCCGAACTTATAAAAAGGACACTTAACGACACAGCAAAACAGAGCGCGATTCTGAACTGCTGACGTCACCTGTCACGTTATTTCGTTCTTTCCTTACAACAAAGACGAGAAGAAACCACACAATACACAGCATCAAACGAACCGACTTCATTGATAGCTGACAACGGTAAAAATACATTTTTCAAGCCGACATTCCCTTGTACACATTTTTTTTTATTAAAACGATTCAAGTTCTAATACTTATCGCCATAACAAGAAAGAAAACCACAGGACTTCCAAGACATGGTAGCAAAAGAAAGCAAGAAGAAAGGACTAACCATCAGTTACAAAAAGACAAAAGTGCCATACGTGATACACGCTTGGGTGATCATGACTGATCAGATAGAAGATTTTCCCGCAGTAGGTTTCCATTTCTTTCTGTTGTAGACTGGTTACCAACCAAGGCTAAAGAACCCAGTGTGTCCTGCTATTCAACCCATAGCTGGGGGAAGAAGAAATGGATTCATACCTTTCCCAAGAGTATTTGTACGTATGTGAATTACGAATTGGAGATGTCAATGTCAAGCAAATACAGAATTTTAAATATCTGGGAAGTGTTTTAACAGGGGATGGAAAATGCAACACCGAAATTCGAACAAGCAGTGGACTAGCGAAAGAGGTCATCCAAAATCTAAGAAAAGTACTGAAAAACAGAAATATTTTGTTGGGAATAAAGAAAAGAGTGCTGCATTGCTTTGTGATGTCCATTTTCTTTTATGACAGTGAATACTAAACAATCTCCCCACAGATGAGGAGAAAACTGGAAGCAAGAAAAATGTGCTTCTACAGAAGGATACTGAGAATTTCATGGACGGATCAAGTAAGTAAGGAAGAAATCTTGAAGAAAATAGCAACAAAAAGAACACATGCTCAGAACCAGGAAGAGACAGCTGAAATTTAAGGAAGTTCAGTTCTTAGACACATAATGAGGAAAGGTGGCTTGGAAAACATAACGCTCAAGGGAACACTATTTACATTATTCGGTCTATTGGCCTCATCTTCGTTGCCATATTTAGCACAACGTTTCGGCCTATGTACGCTTCGGCCTTCTTCAGGTGGTTGGAATGTCGAACTGAACCCTTTATTTCGCTTACTGGGGTAGACTGTTCTACTTCCACGTGCCATGCCTAATGGATATCAGTTATCAGTTATCTCCTGTTAATTCCCCTCTCCAAGTTCTCCATTGCCTTAACCAGATATTGAACTCACAATTCTTTGGGTCCTGTCAAGGACACATGGCACAGTGGGTAAAGGCGTTGGTCAGATGCAGTAACAGGACCCAAAGAGACAGCGGAACGGGAATTAGTAATCGTAGAAAAAATTCTAAGGGCCACAATAGGTAGGAAGTTGGGAGAGTCATGATCGCCATTGTCATGAGAAAGCGCAGAACGTAAAAGTTCAGTGAATGAATGCCGAATGTTTCCTTATAAGGAAACGGCTACTTTCACCGTTTCCATTAATAGAAAATATGACTATAAATATTTTTAACACTTAATAGGAAATAAAAAATAGACTTACTGTTATGTTCTTTTAGATTTTTGGTGTCCAAGAAAAGTAGAATAGCCGGTTCTGAAAACAAATAAAAAAAAAAAAACATTAATTTAAACAACTTGAATTAGTCAAATCTGAAATGGAGGTACGTTAAATAAAAATGGAAGATTCACACAATGAACAACATAGTAAGTATCTGTTTCTCTCGCGAGATAAAGGTAGCATCCTGTTTAAAATTCAGTCCTTTGGTGATGAAACTGAATGGTATAGTGATTTTCTAAGCGTGGCTTAGACGTAGCACAAGGCCGAAAGTAAGGGGCACCTAATGAGGATCGAACTCACTACTAAGTCGTAATTGTTCTGGCAGAGACAAGCTTGCTAACCATTACACCGCCTCGAGGCGCCCCAAACTGAATGGTATATGGCCAATGGTATATGGAGGCCGTGCGCTACCCATACCACATGGCCCCACACTCGGTCGTACCAACAAGATTAATAGAAAAAGACAGAAATTTGTCAGCGTTGACAGCCAACAGCCTTCGGGGCTCCACTCCGGGATTTTACATCTATAACTTTTCCGTGGTTTGGATATGACCGCAAAGCAGCGGAGGTTTAAAATCAGGGTTTTTCCTTTCCCTTATGTGAACTGCCTTTGTAGGCTGTCGAGCTCCATCTACTCGAACAAGCTGGTTATAAGGCGCCAGTTTTTTCCGCTTTCGCGGAGAAGGATTCCAGAGGCTATTTGAGACGCAAGCATTTTATAGACAGTGGGAACTTGTCCCTTACTATCACCCTGGCTATGTATATAATGTACGTATATAAACATTACATACATTCATTACGTGTTTTATAAGATCTATACGAATGGTTTTACACTGTTGTCCTCATCTTCGTTGCCATTGTCACGATCACAAGTTTCGACCTTATTTATCATAGTTCCATGTGGCAATATCAGTTATCTCCCTTTTTTCACCTCTGTTGTAGCCAGGTATTGAACTGGATTCAACCAACGCTTTTATCCACTGGGCTATGTGTCCTTGTAAGAATTTTGGGGACTTATAAAGCTAATGTCACAGTAAACTTTTTTTTTTTACAAGAGCTCATATTACAATTTTGTTGTTATAAGTAATACGGAGGGCTAGATAAAATCTAGCCATCCGTATTACTGGTTGCCATATTGTATTCATTTCTATGCTTGGCCAGCTAAGGAGATTTTTGTGGCCTAGCATATGCGCTGATTCTTTAAGTTTTCATATTTTCCAGTGATTTTCTCTGTCTATTATTTCAACCCCATCCAACAAATCTGCTTTTTTACCTCCATATATGGTTAGCTACGTCTGATTTTTCTATTTCCCTTCGTGTTACGGCTTTACGGTGTTCCTGCAGTATTATCTTAAGGGGGCGGCCCGTTTCTCCTTTATATTTCTTACCACAGTTGCACGAGACGGCGTACACACAGTCCTTAATCCTGTTCCCTTCTACTCGGAAGATGTATCTACAAATTGTTGAACCTCTTTTGAATTTCGTCCTGATGTTATATGAACCACAGACCTTTTATATTTTTCCGATAATTCCTTCACATATGGTAGTCAGACTGATGCTGTTTTCTGAGTGTTATCCGCTTGTATCCTTCTATTCCAGTTTGTTAGAGCTGCTGTCATTCACCCAGGGTACTTGTTATGTTGTAGGGTACTGTTTATACTGACCATTTCCTGTTCATATGTGGCGGGCCGTAAGAAACGTCAGTGTTTCAGTTGGGAAAAACACGTCTCCTGGAATATCCACAACAAAAATGGAGGATTTGCATGTGTGTCCACCAAGATAAAATACAAAGAAACAACAAAAATAAATACATGTGCAAACAAATGATAATGTATTAATAAGAAAGGTATACAAGTGACAGAGACAATGATGTGTATAACAAAAGAATGTGAAAACCTTTTTGGTTCAAAGGATGTGAAGTGAGTGAATGTGCATACGTACGTGTGTTGTGTGTGTGTAGTCTTTTAAAGGTTTCCCAATGGGAAAAGCGTTTTCCCACGAGAGACTTACATGTTGACGTGTAAACGGAAAAGGTAAGAAGAGGCTGCGAAAAATTATCGCAGAGTATTTATAGTGCCGGAGAGCCTCCCCTAGAGAGCGTCCACGTGCCATGCTTATGTGGATAAAAATGTTGGTTGAATCCAGTGACTTGACCGAAAGTGTTGTGAGTTCCATACCTGGCTACAGCAGAGGTGAACAGAGATTTGGAGAGTTGAGTTAAAGGGAGATAACTGGCATTGAGACCTCCAGGAGAGGCATG
This sequence comes from Acanthosepion lycidas, assembly GCA_963932145.1. NCBI lineage: Eukaryota > Metazoa > Mollusca > Cephalopoda > Sepiida > Sepiidae > Acanthosepion > Acanthosepion lycidas. Next base: position 95,678,983 of record OZ010597.1, on the reverse strand, counting down.
GCATGTGGAACTAATACAATCTACTGTGGTGGACGAAATAAAGGGTTCATTTCGAAATTCCAGTCACCTGAAGAAGAGCGGAGTGTATAACGGTCGAAACGTTGTGAATATAGCAACGAAGATGGGGACAACAGTTCGAACTATGCAAATAGTGTAAATAATTACAACACTTCATCTCAGAAATATAGATAGATATGAATGGTTTTATTTATTGTAATTTTTTTAAATATTCAGTCTTGCTCGATTCGTTTCTCATATAATTGCTTTAAATATTACTGGTTTCATTTCAGAATTTTAACTACTACGCAAATCACTTTCAGACTAAGATGAAAAGTACGCTAACATTTAGCAATCCCCTTATGCGCACTCTCTCTTTCTGATATATGTTTAGGCACATGAGAGTTTTTTCTTCTTGACTCCCCCCGCCGCCTCTCACGAAACACAAACTTCGTAATATTTTTATCATAGTCCGGAAAGTCTCAAGACTTATTAAAAGCCTTGACCTTCTTAAGGCTACCGGTCCAGATAAAGATAAAATCCAAGTGTTTGTCCTTAAGAATATCAACGCCGAGTTATCTGTGGTCTTAACAAAACTATTTGACAAAAATATTAACTCTGCTTGAAGGAGGAAATCCTCCCAAGTTTGTAGTCGGTGTCAAGTGTTTGCTGTATTTTCAAAAATGCAGGTGAGTGCTCCTGTCACAGTTCCGGCCGTTCGTCATTAGTAAACGTTTTTGTGATTATAATCAAGAAGAAGATTGTTAGTCACTTCACTAGTGGCAATCCCTTGAGTGGCAAAGAATACGGATTTCGACCGGCTCTGTCGACCGCTGATATCTTAGTGGTCATTACTCACCGAATCAGTAAGGCACGAGACAACAAATTCATCTCAATGACGAGCGCATAAGGTATATCAAAGGCCTTTGACAAGGTGTGACAGAGAGGGTTGCTGCGCAAACTCTCCGGTTGTGGAATCGCTGGAAGAGTCTTCTCAGTTATCAAGTCCTTCTTAACCCGTAGGTCCCTGAAGGTAGTTGTTAATAGCCAGTCCTTCGAGGTCCATGACATCAACGCAATGTTCAGATTAAGTGCATAATCCGATGTTTTGTGGATATTTATGCAAATGATGCAAAGGTATGTGGCTGCCCCCCCAAAACTCTAGATGACCAGAGATTGGCAGCTGATCGCTCCTCTGATCGAGCTCTAACAGTTCAGTGGGGGAAAAACTGGCTCGTCACAATTCAATGCCTCGTAAACCAAACTCATGACGTTCCATCATCACCGGGCGAACCGTGAATTGTTCGGTGTATAAGTAATATTTTTTACCTTAAAATTATATGTAAAAATGTGTTTGTGTTCTATACAGCGAATGGGGCACAAATCAGTATGGGAAATTTTATGCGTTGAAAAAAAAAAAAAAACATTGATTTGAAAATTCTTGCAAAAATCAAATAATTATCGGATTTTAAACTTTCAGAACTTATTCATGAATGAATCAAATTATTTTTGAAACGTTTGTTTTAAGAAAATTTTCCTAAATACATATTTTTTTATATCTGTTACCTTCATACTTAGTCAATTTTATGACATTTCGAGAAATTAATGTTGCATAGCCCACTCATGCCGGGGAGGTCTTGTTCATCAGCGCCAAACTGAGCCTATGTTGTATAGCCACCCCACAAACTGGTGGGGTGGTCTTGGGTGACAGAGTCAATTCGATAATAAAGTTGTATTCTTCTCTCGCAACCGGTGATCTGATCGCTAGTCGTTTTGGGTCCAGAGATAAAATCGACTTCCCATATTATGGTTTGCATCTGACCCCGAAGGTCAACCTTAGGAAGTTGAATCTGAGATAAAATTCCCCCTAAAAATAATAGTCTGCTAAACTATTATTTAACATTAAATTTTATACGGCTTAATGTTTATTATCAGTTATACACAGATCTCCTTGGAGAATTTAAATCATCAATATTTTTTATCAAACAAGATCACCAGTTAAAGAAAATCTGATCTTAATCGTAAAATAAAAATAAGACATTATTTAATTAGAAAAAATTTTAATTGCTTTTATGAATAAAATATATTATGGATACTACTGACTTAAGGAAAACAATTTTCGATGGATAATGAATTTTGACAAGCATTGTCTACATTTTCGAAAAAATTTAATTATAATAATTTATACAATTTTAAATCTTCCAAAATTATATATTAATTTCTAGCAGTACCGAATTTTTGTAAATACGGATGTCCATACTCGACATTATCAGAAAATAAGAGCAGTAATCATAGTAAATTTAAAATTTACTGATAATTTTCTACCATTTCCTCTACAAGCGTCTTCGTAAGTAAGACTATAAAAATACTTAAAATTCAATAAAATATTATATTACATAGAATATTTTTCTAAATTTCCTAAATTTTTAAGTAGTTAGAAAATTTATATAGAAAAGGTTTTCATGTTGTATTCGTCAAGTAATTTTTAGAGTTATGTACCCTCTACTTAAATTTGCAAATCTTTAAGCTATTGATAAATCTGTCAACAGCTCATAAAACAGCCACTTTCTTGTTAAAAATGCTTTTCTATGATATTTGAAACTAAAAGTAATATTTGTTTTAATTCAGATTAATTAAACTTTAAATCAGTTAATCTTCCTCAAAGAACATTTCAGAAAAGTACATATTATTTTTGAGAGATTTTTAATAAAGAGAATCATGTTGTGTTGACATTTGTCAATATGGCCGATTTTAGCGATTTCAAAAAATAATTCGAATCAATTTAAATTTGGTTTGTAATACAAAGTGTTTTGATTATTGGAAATATTATATTTAATTAGCTTGGAATTAGACCTAAAATAAAAAAAGACTTCAAGAAAGAAATAGCATTAGTATTCGGTCCTCAAACAGTTTTCCATGGATTTTTATGACCTTATGTTAACTTTCAGTTAAAATTTTGTATTTTGCCATAAAAAAAATTCAGAATGGTTTATAGAATAGAATAAAACGTTTGGTAAATACGTCGAATGTGGAGGGATTTTTCCATTTCAAGTTCATGGTCGTTTACAGTTAGAACAGTCTGTGCCACATCCACAGAGTCGAATCCGCCATATTTCCTCTGTGTTCTAAAAGTAAGAAGAAGGTTCCACTTCAACAGCTTCTTCGCAAAAACTATCACTTTGTGAAAAGACTTACGTAGATGTTGGAGGAAATTTAGTTAAAAATGTCGCGTTGTATTTGCTTTACTTAACCGAATGTTGCAATTAAAATAATCAGTTGACGCCCTTTGCCCTGCAAATGTTTTTTTTTCAGTTGCAGTGTCGAATTTAAAGCAGACCTTTTAAAACTTCTTGTATCTCGACTCCACATTGTTAAGATAAATCTATTGCGATCCCCAACCACCATCAGTTCTCGTTTGGTAAAACTCACATATTTCCGGTAAAAACCACCCAATTATTGCTATGGGAGGCACTTCTAATAAAAGAAAATAACATATATAGTACACATAACTTTTTCTATTTTGTTTCAATAGACTGGCGCCTCACGTAATCTTTTATAATTGCTTCAACGAAGTAAGTTGTTGTGGTATTACACCTAATGGCGTCTTGGTGAATCTGGCAAAGGTCCTACTGAGCAGGTTCATGTGCTATATTTTTCTACAATTCCAATCAGTTTATAAAATCTCGAAATTCAATTAAAAATTAGAATAATTTATGATAACAATTGAATGATAAATATGGCAGTTATGAGTTATCTTCACATAACTTTGCCAGTTTCACCAAGAGGTCGTTAGGGGGCGCTGTCAAGCACTTATAAAAACGGGACACTTTCTGTCTTCTCTTTTTCTTCTAGCGTTCGGTTGGAGTAACTGGTTTGTTCTCAGAGAGATTTTCATATCGCTAAGTCATACACAAAATTACATACACATATTTACATAAAAAACTATAACATATGTCTACAACACAAGCAGCGTGAAAAGGAGACGAAACGATAGGGTCTTATTTGTAATAATTCCCAACAGGAACTGGGGATGCCGGATATTTTTCTGAGTTTCAGGAGAAGCCATATTTAGGATTCTAGATGCGAGCGGGATGGATTAATCGGCTATGTCACTAGCGAGAACATATTCCGCAAACAGGATAACGGCGATTTAAGTTTTCTTTTTTTTCTCAAATTTAGGACTGCGTGCTGGAGATAGTTTTTATATCTGGTGAAGATATATTTCCATAGGGAAACAGCGCCATGAGTTTCTAAGCAGCATCACTTGGCATCTGACCAGTGGAGGTAGATTTAGACTCAGCCTGGGCCGAGGGACCTGGGCTAAAACGCAACTGCTCAGTTTGACTCATGGAAGCTGACGGACAGACTAGCTACTTTCGTTACTCTCTGAACTGACGTCATTAAGCGGCCGTCACATGACCCACGTAACTTCATTTAGACCAATGCGTGATAATCACCTTTTGTATCCCTACAAAAGTTACTTTTTCTTTATATGAAATCATTCGGAGGGAGTAGTTGCTGTGGCTATTCTATGATCAGAAATCATTCGGAGAGAGGGTGTCATTGTTGCTGTTCTGAAATCAGTGACGTTGAAATTAAAATAACAAAACATTGTGTCAATATTTTAATATGATGAAATTTCCTGGAATGGTTATTATTACATTTCAAAGCAGTTTTGTTTTTATTTATTTATTTATTTTTACAAGAAGTAGCCTGCAATGATCTTAAAACTAGAACATGTTTTTTTCAAAAAATTCTTAATTGAACAGGGTCTCCCGAATTTTTTTTTTTTTTTTTTTTTTTTTTTTTTACAGAGGCTTCAAGGAGTCACGATTTCATTTTAAGCGAATAAATTAATGTTATTTTGTCATAGTCTACCGAACTTCTAACAGTTTGTAATAAAGAATTCCTACTGAATCGACCAAACATAGATGATCCTCCAGTAAGGATACTTTTACTTAACATCAGAAAGAGAAAATTGGAATTTCTGGGGCACATAATGGGGAACGAGGACGTGGAAAATCTGATGCTCACAGGGCAGACTGAAGTCAAGAGGAACAGAACACTTAACTTAACCAGCGAGCTTGAGTAAATGGATGGCAGAACAAGGTTCAGAAGAGATAACATTTATTAAGAGCTACAAATCAAAGGAAGTTGTGGAGAGCCATGATAGAAGAAGAGTATATTTACATTGAGATGTTGAAGGCTGTTTTGGATTTAATCATTTTTTCATATTGGAGTCTCGTAATCAATCGTTACTTTTTTATCCAGAAACCCGTGTCGGACAAAGAGTGAAAGACGATGTTTAAACTCTGAGTTTCAAACTCGAGGCTAACGTACGATTTTTCTGCGGCCCGCGATGAATCATGCTCGGGATCAATATTTTCCTCAAAATTTAATAACTTTTCTCAGTATCTATGTTGATAATACAACCATTTATTCCTTTCTTAATAGTAAGTCTGAGCCTAATTTCTGTGGCCGAGTGGTTAGAAAGTTAGCGTGTCGGCATTGAGACCTGGGTTCGAATCTCACCATGTTCGAGTTGTCAAGGAGGTAATTTCTTCTTAATGGGAAGACTACCCCAGCATGGAAATTTCCTGAAAACCATACCACGAGAGAAACTGGAAAGACCTAATTGTTTAGAACCAGTTGATGGTTGTACTAGCACGATGTCACGATGTCACAAGTCATTGTGACGGAAGGATTGAACGTACCGGTTTGCTGAAAACTGTTCATCACGCCAGATTATGCGCATTCTCCCAGAAACTGTAACTACAGTCCACTCCGTATCGTTGCTGTATAAACCGCTGGTTGGCTCTGTGGTTACTGAAACAACACAGATGATTCTTGCCGACGAGTAGCCAGTAATTTACTTATTCCTCATTTTAATTAACAATAGTTTAATATATGCAAATGAAATAAATATATATTCTGGATAATTGTATACATATATATTCGTGCACGTAATTCATTCAGTCCAATGTTTAGTACACACGTTTGCGTTCTTCTACGAGCCGCGGTCTTTCAGAACATGGGCGGTCATGGCTCTTCACATCCTCCTAAACCTTGTAGCTCTTAGCAATGTTTGTTCCGTTGCCAAAGCTAACGTTCCTAACGTTGTCAGTTAGGTGGTTCCCTTCCCTGCCTCTGTTCATCTTGCTCTCGATATGCCCTGTGAGTGTTAAATTCTCCAAGACCACTTTCCTCATTATATATCTAAGAAATTTTAGCTGTCGCTTTCTGAGTCTGTGTATAAGCGTCCATTTTGTCTCTATTTTCCTTAAGACTTCGTTGCTTACGTGCTACGTCCATGAAATTCACAGCATCCTTCTGTAGAACAGTTGGCCCGAGTCTTTTTCTTCATTTCTGAGGAGATTTGTCTAGCATTACAAGACGGTTGATATTTACATAAAAATTTAGCACTCTTTTCTTTGTTCCTAACGATATTTTCTTGTTTTTACTGCTATTAAAAAGTGTTGATCTTTGTAGCCTTCTGCCTTCAGAGGATAAAAGTCATTCGTAAGCTTCGGGTTATTTTGAAATATTGTCTAATTTTATTTATAGCAAACGAAATAGTTTCTATATTCAACTTACTTATTTCGCTGGGTGTAGAAGAAGTTACGGGTAAGTATCCATTTGTCTGGGAAGCATTTGCAGGCTAGAAAGAAAAAATAAAGCAAACTATATACCTTAAATAAAATAAAAACCTTGATGTAATTCTGCGGATAACACGAGAATTTTAGATTTATAGAGATTCTTTAAAAGTAGTGACAAGTTTAAACAGTTATTAATACATCACTAAAATGTTTCATGAATATTAAGAAAAATCCATCAATACGAAAAGAAAATTATAGAAACATATCATATATACTCGAATATTTATGATCAGTTTTTGACGCACAAAATTGGGATTCACACTATACAATGGTAATTTTAGAAGAGGTTAAAAATCATGCATTTTGGGTGACCGATTGCAATATTCATAGGTGATCTTTTCGTTTGTTTGTTTCCGTTTGTTTTGTTTTACGGCATATCAACTACAATGGGTCATTTAATGCCGACAAGATTTTTATTGCAGGTAATATTTTTTTCAAAAATATATTGCTGGTAATATTTTTTTCCTTCAAAAATTCATTGCTATTAATAATATTTTACAAAAAAGTATTGCTGATATTAAAACCTATTTTTACACTTTCATAGTGTTTTGACCCCAGTTTAGGGGTTAACGATTTGCCCATAGCTGGGACCCTAACAGGTGCTACCACCCCGGGTCAGGGAACACCAGCAATTAAGAGGTGGTTCCAGGCTCCTCAAAACCTCCTGAACAGAGGCCTAGCTGTCGGATGTAGTTTATCGTCTTACCCAAGACGCGGATGTAGTTTATTGTCTTACCCAGGACGGGGTAATTTTTTTCTGAAAGGTTTAAAATTCATGAATATATATATAGGCTCGCATTATACAGGAGAAATTGTAGGATATTATATGGTTTAATGCCATGAAAGAGTTTTTCTTTCATTTAGTTGTTTGGTTGAATTAGTTTAGAGGCATATCAAAACCTCTATAGGTTATTTAATGCCGCAATCTAAATATTGTGAACAGTTTTATAGCTACAATTAAATATATTTTGAACGTAACTGTATGCCTTCAGCTACAGATGAAATATTTTGTTAGTCGCTATTTTACTATGAATATGTGTTTTTAGTCAATAGTTTATAGAAAAATGTATTGCTGTTTTATATTTGAAAAACATAAAATAGTATATGATAAAGTTCTTAGGGACAGTGGGTTCAGATCTACTAAAATTAGGTTCGTAGAAGATTATGGTTGTTCCAGAAAGAAAAACAAAAAACAGGAAGATCATATGGTATACTCCTCCATCCAATCAATTAGTTCATACTAAATTGGGACATAATTTTTCAAAATTAACTGATAAAGATTTTCCTAATAATAATTCTTTAAGTAAAATTTTCAATCGGTATACTTTAAAATTTAGCAAAAGTTGTACTAATAATTTACAGAAAATAATTAAATCACATAACAATAAATGATTGAATTTATATAACAATAATTATCGTAATGCTAATGTTGATCTTAATTTGTCCTGTAGAAATAACATATGTAGTTGTAGAAATCCCGACCAATGTTCTTTAACAAGTGTTTAATTAAATCCCTTGTGTATATGTGTTCTATTTCAGCAGTAGAAAATCCAAGGGTTACTAAAATATATATTGGGAGTACAATGAATAATTTTTAAAAAAACGTTTCTATAATCATCTCTCGTCCTTTACTAATGCTGATAAACGAAATATGACTTCACTTTTTTGGAAATAGAAAGAGGAAAACAAAATACCGTTAAATGGAAAATTCTCATATATATATACATATATATATATATATATATATACATATATATATATATATATATATACATATATATGTATATATATATACATACATATATATATATATACATACATATATATATATATACATATATATATATATACATACATATATATATATATATACATATATATATATATACATACATATATATATATATACATATATATATATATACATACATATATATATATATATGTATATATACATATATATATATATATATACATACATATATATATATATACATACATATATATATATACATACATATATATATATATATATATATATATACATACATATATATATACATACATATATATACATATATATATACATATATATACATACATATACATACATATATATATATATATATATATATATATATATATATATATATATATATATATATATGAATTTAGGTAAAACTGGCAGCGGTAAAAATGGCAAAAATGGATAGATAAGAAAAAATGGCAAAAGGGAAAAATATAGATGAATATCTCACAATGAGTTTATTAAAATCTTGGATACAATACATAATGGAAAAACATGAGAAGTTTGTCAAATTAAAAAGAATATTCAGCTAAAGCTCCCCCCTCCCATGAGATTTTACTTTTTAGGCGATTACGTCTGAACACACTGAAAAACTTGGGAAAAACAATTACAGGTCGACTTGATGACGGCTTCCGGTATTGAAATCAGAAACCGACATTAAGAGGTGTTTATCGGAAAAAAGTTCCTCGTCAGTTTCGTACACATAGAGTTGTTTTTTTTTTTAAGTTCACTACTTTGAACACGTAGGAATCAGTAATACAGTCGAATAAAAAAACAATATATTGTATACATTATTACTATGAAGTTTAATATATTTAAATTTTGTTACATTTCTATTTATAAAAATACTATTAGACTATTTAAAAAATAGAATAAAGTATTTAAAAATGTTTTCAATATAAACTATTTAAAGTATTTTCACACAAAAAGAAAACATTCCAATTATAAAAAATAATAAATAAACTATTTAAAAAATATTTTCAAAGAAAATATTCCTATAAAAAAAAGTTTTAATTCATTATTTGTAAGAAAAAACATTCCAATTTAAAAAAAAACAACGTTTTATTTGATTATGTGCAATAAAAAATAAAGATTTCAAATTATAAAGAGCAATTTTATTTTACTATTTGTTAATATTAAAAGAATGATTAAAACAAACTTTTAATTGCGCCCCCAGTACATCCGACATATAATACTAATAGGTATTAGTTTTTTGATAAACATTGTTTGTTAACTTCTAACTCCAAAACCAGAATCCACCATCAAGTAGACCATTTCTAGATTTTAATTTGATTTTAATGTGATCATTAAACATCAATTTTTTTGCCTATTTTCTGTATAGTAACATTTTTTTCAAAATATACACTAATACACTTATTTTATATATATATATACACACTAATACATTTATTTTATATTTATATATATATATATATATATATATATATATACACTAATACACTTATTTTATATATATATATATATATATATATATATATATATATATATATATATATATATATATACACACACACTAATACACTTATTTTATATATATATATACACTAATACACTTATATATATATATATATATATATATATATATATATATATATATACACACACACACGTATCTAATCCTAATGTCAGCTATCAATTATAAAATTAATTACAGTCTTGATTCACTTAAACACGCTACGATTTGTGCTTTTACTGCAATTAGGAGTAGGATCCTAGCGCCCCACCCCAATAAAACTTCTAGAAATTGACATCGAAAATTTAAAAAAAATGTTTTTAATACTAGGAGCGGGAACTTAGCCCCTATTTAAAACAAGAGGAGAAGGAGCCTAGCTCCCCCTCCCCCCACTAGAGTAAATATCTATTTAAAATATTTATTTTAAAATATTGAGTGGGGGGACCTACTTTAAACTAGAGGGATGGGAGCTTAGACCCATCCTTCTCGAACGATCATAATTTTCTGTTTAATTTTCCTATTTATCTACTTTTGCCATTTTTACCGTTGCCATTTTTACATAAATTGCTAAAACCCAATTACAGCCTCTTTCTCTTTACTTCGCTCTCCCTCTTCTTTCTTTTTCCTTTTTCTTTTCTCCCTACTCGCTTCCCATTTCTATATATCACTTCCGTTAAGTTAACCATCTAAATAGGTCACGGTCTGGTCACTCCTCCTCCCACAATATAAACTTTATAAAGTATACTTGAGAGATATGAAATTAATCCCTCCCTATACTCTACCATGTCTCTTTAACTATCCCTCTTACACTCTCTGTTAAATTACAAAAACTTACACTACCCATCAATTTTAATTTCATTTTTCGTTTCATTTCATTTTTGGAAGTGCTATCTGATGATCCGGCGTCCTTTAAAAGGACTCTGTTGATTTATATATATATATATATATATATATATATATATATATATATATATATATATATATATTGGTAGAACTTTAACGAATTATGATCAGTATCACGCTGGAAATAGCTTTACGTGCAGGGTGTGTAAGAAAACCTGCAAAAATCGCTCGATGTCATGACTATCAAGCTGAACAGAGATTACAAAATAGGCCATATCCTATACAAAAGAACATAGTTTGCCACATCTTCAATACTTACTGTATTCAAGGGTCAAAGCAGTTCTAACGGGAACTAAAGACAGTGATGAAACATGTCAATGATGGTCATAATCGTTTAACGAGTCGACATCCATCATGCATGCATGTATGGTGATTTTCTAAACGTAGCTTAGACGTGGCACAAGGCCGAAAGCGTGGACACCCAATGAGGATCGAACTCACTACTCAATCGTAATAAATGATCTAGACAATCTTGCTAACCATTACACCACGTTGAAGTGCCCATGTATGTATGTATGCATGTGGCTGAGAGGTTAGAACGATCGCATTCTGACCACGAGACCTAGGTTCGAATCTTACCATGGCCCCATTTGTCAGGAAGTAGATTTCCTGATGTTATCGGATTGGACGGGTCACCTTTGGAAAGTGCCTGAAAACCATACCACAGGTTGACCCAAGGCCTTGTGAGTGAAATTGATAGACGGAACCCTTGTAATTTGGTAGACAAATTTGGTAGCTGTGCTAGCATGAAGTCACAAGTCATCGTGGTCGAGTCACGGAATCACATCGTGCTTGAGCATACTGGCTTTGTTGATCACGCTAGATAACACGCTCTTTCTCAGAAACTGTAACTAAGGTCTGCTCAGCATAGTTGCAGTATAAACCACAGGTTGGCTTAGTGTGTGTTGAATAAACACAAACAGCTTCTTCCTGCGAACCACTGCTCTGTGGAACCGATTCCGAAGAGGATATTTCCCCGATCATTACAATCATAACCTGCTCATGTCTAAGGTTAATGCGCCCGAGCAAGCGTCTGCAATAGGGATTGTCTAGCCGCGAATGCGAATGGCCAGCTATACTATGTATTCTTTTAATAAAAAAAAAACTTCGAAATTAATTCCAATAAACCTTTTCCAATAATATTTCTTAATTACCATTTTTTACAGAACCTTTCAGTATCAATTTGTACTTGATGTACAGGAGAATGAGTCACTCAGTAATGGCCAATATCAATATTAGTTAGTTGGAAAGAAAATGTCCGCGGTTTCTAAATAAGTTAATGTTCTACAAACTGTGTGACCTTTCCTTTCAACCAGATACCTAAATTTGTTCTAAGGGGTTATTGGTTCCTTCTTTGTTTTTATATTTATTTTCGCCTATAGTGTTTGTTGTATTTTTTAATCGGTATCACTCCAAGCAAGGCAATACAGCCACTAGCACGCAAGGGGTTACTGGGTGTGGACGAATTAAGAACAGAAACATTAGTAATGAAGAGAAAAAGAAAAGAGTAATCAGAAGTTAAGACTACATCTAGCTTAGCTCATGTGTAAATGAGATCGCAACGCCATTTTGGTGGCCTAACAATGTCCTGAAAATAAATATTTGAAACATTCACACAAAGAAAATGATAATATTGAAGAAACTAGTAACTGTTATTTCCAATTATTTTTTAAAATCGGTATCCCCCCCCCCCGAGTAAGGCAGTAATGCCGCTAAACCACAACGGGTTACAGAGTGTGGTAGAATTAAGAACAGAGACATCAATGGTGAGCAGAAAGAGAAGAGATGGACAGTAGATAACGATTGACACTGCATTTAAATTTTTGAAGATTAAAGTTGGTTGGGAAACATGGAACCGGAATGGAGTTCCACAAGTGAGAAGTGCGATATAAGAAACTTTGCATAGCAGTTCCGGCTATATCTAGCTAGCTCAACTGTAAATTGATGAGATCTCGCCGCCAGTCTAGTATTACGCTTAAATTCATGCAGTCTATGTACCATAGCGAAGAGCTCATTCGAAAAATTACTATAAATGTATTTATAAAAAGGGCACAGAGAGGCAAACTTACGGTAGTGGGTAAGTGACTGAAGCCGAGATACCAGATCAGGACCAATAATATTGCTGATTCTTCTTTGGAGCTTTCGTTGCATAAGATTTCTTTAGTTTCAGTAATTTTATTCTGAGTTTATAACTAACAATTAATTCATTTAGTAAACAGCATTTGCGCATATTTATAGAATTGCTTTTCTGAATCTTCTACTGATTGGTAGATTTGTTTCTTGCTTGTGTCCTCGCTTGGTTTATTCCATGTCTACAAACGTTGGGTGTTAAAATCAGGCGTTCGTTTTTTATCATATTTGCCTTCGCTGAAAACATTTTTTATATATGTACCAAATAACTACCCTTCACCTAATATAGTCATACTACTGACGGAGGAGGAGGGGGGTCCATTAATAATTTTGGACTCTCACAACAGGGAAATACGGACGATATCCCTTTGGCATTCAATGTGCCATCAAGCAAGACAGTCAAATCCAAGGGAGTTAAATCAGTGTCTGTTAAAACATGAGGTCATGAAAAGAGACATTACACAGTTGTATTCGCATGCTACGATAATGGCATGAAACTGTCAACTTTTTTAATTTTAAAAATAAAAACATTGCCTAAAGAAAAAATACCCAATGGTATTTATGTTCATGCTCATCCAAAAGGTTGGATGGATGATGGAGGAATGAAATTATGGCTTGATATATTCTGATCCAGGCGTCATAGCGGGCTCTTAAATAATCCTGCCTAGTTATATTCGATCATCTCCGATCGGACCCAGAACTACCACCAGACAGGATGAATAGATGTCCACTCTGGGTGGCTCCGTGCCTTGAGAGGCTATTAAGCCTTAAACTGACCCTTGACCTCAAATGAAACTTGTACACACGATCCATCGCTAAAGATGCAGGAAAAATTGCTCCAGAAAGTACCTGACTTCTCTTGCTATCCTCTACCTTTACAAGAGTCAGAGCACGTCTAAAATGGAGCGCTGCTGCGATATGTGACCAGGAGATGTCCAGTCTTAACTCGATAGAGTCCAAAAGAATCTCCAAGTCCTTGTGGGTGACAAATTATTTTCCACCCACCAACCTCTCTCTCACAGGCAGGATGTGGGAAGCCTCTCACTGCTTTATTGCTACTTCCACGGAAAGTGCTCAGACGAACTACATTCCTTGGTTTTTCCGCCAGGTCTAACTCTTTACGGCTAGGACCGGCCATTCCACTTACATAGTACCAAACCACACACCCACACACATTCTCTCCGTATTCAACTGGCGAGAAGTAAATTCCACTCGAACAGCTTCTTCTCGCGAACCATTGTTCTGTGGAACCGACAACCAAGAGGATATTTCCCCGATCATTACAATCTTAACCTGCTCATGTCTAAGGTTAACAGTTAACCTCCTATGCACATTAAGTGCCTCAATGTAATCCTCTATCTCAGGTGGCCTCCGAGCCTTGTACAGAGTAAACCTCACTCAAAAAAACAAAACAAAAACAACAAAAAAAGAAAAAGCAAATTAGGTTAGAATAAAATTTGTATTTTATATGAATACTACCTTATGAAAATTGAGATGTAGTAGGGTGGGGGTCGCCATATCATAGATTGGTGTGAGCAAACACGTATCCTAGATTCAGGGGTGCATAAAACCCTTATGCCGGCCCTGACATTTGTGACGTTTTCGATACAGTCCTTCAACAACAAGCATATGTTTCAGATCGTCGTCCTTAAATTTTGCAACACAAGAATGAGGTTCATCTACTAATGTAAAAAGGCCTGAATTATTTTTATATTTTCTCAACAACTCATGTACATATATTTTTCGTTAATCTGTACTTTCTTTTCCTGTGAAATTTTAGCCTTGATTCATTCATTTTGAGATTTTAACCATTGTTTCCCTTTCATGCTACAATCTTCGTTTAACCCTTAATTGTTTTCACATTAGACTTCTATAATGCCATGATATTTCTCATAGTTTTGTCTGGGAATTTTATTTTTCCCTATGTTTATTGGGTATTTCCCCGCTTAGTTTAGACCATTTCTAGTTTGGGTTTTTCTACAATTAAACTGGGTATTGGGTATTTTCGTTCTCAGTTATTTTCACTTTAGTTCACTTTGAAATAGTCATATTTAGTAATTGAATATATATATATATATATATATATATATATATATATATATATATATATAATGTTTTCATATAAGCAAAAACAGTTTACAACGGTCAAGAGTTCAAGAGTTTAGACACAGTATTTCCAAGCCTTCTACGAGTGAGTGGGGAGGTGAGAATAGGAGATATTAATTAATACGATGAAAAAGGAAAGAGGGAAAAATTCAAACCATAGTTATAGTAGTAATTGGGAATGTTTTTTTTAGGGTTATTTTAAAAAACCAAGCCAGAGTTGAATTGCATATATTTAGGTTGGTGTTATCACTACTCGTTTTGTAATCAATGAAAATGTTTTGTAAATTAATGAATTAAGACGTGGAGATTTCTTCTTGGCATGTTGAATGCATAAGTTATTCGATTTTTTTTTTTTCAAAAAACGTAAGTTTTAATTTAGAAATTAAGATATAAGCAGAAACGTATATAAAAGTATGGGAAATTAATATAACCTTTATAAGCAAATTGTTGTCGAAAAGTAATTTTTCAGATCTAACCATAAGATTAACACCTCAACCATCCTTCACCAAACTGCTATCAACAACCACAATTGTTTCACTCTGTCATCTTTTTGCTTTATGTATTTTTTATTTTCTATGCAAAAAGGAAGTGATGTTTCATATGCGGATTGCTTCTAAACGGAATTGTTCATAAGCATTTTGGTTCTCATCAATCGAGGTGCAACTAAATGCACCGAAACGAAGTTGCATCTTTGTAGTGAGTAAATTGTTTTTGCTTATATGAAAAAATTATAATAAATAATTATTGCTCTACTATCGGTATTGAGTCCTCTTTTGAATTAATGCTGTGAACGTTAGAATTTATATATTATTTTTGTTCTTATTACATTCGGATATATATATATATATATATATATATATATATATATATATATATATATATATATATATATATATAAAGTGAATATAGAAGTCAACACTTAGAGGCGACAGTCTGTTTCATGCTAGATGCAATCGTCAGGCATGAAACAGACTGTTGCCTCTAAGTGTTGACTTCTATGTTCATTTTTATATTTATACACGCTCTATCTCTGATATTGAGCACTTTATCCCATAAATATAGCACATCTTATATATATTTCTTTATATATATATATATATATATATATATATATATATATATATATATATATATATAATGTAAATCTATTTAAACTCGGTGGGTGAAAAAAAAAACATGGATAGCACAATTTTCAAATAAATTGGCATCCGAGGAAAAATGGAAAAAAAAAGAAAGCACCAGAAACCTCCGAAGAGGGCGAAAGAAATCGTCCAGGTCCTTAAATCTCTGGTACAAAGAAAACAAAAACAGCGGATAATAAGTTAAAACGAAGAGTGCTCAATAGGCGAAGTTGAGCAAAAGTAAAATAAATAAATCTTAATAAGCCAGGTACTACCTACCTAGGTTTCACCACATGGGATCATCAGGGACAGTTCACCCTGATGATCACATATGGTGAAACCTAGGCAAGTATTACCTGGCTCATATATATTTATTAAGAAAAAACTTTATTAAACAAATTACAACCACTTTTAAAAAAATATCAACCTGGAATAAAAATATTAATTCAAAATTAAGATGTGAAAAAGTAAGTGAATCTTTACATTTAATATTTGGTGACTCCTCTTCCTCCTTTTGAGGTCTTGACGTCAACCAGTCTTTTGTTTTAATTTTTTTAGAAATTTCTGTCAGTAGTGAGCATCAGTTTTTGACCATTCTTCTTGACTAAATTCCCACCATTAATCGACATTTCATGTGTGTCATGCATGTATTGCCTTCTTTAATTTAAACGAGAGATTTTCAATTGGATTTAAATCTGGACTTAAGCTATTCTAAGACTTGAAATTTCTTTTTTCAAATCCATTCTTTTGAGGATTGGCTTCGATCTTCCATATCATTTTCCTTTTGGAGGAATCAACTTCGACTGAAAACCAACTTTCGAATCTAGGGCAAGAAACCTCCGTTCAAAACTGCTTTCGTTCCAATCATAATGCTGCTGTCGCCATGTTTAACTGTTGGCACCAAATTCTTTTCGTCAAAAGCCATATTAGGAGCTCGTCAGACATTAAGTCTATCGCCCCTTCCAAAAAGCTCTAGTTTAGTCTCATCCTACCATAAAACCTTTAACCAGAACGCTTCTAGCTTATTAATATGAGCTTTGGCATAGTTAAGCTGAGCTTGTTTGTACTTTTTCTTAAACAATAACTTTTTTCTAGGCATTCTGCCATGAAGACCGGCATCGTTCAAATTTTGTTGCACTGTAGACATATGCACATTGATTCCGACATTGGCCAGGGAGCCTTGGAGAATCGCAGAGGTCACAGCAGAATTCGCCTCGGTTTTCCGAACTAGATGTCTACTTGCTCTTGAAGTTATTTTTCGCAGACGGCCACTTCTTGATTGCGATGCCGTCATACCAAAAGCCTTCCATTTATAAATAATTTATCACACGGTAGAGACGAGCACTTCAAATCGTTTTGATAGCATTTTTCTCTATCATTATAGGCTTCAAATAAATTTTAAAGCTTCTTTTGATCTTGGCTTATTTGTTTTTAAATTTAATCTCTAACTGAACCCTTTTTATACACCATGAGTTATATTGATTGTCTACAGAATAAATATTTTACCAAAAAAATGAACACATGTCATTTCGATTTTTACACATGCACAAAAACTATTATTTGTACTGGCAACCATTTAAAACAAAAATATAGAGTGTAATGTAAGGGTTCACTTACTTATTTAAATTGTTCAGACTGTTGTCTTCATTTTTGTTGCCATATTCACGACGTTTCAGCCGTTGTACGCTCGGTCTTCTTCCGGTGATTGGAATTTTCGAACTGAATTTCGACCACCGGGTTAAGTTTTTCTAGTTCCATGCGCCATGCTTCTTTCGAGTGTCATCTCCTTTTAACTTAACTCTCCAAGTTTTTGTTCACCATTGCAGTAGCCAAGTGTTGCCTCATCTTAGAAATATAGACAGATCCTGAAGAAGGCCAGAGCGTACAACGGTCGAAACGTTGTGATTATGAAAATAATTATATGGCAATAAAGATGATTGTATAGCAATAAAGATATTAATAAAGATGAGGAACAGCCCTAATAATGCAAATAGTGTAAATAATTACAATGCCTCATCTCAGAAATATAGACAGATCCTGAAGAAGGTCGGAACGTAAAACGGTCGAAACGTCGTGAATATGGCTACAAAGATGAGGATAACATTTCGAACAATGTAAAGTTAATTTGCAGTATACGTAGCAAAAGCCCCCGGTAATGTGAATGTACCATTCTGGTGTGAAATTGCTTGGTTATTTCGAAAATGACGTTAAAATATTGCGCCCAATTACCGTATCCGATTTATCGTCAATGTAAGTTCGATCTCTTTCGTGTTGTCCTGCCGCCACTACTGATGTTGTTTACATATTTTTTCCTCTAGTTATAATTCGCGGAAGCTTTCTTAATTAGCGGACTTTTTACAGCTTTTCGTATCTTACTGGTTTTGATTACTGCTCGATTTTCGTGGATGTTATTTTAAAATACGCTTTTTTTGCAAAATGATGTTTTAAAATAAATGAATAGTATTTTTTTTCTTTATTGTCTAATAAATCTGCTTATAGGTAATGAAACAGAATCTCACCCTAAAATGTAATTTATGAAGCTTTAAATTCAAGAAACTTTCACCACACACACACACACACACACACACACACACACACACACACACACACACACACACATCATTGAAAAGAAGGAACAATCCTTTTTTTATTTTTTTAGGCACGTAATTTAATTGTCGGATTTTACGTTTTTTCACACATTATTTCGCGCATTCATTTTAAACTTCGCGCATTGCGCATTAATCAAGACAAGTGAAGCTTCCGCGAATGACCAATCGAAGCAAACGCATGTAAACAAAGCCAGTAATGGCGAACATTCTGTCTACGCGGCGAGAAAGAAGTCGAACTTACATTGTCCATAGCTCTTAGTCTTAAACAGCAATCGAACGCAATGTTTTATGTCATTTTCGAAATAATAAGGCAATTTCACACCAGAATGGTACATTCTTTAATACTGGGGGCTTTTGGTGCTTATACTGCAAATTAACGCAATGTGAAAATATAGTGTAAATAATAATTATCTTAGGGATTCGCTTATTTTTGCGTAGCACTGTATATGCAAATTTTGGTCCAATACACGCATAGCATATTTTGTTCAACCAACCATTATTTATTCACGACATATGATAAAAGTATAAAAGTTAAAGACATAAAAAAAATAATTGTTTTAAACGCGCGTACACATGCATACACACATAAAAAAAGACCCCCTCCCCCCAAAAAGTACAAAAAAATAAAATAAAAATAAAATAAAATAAACGGAGACTTACTTGATAGATATTATTATTCATTGAAGTCCTTTCTTTAAACAGCGGAGAATAAAGTATCAACAACGTGGTACACACAACAATAACAACGGTGAGAATAACACAAGTCAGATGATGAAACATTTTATAAGTTCTGCTCGTAGACGAGCCGTTTGTGTTAACGGCGTGTGACGTTTCCTTTAACACATTCATTTTGTTTTCAAGAAATAGATTGATTTGTTTACAAACCAAATCATTTAAATTATCTGACAATATCGGTAGGTTTTCTTCCACGCTGTTTCCATTGCTAATCGCCATGATTTTATTAAATTCACCGAATAAATTGAATATTATTAATTTTAAAAAAGTTTTTGAAAGTATCACTGAAAAATGGTTGTTGTCATAGACAATTTTCAACAGGCAGCTTTTAGTCAGAGTCTGAACGTTTGAACTGAAAGTAACACATGCGCCAATTGCATTTCTATATTTAGATTTCTGGGAATTTCTTTATCTAGTTCCTGTTCGCATTCGTCAAATTGAAAATCACATGTCTGCGAATTAAAAAGTAGCAGTGCGTACGAGAACATAATACTTGATGAAATAATACTTGAAACTTGATAGATGAAAATAGAAACTAATAAAAATAAATAAAAAATGGTTGGTTGGCGAATGATGTTTCAAATCTGACTGTAGAATTGCAGAATAATGATACATAAGGAGAAAATGCGTCAATAGTTAGCAAGCTTGTCTCGCTAGAACAATTACAGCTGAGGAGCAAGTTCGATCCTCACTGGGTGCCCCATACTTCTTGCCTTGTGCGACATCTAAGCTACGCTTAGAAAATCACCGTATAAGATGTGTCAATGATGGTTGATGAGGTGTTCAGGAAGCTGACCGATGAACTTTAGAGAATCTGAAATTACAGCACCTCGGTTTGGGTAATAGTGAAACAGTCTTGATAAGATACCCTTAAACCTCTTACACAATTCACCCTTTCATATAATCTTTGACCCCAACCACTTATATACCTACATACATACATTAAAAAAAATGCACCGATATTCAGATAACTTAAAACGATTACTTGGTTACTTATTTTAGCGTATCATTTTTCAATATTTAACAAGAATGATTCACCATAAAATTCAAATAGGAAAAGTTTCCTAGTTCAAATAAATAATCAGACTACTGATGATATTTATTTTTAAAGTTGTTAATGCCATGACTCTACAGGGTGCAGACGATCATAGCTCTCCACACAGTCCTTGTCTTTATTATCTATTATGACTTCTTGGGAAAATACGGTAGAATGATTTCTCGTCGTCTTCTTCACGGTTTTTAATTCAAAGAAGATCTCAACCTCGGCTGGTTGCCTTTCATGGATAGAGAGTCCAGTCTATGCTGTTGTTTAACCCATAGCCGAGCGAAAAAGAGGTGAGTCCATGCCTTTTTCGAGGAGATTTTATGAGAAAGTGAAGGCAACAGACTAGGTGAGAATTTTCACTCGCAGTACCGATCCGACTATCCACGATGATTCTGGTTTTACACTGAACAGGTAGGATGTGACACAGAAGTCAGTTTAATGTAGGGAGTCCGGTTTAGCGTGGGCTGTCCATACAAAGCCGGTTTAGCGTGGGGTGTCCATACAGAGTCGGTTTAGCGGGGGGTGTCCATACAGAGTCGGTTTGGGGTGGGGTGTCCATACAGAGTCGGTTTAGAATGATGTGTCCATAAAGTATCGGTTAAGCAAGGCATTTCAACACAGAGTCGGTTTAGAGTGGAGTGTCCATACAGAGTCGGTTTAGCGTGAGGTGCCCATACAAAACCGGTTTAGTGTAGGGTGTTCATAAAGAATCGGTTGAGCGTAGGGTGTCGATAGAGAGTCAGTTTACCGTGGAGTGTCCATGCAAAGTCGATTTAGCGTAATGTGTTCATACAGAATCGGTTTTGTGTGTGGTGTCTATACAGAGTCGGTTTAGCGTGAGCTGTCCATACAGAGTCGGTTTAGCGTGGGCTGTCCATACAGAGTTAAGCGTGGGATTTCGACACAGACTTAGTTTAGAGTGGAGTGTCCATACAAATCCGGATTAGCGTGAGGTGTCGATACAGAGTCAGTTTACAGTGGAGTGTCCATACAGAGTAAGTTCAGCGAAAATTGTTTATACAGAGTAGGTTAAGTGTATGGTGTCCATACAAAGTCGGTTTAGAATGCGGTGTCCATAAAGCATCAGTTAAGCGAGGTATTTCGACACAGAGTCAGTTTAGAGTGGAGTGTCAATACAGAATCGGTTTAGTGTGCGGTGCACATACAAAGCCGGTTTAGCGTAGGGTGTTCATAAAAAATCGGTTGCCCGTGGTGTGTCGATACAGAGTCAGTTTACCGTGGAGTGTCCATACAGAGTCAGTTCAGCGAAAGTTGTTTATACAGAGTAGGTTAAGTGTATGGTGTCCATACAGAGTCGGTTTAGAATGAGGGCCCATAAAGTATCGGTTAAGCGATGTATTTCGACACAGAGTCGGTTTGAATGGAGTCTCCATACAGAATAGGTTTAGTGTGGGGTTCCCATACAAAGCCGGTTTAGCGCAGGGTGTTCATAAAGAATCAGTTTTACGTGGAGTGTCGATACAGAGTCGGTTTAGCGTAATGCGTTCGTACAGAATCGGGTTAGTGTGTGGTGTCTATACAGGGTCGGTTTAGCGTGGGCTGTGCATACAGAGTCGGATTACCGTGGGCTGTCCATACAAAGCCGGATTAGCGTGAGGTGTCGATACACAGTCAGTTTACCATGGAGTGTCCATACAGAGTCGGTTTAGCGAAAGTTGTTTATACAGAGTAGGTTAAGTCTGTGGTGTCCATACAGAGTCGGTTTAGAATGAGGTGTCCATAAGGTATCGGTTAAACGAGGGATTTCGACAGAGTCTATTTAGAGTGGAGTGTCTATACAGAATCGGTTTATTGCACTCGTATGCGAGATCGATAGACACGAGATTATTGATACGTGCCGTTAACTTGCCGACACGATCCCAGCATTTTTGCCAAGCCCACTCTAGAAGCCACGTCATTGAGAGGTTGCGCGTTCCAAATCAATCGCAAGGTAAGCGAAAACTCAGGGTTGCTGAGGTAATCCGCCGCTGGTGCCTATCGTAGCCCTTCGCTACTCCGATTATGGCCGACGCACTATTTTTGTCTAGACCTTGACCTTTTCTTCATTGCGTTACTCCACTTCTTACGGTATTGTTCTGTAATATCTGTTCCGTAGTGGTGGTATGACCGGCTATGACTAGCTTAGACAAGTTCAGACCAGCTTAGACAGGCTAGGACCAGCTTAGATAGGCTAGGACCAGCTTAAACAGGCTGCCTGAGTGGAAACTCTTGAGTCCACACGTTAAAAACCGACCTTGTGTCACAACCTGGCTCAATGAGGGGGTCAAGGTAAATCCCGAGAGGAGGAAGAACTTTCCTGTCAGAGTAGAGGCTGTGTTTGTAGTATCTGTTCCATGTCGAAGGCCTTCTCTCTCTCCCCGACTCTGTTGCGTGAACAGAATCCTCGGTCTTGTGTAATAATATCTGTACCGTAGTGGTGGTATGACCGGTTCTGACTAGCTTAGACAAGCTCCGATCAGCTTAGACAAGTTATGATCAGCTTAGACAAGCTAAGATCAGTTTGACCAGCTGCCTGAGTTGAAACACTCAGGTCCCCACGTTAAAAACCGACCTTGTGTCACAACCTGTGTCAATAGTGGGTGGGTGGGTGTTGGACTGGGGGGTTCAACGTAACTCCTGGAAGAGGGAGGTGGAGAAACGCAAGGCTCTGGCCATTGTGGCCAGGGCGCTTGGACAGGTTACGTGGTCATGTAACTCAATACGTAACCCGTCCAAGCGTCCTGGACACTAGTTGGTCTTTCCTGTCTAAGTCTTACTTCCGGACCTCTTAGTCTTAATTCCTTCCGGCTACTACATACTCTTTCTTCTGGCATTTCTGGCCTTTACTATTTCCGGCACACTTAGCTTCCGGCTCTTACTTCAACCAATCTCACCTGGTTGATTTGCGTTCAACATCCCTGAGTTTCCGGCTACGCATTGGTCTCTACTTCCGGCATTCCGATCTTAACCTAACTCACCTGGTTGATCGGTGTTAATGGACCTGCCTACAGCAGTGCTGAACTTCCGGCTACGCATAGGCTACTACTTCCGGCTTTCCTGTCAACCTAACTAACTTGGTTTTGGAAGTTGCTGCATGCATATAGCTCAGGCTTCAAATAACCTATTCCGTATACTTGGTTTAAATATTATGGAAGGTTCATTATTGAACTTAATCAGCAACTACTCAACGCTAGCACCGGACATTTAAATTGAACTTTCTTCTTGATATATCGTCCAGACTCAAACCACCTCTTCCGTATACTTCGGTTAAATACTACGGAATGTTCTTCATTAGATTTAACCAACAATTATTCAACACTTTCGTCGGGTATTTGAACTGAAAATTCGAAGTGTGTTTTATGATGCCAACTTAAATTACCAGAACAATACTTAGTCACGGATATATTATCTAGGTTCTTCTAAACGGTCAGTATTTCTCAATTCACTTAATTCTGCCTCCATTACTTGATTCATTGTTTGTTCATATTCCTTTAATCGAAACACTTTTACTTTTGTATATGATGTAAATACATTTTGTATTAATTTTAGTTTGTTGTTTTGTTGACCTGTCAGATTCACGTCTTTTATTTTTTAAAATGTTAGCGGGCCTCCTGTGACTTTATTCTTATTTGGGCGCACAGGCCATATTATATCCCGCTCCTTCCAGGGGTCCTTTACATGCCCAAGACCAGAAAGAGCGCAACTCAGCCACTATCGAGCCGAGCCGAGCCGCCCATAGAGGGCTCCGGCGCGAACCCCTCCTCTAATCCCCGATATAATGCCCTCCTAGGTCATGACAGGTCACTGGACCGAGGAGTAGCACGCAAGATATTTCGACACTCAGTAAAGAATTCCGACTGATGCAGGGGCTTACTACGGCGCTCAACCCTAGGCTAGCGAAGGCACCCATAACACTCATCGCCCACAGGGGAAGTTCTATCAATGCACGGTGTAGGAAAACCAATCATAAGGCGTTTCAGTAACACACCAAGTGTGACATTCCCAAACCCACATGATACGGGCGATGGACGCGGACGGCTATGCGGACATTAGGCTTGCCCAGACACGCACCCTCCTACACACACAAGAGGAAGAAGAGCAAGTGTTCGTGCAGTTTCCGACGATCCTTGGAGTACCGACATTCAGTAAAGGAGGAACGGAAAGATGTACACAGAGCACATTCCAGCCCGACCCTTTAAGGACAACTGCCTTCGGAGTCAAGTCCGAACCGACGTTCCTATCTTTGCGAGTACCTCCATTTTTCTCCAGCTGGAGAGCCGGCCCTAACTACACTCCAAGAATGCGAATAGAACCGTCTGTCCAACTGAAAGGCCACGGATAAGCAATGCTCTTCCAAGCACCTAACCAGAAGACGGAAGACTTGTTACAGTTAATCTTGGACTCCGTGAAATTCTCGTACCGTTCAAATGTCTTCTGCACCACCTCACGAAAATGGATACGTCATCGGCGTTCGCGGAAACCATAGCTCGAGTCACTCTAGGGAGAACGATTCTACGAAGGTTTGGACTGCATTTCCTGTCCCTCAGACAGCGCAGGAGAGGCTCCAACGCCAAAGCGTAAAATGGAGCGACAGCGGCCTGGACGCCTCGCATATGTCGTTGGTCGACCGCAGGCTGCGTCCATCAGGGCTGTCGACCTGACGAATGAAACGATCGGAACCTCGACGTATTTCCTACTTGCTCAATTCTGTGTCCATGTTTACAGTTTTGTTAGACATTTTGTTTAACCTATGTCTAACTACCTGACCCCGTTAGCGCTCGCTAGCCGAATGCTCCAGGGTTAGTCTGGTTAAACGTATCTCTAGAAGATCCCCACAAGCCACCGACCGGGCCAACCTATCCTTTAGGGCCTTCACCTTTTTTAGCCTCATCTAAAGCGAGTCGTTGGCTATATTCGATGGTGAAAGACTTAATCTTATCCTTACGGCTATGCCGTTACTTATTTCAAACCACCAGCCATTACCAAACCATTCAGCCATTTACAAAACCATTCAGCCATTTACCAAACCATCCCGCTGTAATAATCTAGTCGGCTATAACCGGAAGTCCTCCTTATCCAGTAAGGAAACGTTGAACTTCCAGTCCAGCCATTTTATGCTTGGAGTTTAGCGCCAAGCTTGTGGTCCAAATAACCAAACCAGTGGAACATGGGACAATCTAGCAGACCTAGATCGGCTCTTCTCACTAACATTCTATTCAGGTAGCTGTTCACTTGGATATAATGGCAATTAAGAGCCATATCCCCCTACCAGGGTGATTGACTCGGTACCTATCAACGAGACAAAATTCTCCGATCAGATCGACCAAACTACGATCACTCAACCTCCCTCTAGCTCCCCACTCCGTGGCTAACTTTGGGTTCATGATGGCATTCCAGACCCCCATTAAGACTGGGTGCACCCAACTCACCAGAAACTGTCCCAAGTGACGGAAGAACGAACACTGTTCCGTCTGGTTGTTGGACACATAAATCGTAACGGCCCGAAACGAACCACTTTTCACGGTAATATCTGCCCCGCATCAACATGGACACTGCCCACCCTTGGGCTCAGAGTACGCTTTACTAAAAAGGAAACACCTTTGGACAACCGGTCCCCGTATGCTGAATAAACAACAAGTCGCTAGACAACATAGCAGAGCATCGATGTCGCAAACAAAGTGAGTCTCCTGCGTCGCATTCACACCCACACCGAAGAACAAAAAATCCTGTGGCAAACGAGTAGCATAACGCCTGTCCCTTAAACTCTTCGCATTCAAACATGGTAACCTGATAGCCATTTTTTAGCACCTATGCACAGACTGGGCAAAAATCTGCTGGAGTCAAGACCTCGACGGAATGTCCGAGGCTACCAGAGCCAGTTTCAGACGTAACTAGTCCGTCTTTGACGATTTCATCGACGTCCGTCAGGAACATTAGTTTAGCGGCCCTATATAAGGAGGATGAAGAACCGTGGTTTTCTCTGAACAATATTTTTCAATTTTCTGTTACTGCTGAGGATGCTGCTTCTGCACGCTCTGCTGCTGCTGCTGCTAGGCCTGTTGTCATTTTGTCAACAGCTGCTCCTGCTGAGACTTCTGCTGCCTCTCTCGGTTTAGTACATTCTACTGGAGTGGAAGGAGGTGACGCAGCCTTTGCCCTCCTTTTCTATCCCTATTTTCCTGAGACCTTATCCAACCCTACCGCATTTTTTTTCTGGTGCTGTTTCTTTTGGAACAAGCCTTGGACAAATATTCCGTAACGCTACAGATCCAGCAGTGGGGTTTTCTTCCCTCCACAATGACATAAATTTGCTGCGCTCGGCAGACCAGCGTGTCGGGGATCTCCAAAAACCTTTTTGAGGGACACCGTTACATGGAGTTCAAAGTCCCCCTTAGCGATGCCCGCCTTGCTTCTGATAGCTGAGACATCGTCTACAAGTCCCTATTGTGGTTGTTACACCGGCCTCCTAACACAAGGGAATTACACCGAATTTAAACATCTCTGCGAGGATTATCTAATCGAGCATATAACCATTCCACCATACCACCCAAGAAGTAATGGGTAAGCGGAGAGATTCGTAGATACGTTCAAGAGAGCCCTGAGAAAAGCTAGTGGATCACCGACGGATAAGTCAATCCAATAGTTCTTACAAATTTACAGGGTCACTCCGAATGCAAACATCGAAACGTCGAAGACACCTGCTGAGGTCATGTTCGGACGCAAGGTTAGATCAATTTTCCACAAGTTGTTACCAAACCAGGATAGGCCAAACCTCAAAAAACCGATAACAAAAAAACGGTATAAAGTTGGCGAAAGAGTTTTCTTTAAGATTCATAGAAATAATAGGACCTTTTGGGAGTCCGGCACTATTGAGAAACAAATAGGCAACATGGTCTATATGATTAAGGGACCAGATTTCGTTCACAAACGTCACACTAACCAAATCCGGAAAAGATACTCGAACAGTGAGGTGACCAGATCGCCCGAGGAGGACATCATGGACACAGTGTTTGATACTTTTCAGGTGCCCATACCAGAGACAGCTCCTGAGATACCAGAGACAGCTCCTGAGAATAGGAGGTCAAAAAGAAAACGGAAATCAACGGAGTTGATTAGGGTGAACCCAAAACAAAAACGTTATTTATCCCCAGACGGGATATTTTCAAAGGGGGGTGTTACACCGGCCTCCTAACACAAGGGAATTACACCGGTTCTCACTATATATAGTGCCAGTAATACCTACCCGGTGTAAGCAGCGACAGTACTACAACTGCCTAGCTGAGTAGTACCCATTTCCTACCTTTGTATCTGTGATGTTAAATACACTTGTTCCTTAAACCAACCTCGACTTGATTTTCTTATTTTTACTATTGTGCCACGACACAACAGTGGTCATCCGTAATATCGATGGGCACGCCGTGCAGTATCACTTTCGTCTTGCGGGTGCTCATATATTGTAGCTTCACCGATTTTGTCTTGAGGCAAAAGCGGTCCTGCTTCTTAACTTCCTCCTCAGTTTCCTGTACGATGTCCTACATGGCATTACTCCTCTTAGCCAATATTTTTCTCCCAATATTCAAACTTTTCATGTCCTCCTCTATATCCTTCCTGTTGACACCGACCAAGTGTTTGGTCTTATCGTTCGTTGTTAGCAGGGAGATTGTCCTTGTTGCCATCATCTCCAGGGTTGATGGCATAGACAGGAACTCGTTACCCGAGAGAAATTCCTGGTAACGCTCCCTCGTGTCCGCAGAATACTGAGAATCTTTCCGTACTGGCCTATAAGAAGTCCACGACGTCTTCTTGTCCAGCGACTTGGTTGGTGGGGCATGTTTCTTTTGCCCACCCGCCTGCTAGGGCGAATCGGCCATTTTGGCTGAACATCCCACCCAGCAGTATGCCAAAACAGGAAAAAGATCCAATTAAAACGGTACCAAGCTGCAGCCAAACAATTTAGGAAAACCGGGTTAGACACGAAATCGTGATCTTTGCGGGGTGTAATGGCACTAACAATTCAACGCCTAAATTTTCCACTTAGTCTCATCATCTTAACTTTTATTTCGGGTATTATCACACACCCACACACAATGATTACTGTACATCATTTTTCCAGACGGTAGAGGCAAATGATTTTCTGGTAGAGGAAGCCCTGATCCTTGCTAACTGGTCTGAACTTACCTTATAACTTTTCCTTAATGACTTTTCATTGCATCTAAACTAGACGGCAATATTAACATTCCATCGAAGAGTAACACTCAATCAAATTAAACCTTATATGCATAAATTTATCGAAAATCTGGATAGTCCACCATTGGCAGTTTAAATTTTGTTCAGCATGAAAACTCGAATCATGTACTTAAATAATTTCGTCAGATCGAGACGTTCATATGGATGCCATGCAGGACACCAAACCCGTTCGGCAATAAAACTGTCAGCTGTATACAACTATCATCTTAAGATCAACGGTGAAAAAAGGGTTTGAGTGAGTGAAGCCTGTGGGCCTTGGAAAAGATCATCCCTCCTTGAAGATTGTGGACTGGCACTACGGATTCAAAAACAACAAATTGTACCAAATAACAGAAACCACATCACTTGAGGACAACCATCAGTAGCAAGACCTCTAAAATGGATATCACATGCAACTCGGAAAGAAAATAATGTCATAATCAAGAGGTTAACATTCCACACGACTTCCAACAAAATGTTAGGAAGGAAACCCCCAACAAGACCGGAAAGAGCGATAACAACTATTTGTCTTAAGAAAACTGTTCCCCTGAAAAAATATTTTACGAGAAATATTTTATAAATGTCAACCGAAAGCAGTACTGGCTGCTTGGTCAATGAATGCCGAATGTTTCCTTATAAGGAAATGGCTAATATTACCATTACAATTAGAGATGAGAAGAACAGATACTACACTTTGATCTCACCCCGATGGTCAGGGAGTGAAGAAAAGCGTAACTCTAGTAGCACTAGCTGCTCGGTCAATGAATGTCGAATGTTTCCTTATAAGGAAACGGCTAATATTACCATTACAATTAGAGATGAGGAGAACAGATACTACACTTTGATCCCAGCCCGATGGTCAGGGAGTAAAAAAAAGCGTAACACTGGCTACCGAATGTTTCTTTAGACGGAAACGGATAATATTACCAATGACAAAATTGATGTTATGTTTGAATAAAAATATAGAAATAATAAATAAAATGGCAATATTTATGAAATTTGGAGGTGTAGGTACTGGCTGCTTGGTCAATTAATGGCAAATGTTACCTTATAGGGAAACGGTTAATATTACCATTAACAACGTGAACATTTCACTTCATTTTATCTTGTTTTTGCTGTATCACAATCTATGCACGTTTCTTGCGCCCTTTGAGACTTCGTTCTAAAAGTTTTCTAGATAAGACTAATAAGGATATTAAACTAAATCGGAACGAACTGAGAAATGATATTTTTAATCAGGTGAACTAAAACGATGGCTGCAAATTAGAACGTTCAACAAATCGTGTGAGTAATTTATTATGAATTGCAAATCCGATAAAAAAAACGTATAAAATTACCCCAAAATAGAATTAGGAATGTTTTGGATGTGGAAAACCATAATTTTTAAAAAATACCCATGACCCAATGTTGTCGTTCATTCACGGTGGTATAGGGGCGGCTCTTCAGTCACCCATCACATTTTATTGAAAATGTTTTTTTGTTTTGTTTACAGTGAGGTTCATCCTGTACAAGGCCCAGGAGCCACGCGAGGTATAGGGTTACAGAGCAAGAGGCATAGTAGATATGTAAGGAAGATAACGGTTAATCCTAGACTTGACCAGGTTATAATTGCAGTGATCAGGAAAGCGGCATCTTGGGCGTCAGTTCTACAAAGCATTGGTTCACGGGAAGAAGTTACTCGAATGGAACTTACTTCTCATCAATTGAATAAGGAGGGAATGTGGGTAGAACTAAGGAATGTAGTTCGCCTGAGCACTTTCCATGGAAGTTGCCATAAAGCAGCAAGAAGTAAACACGACTAGATTTTTAACCTCTTTACCTTTAGGTACCGTCACAGTTTCATTAATAAATGAGTAGACATGATATAGAAATAACAATGTCCAAAACTTAATAAAAACAAACTTTTATCGTCAAAATCTTTATTATTGTTTAGAGGAAAACCCAAAGGATTTTTTAATTATTAAATTACATCTTTTAATCCTTTTTAGAACCTTCGAAATTTTTTTTAAAACGTTCTCTTTCTTGAATCAACAGGTGACCATAAATGAGTGCCTTTTTGCGTCGGAAAACGCATCGATTTGGAAATTCTTGAAAAGAATCAGACAATTGTGGTTATTTAATACAACTTTCAGGACTTCTTCCCAAATTATTTTAGAAAAGTTTCTTTTTTAGAAAATCCGATACTCCCACTTGTTTAATTTTATGAAATTTCGAGAAATTCATTTTTTGTAACACTTAACGTTTAGTTGTAAGCACAAGTCCTTGGAGAATTTAAATCATCAATTTCTTTTTGTAAAACAGAAGCTCCCAGTTGCCGAAAAACTACTCTTAATCGTAAAATAAAAATATAAAACTAAGACATTATTTAGAACGGCCTTTAATAGCTTTTTCGAATATATGATGGAAAATATTGTCTTAAGAAAAAAAAATTTCAATGAATAATGAATTTTTACAAGAATTGTTTTCATTTTTAATAATTTAATTATTATTTATTTAATGTATAAAGTTGTCAATCTTTTAATTCAGTCCAACTATAATATTTTGTGGAGCTGGTCGCTGTATTTTAGATGGAGTTATGGTTCTTTTTTTTTTATATTGATTTCATATACAGAATCATGTGTACGTTGACGCCCGAGCTCAACAAAAGCATGTATTGTAGTGAAAAGAGAGACACGGTTTTGGAATTCTGGAACTGAAGTCAACTGTTGAAGGCCATTCAGTTTCATATATATTTTTTTTTTTTTTGCATAATGGGAAAGGGTATTTTTTTTTTTTAATAATTGTTCATAACTACCGCAAGAGATTCGGTCATTTAAGTGCAAAATTTCCCAGCACAAATGATAATATTTGAAAACCAGTTATTCGCTGGAAACAATCATAAAAAAAAAAAATGATATCTGGCATCAGAAAAAAATTGGATAATTCGCTGCTGGGTGATTCTAATTTTTAAGTGTTGCCCAGACTTAAGCTATTGGGACGCGTAATATTTCTTCTTAGTTTTTCTTTTTGTTTTTCTAGACTCTCTAACAAAATGGCTTTTTTTATCAAAAAATAAGTGTTATTTCCCTTGCACCTGTGACATCAGTAGGTATTTTTTTTATTATGAAATTGACGGATTATTCGAAAATTTTTTACTAAGTCAAGGACTGAAAAGACACTTCTTTAAAGAACAATGTACAAAAAATAATAATAATAATAATAACGAGGAAAAATATTTAAATAAATAAACGAAAAGACATCGTCTTTTTTTATTGCATAAAATAAATAAAATAAAATCCCTTCGTTACTGATTGGTTAAAACAAAAACAAAAACGCCCCTTTACAAATATTCTACATAATAAATAAATAAATTTAATAATTATTTACATTGGGACTAAAAAATATACGCATTTTGTTGTTATTATATTTTGCCCGTTTTGTATTTCTGTCTTCTTCAGATGTCTACCGACCTGGCAACCTTCAAATAATTTAATTTCGATAGTAAAAATTTTATCCTGTGCTAGGGCGCACTTGATAAACACAGTGGATAAAATAAGTAAAGGTTTATTGTAAAAAACCAGTACAATAAGAATATAGGTAACAGTTATGCACAAGGTCGCCGCAAGTCAATCCAGTTAGTGAGTGCTACTTACTTATTGGAAGTTTGGTAGTTCTTGCGTAAGTCTGAGTCATACTCAACAGATCCCAGCTAGACGGTATATCTAGCAACTGCCACACGCAGTCACATGTGTCACAAAGCCGAATTTAATGTGGGGTTCCCGAGCTCGTATGCTTGGCCAAAAAATCCCCGTAGACCACGCATAAACGGGATCGGGTCGGTCTACCTCCGTGGACGAGACTCTGCCTTTTTTTGGCAGACCCTCATCTGGGTTCCTCACTCCCCGAAGACAGAGAGTTCGACCAGCACAGCTGGAAAATATTCCAGCTAGAGTATAGCAACTATCCCACGCAGTCACATGTGGCACAAGGCCGAATTTAATGTGGGACTCCCGGGCCCGTAGGCTCGGGCAAAAATTCCCCGTAGACCTTGTAAAAGTCGGGGTCGTGTAGCTGTCTTCGGCAGACCCTCGTCTGGGTTCCTCACTGCCCGAAGGCAGAGAGTTTGAAAGTAAAGCCGAAAAAGATTTCAGTAAGTATATTTAACAGCCCCTCTCTGTTCTGCATTCATCACTAAAAATTCCTTTTTGCTACTTTCCAATATCTCACTTTAGAAGTTATTTTGACCATTTCGATTTTCTATTCCGATGTTTTTTTATTATTATCTTTTGTTGATTGTTTTTGTTTTTTTGCTATGCGTATGTTCATTTCTTTTTTCTAACACTGTGTACTGTATCAGCTGAAACTTCACTGTTAAGAAAGAATTCACACCTCATTTATCTGGCTGTTAATTTTGAATTGCCTCCTGATTCATTTCTTGGTTGCTTCGTTTTCTATGGGTTATCAACCCCGTACAAGTTATTTAAAGCCAGAAAATAGTCTTAGATTGTAACAATTCTTTTTGGAGATAATAATGGTTTAGTAATACAACTCTTATTAATTAACCCATAACTGGGGGAGAAGAGATTGATTCATACCTTTCCCAAAGGTGTTTGCGCATAAGTGAATATAAAGAACCCAACGAGAATTGGAACTCGGATCTCCGATTAACAATTTCGAGCCATTATCCATTACACCATCCGCACATCCAAAATTTACAGCACCTGGTATTTCCAAGTGGTCACCGTTTCTTTGTTTAAATACGACCTTATATTGTTTAGGCAGGATGATAGCACAGCATTTCGCTCAGAAAGTCTCCGAGAGATGCTGAGACAATGGCGTATCAGGAGATATTTTAGAGCAGCATATAAACCAAGCGGAAATGGTATTATAGAACATCACCACACAATAAAACATCGCCGAACGAGGAGACATTTCTCCTCTTAGTTGGTAAGATACTTTATAGGGAAAGATAAATTTATTTATCTGATAATAATGTGTAAGAACCAAATTTAGACGCCAAATATATTTGAGGCGTCAAAGAGAGAGGCCCTGAAGAACACCGAAGTGAAAGGACGCGTTTTAACTTACACGAGCCAAACTGAATAGATATGTTAATGCATCGACAAGCAGACATAGGAAAAAGAGATATGATCAACTTCAGATAATTGTTTCTATTTCAAAAAACCGATGAAATGACATTAACTGATAAAGGAATATGTTTAGCAATTCTTTCTTCTCTTTCGCGCTAAACTGTTCATTTGTCTCGTCCTTTGTTTCTCTGTTAAGACTCATACGGGGAGTCACTAATTTCCCCATACATATCACGAAAATCTGGCCAAGCAAAGGAGACTGTTCTATAGAGAACCGCCTTTAGCTACGAGTACAGTATATCAGTCATCCTTCTTCTGGTCTCTGTCGATCCGAATAACCTTCAGGGAATTACGACACTTTATTTAATCTGTAGTGAGTGTGAAATAATAATAACTCACTTCGCCCACTCCCTTCAAATTCGGAGGACTGAGGAAGAAGAAGGAAATATATTCGTGAGCCTATGTGAGATTTTTGCCTTTCACAGAACTTATCCGGTGAACCAAGAAGAAGGAAAGAAATTCGCGAGCCTACGCGAAATTATTTTTGATATAAAATGAGGAGAAAAATTAAATTAAAGACAAGAATATCTGAAGTCATGTGAGAGGTTTCAGTTCCTCGTGACTATCGTTGAAGTACTCGCCAGAGTAAAATTACTCGATAATTATATTATTTAACCAGCACGCGGAAATTTTCTCTCAAGAATCCAAGAAAGCAAAGTATTTCAAACTATCTCTCTTCATCTACTTTTGAATGTATGCAAACCATATATCCCTTTGGTGAGCAACGAATACTCATACATTTGTCATAAACATTTTTGAATATTATTTTGTATCGGGCCATTTAATCTGTTTTATGAACATTTTTCTCTAGCCTACTTTCGAAAAAAAATCTTTTAAAACTCACTGGTTTCGACTTTCAGGAGCTGAGATGCAACTGTCTCCAAGCTGTTCAAACATAGTAGAAGACGTTGCTAGGTCTTTTAAAATTATCTTTACACAAAAATTTAAAAAGCAGAAAAATAAACTAGAAAAAATGATAAAGAAGTTATTGAATTGATCATTAATTTACCTCTACTTTTTTATTCCTGTTTTTTCGCTACTACTCTTGCGCCATGTCTAAGTGTCCAGAGCAGTAGATCACTGGCAATTTCTTGTTTTGCTCGCCTGCGTTCGCATAAGATTGTAGAAATATCAGGGATGGGACCATAGATCTGTGATTTAGTTGGATGTTGTCTCCAAGAGATGTTAAGTATAGCTCTCAGCATCTGAATGTAGGTTCCATCGAGTTTAGACTCCAGGGCAGTGGTTCCCAAACGGTATGGTGTGCCTCATAGGTGTGGTGGAAGAGGATAGCAGATGAGGTAGAAGAGGAAAGCAGATGAGGCGGAAGAGGAAAGCAGGTGAAGCGGAAGAGAATAGCAGGTGAGGCGGAAGAGGATAGCAGGTGAGGCAGGATAGCAGATGAGGCAGAAGAGGAAAGCAGGTGAGGCGGAAGAGGAAAGCAGGTGAGTCAGAGGAGGATAACAGGTGAGGTGGAATGATTGAAAGACTTAGAAACAGTTTCAAAAAATTCATATGCCAAAAATAAATAAGATTTCAAAATTTAATATATTATTTTGGATTACTTGTAATTGCATGCATGAGTCCCAGTATAAATAGTTATAAATAATTATTGATCAATTTTATCATTGTGATATTTTTGCATTATATCAAAAGTATTAAGAATATAGTAACTAGGCTCTGCAAATTGGAGGAGAGAGTTATCAATGATAATGTTCTGACGTTGAGCTAGCGGTTATCTTCCTTTAAACATCCCTCTATTTTTCTTTTTAAATGTACTTTTTTCACATAAAATTTGGTGAGGCGCGAGAAAAATTTTCATCCCGAAAATGCAGCCCAGAAAAATAAGTTTGCGAACCATTGGTCTAATATATTTACTTCTTTAAACAGGAGTTGGTAGGCAGACACGTGAAGAAAGCTGAGGAGCACAACGAGCGAAACGTTGTGATAAAATAACAAAGATGACGACATTAGTCTGTCTGCAAATGATGCAAATAAATAAAAAGGATTAATTATATAAGATTTAAAGACAAATTTAACGAACGTTTCTAAGTAATCATAAAATTTAAAAAAAATAAAACCTGAAATAATTATTCCAGTCTTCTCTTTCTGTGTGCAGTGTTCTTTCAGGACGTGGGTCTTCATGAGTCTCCACAAGTTTCTATCAGTCGTAGCACTTAACAGCATTTCTCCTTTTGCCAAGCCTCCCGCCTCACTGTTCTGTCACACGAGCTCGTCGCGTACGTGGCTAACTGCTTTCCCCTAACTCTCTTGCCATCGATATGCCCCCCGATTTAAGAGTTCAGTTTTCCAAGTCTTTTCTCATTAGCTGTGAAAAAAAATTCTGATTCGGAGGGTGTTCTTTTTGTTACCATTTACTTCAAGACTTCCTTGTTGCTTTCTCAGTATCCTTCTGTAGAAACATATTTCTGTTGCCCCAGTTTCCTCCTCTTCATCTTGAGATTGTCCAGCATTCACATCCATGCAAGAAGATTGACATCACATAGCAATTCAGAACTCTTCTGACGATTTTTTCTGATTCTCGGTACTTTCTTTAGCTTTTGGAGTGCATCTAATCCGATACGTCTTCGGGTTTCGGTGTCATATTTTCCATCCCCTGTTTTAATTATAAAACACTTCCCAGATATTCCACGTTGTTTTTGTTTATTTTATTTTATTTTTTGTCACGATATTTCAGTCGATGTGTTCTTCTGGTGCATTTTTATATAAAAAAAAATAAAAAATAAAATACTGATTAACATTTACAACGGAATACAACCTGTAGCCGAAAACATATAGGCTGAAACATTGTGATACATAGTCAACGAAAATAAAGACTGTAGTAGAAGCCTGGTCGCCTAGTGTCGTTTCCTTTTGTATGGCCTTATGTCAGGCCACCAGACTTCTACGTAGTTGATACTCTTTTAGGATATCAACGGTTCTTGACAAGGTTAGCAACGGCAGAGAATGGACAAACACGAATGGTGCATGAAAACACATAACAAATATAAGTTTATTTAATAACAAACTGACAAGATGAAGAACGAAAGAATGCGATGTCGAGTTCCTGGATTCTGGATAGTGGGTCTGGAGAATCTGTGAAGCGTGCGGTTGATGTTGAGGTTGAACGTTATTGTGCACCATATTGTAATGGTTGGCGCCAAATGTTCCTGAAGAAAAAAGGAGCCGGAGAATAGAAGAAGAATCAATGGAGACTTAGAAACAGATTAACCCGGTAGGTTATGAAACTCCGACATGAATTCGACCAGGATAGGATCACAGATGCAAGAGAAATGTTCGTCAACATAGAATGAAATATAGACCAAGGGAAAGATCCAGAAAATACAAGTACCACGTGTCGAGGCTCGCGGGTTCTTGTTGCTTTGGATGAGATGTAAGGTTCGCTTGATACTGTGGTAAAGGTTGTTTAAAAGATGCTAGGTTGCCGCCGTCGATGAGAACGGTTAAGAGAACGGTTAAATGCTGATAGAAAAATGAATTCTCTTACGTGCGACGATCCTTCGGCAGAGATACGTAGAACTTGGACTTTCGCTGTAGCTGACAAGTGGAGATTCTGGAAGAGTTCGTTACAAATGCTTGTTGCTTTTCTTTTTTTGGAAGAGAATCTCGTATTATGTACGAAAGTCGGAAAGGTTGGGCTAAGACCGAGTCAAGGATGGTGAAGGTAGCTTCAGGCAAAGAAGTTGACTATAGGTCTCTTACCGAAGTCTAGGTGTTTAAACCGTATGGTGAAGAGAGAGAGAGAGAGAGAGAGAGAGAGAGAGAGAGAGAGAGAGAGACGGGAAACGCGTCTTTTCGACTCGATCCCCGCAGATCGTCCGTCCGCACGTGGATACTTATTGGCGGGGGGGGGATACGATAAGTCACGTGACTTTTTTTTGACTGTTTAGAAATGCCAACCATCAAACCACTTTGAATGGGTGTCCATTCAAAACGGTCACGTTGAAAGCGTTGATCAACGGGTAGCAACGACAATGAAAAAAAAGAGAAAGAAAAAGAGAAAAGGTTTGAGGCAACCGTTGATGTAAGGCGGGGTGTGCCGATAAGACTAACCTACACATGGTAAAATAATGACAAGTTTATACGTTCTCAAATTGGAATATTTCTTAATCGGGAAATATTTTCCCCTTTCACCGTTTGTTTAATTTTTATCTTTATTTTCGTCAGCTGTGAAAACAACAACAAAGCGTCGCCGTTGATGTTTTTCCTCCATGTCTTCATATTTTTACTTTCTTTCCACAATTATGGTGCATTATTTAACAGTGTCTGAAAATAAAGATCAGAGTAGAAAGACCAATTTATTTTAGCCTACCAGGTTATGCTCTTCATTCAAGTCAGATTATATTTTATTTTTTGGACAACTCACAATTCCCATCTCCTTTGCTTGTTGTTTTTCTTTTCAAATATGTCACGGGATTTGTCTTTCCATTCTTCTCAGATTTATAGATTAAAAGGAAACGAAAAATATTTTTAAAAAATCACTATTTAAAGTTCGGACTTTGATGTCTCGGCTTTTTAGCCGTGTTCGCTAAAAAAAAAAAAAAAAAAAAAAAAGGAATATTTCATTCAAGAAAAAAAACAACATTTTTCAAAGAAAACGTAAGTTTTGTTTTCATAATTATTTCTAACAATGGATTGATTTATTTGTTGAATGCAATTAAATGAATGTCGAAATTCTTTTTGTGCGTGCGTGTGTGTGTGTGTGTGTTTCAAATTAAATCCGCGATTTTTTTTTTCTGATTTTGATTAAAATATGGAATTCAAGGTGTGTGTAAATGACGAATAAATAAAATAAAAAATGTCAACTTAATAATAATTAATTCATATTTAGTTTAAGTGAACGAGTCGAGAAAATTACTTTGTTTTCATCAAAAACTATACTTTTAATAAAATTCGCCACTCACCCTTAGAACAGTTAAAATTAAAAATTAAAAAAAACTAAAAAAGTGAAGTCAAAGTGGAAAGAGAAAGAAAAAAAAAAGTATGTACTTGCTTGATGGAAGGAAGAAGCATATTGATGATTGAAAGTTGAATCTCATCCTCATTTCACGCTTGTAGAATTGCTTCTTTTTTAAAGTTACTTGTTCGGTAGCCATCGTTTTGCTGAGATTAAAATAAAATCTTAAAAATTGTCCGTTTTAAAATACCTACAGGGTGGTCCGAAAGTCTTGTTCCCCCCCACACACGCACACATATGGCTGACAGTACAATTTGGAAGAGAGGGTTATGACAAAACTTTCTGACCACCCTCTACATTTATTCACTTTTTAAATACAAATAATGATAAAAAATATAATTTCGAAGGGTTGCACATTTCGGCTAACAGATTCAATTCCTATTAACCAAGGGTTGTTGCCAGACAAAAAGGGAAATTCGCCCTTACGACACAGATGCCCATTTCAATTCTTACCAACAAAAAAAAAATGTTTTTTTCTACAATGAAAGCAAAAAAATTGGTTCTCCCTGTTTTAAAAATAAAATATTTGCCATAAAACATGGAAGTCAACGTAATTTTCAGGACTTATTCTTTTTTCTTTATTTTTTTTTACTCACTGGATAGGTTATTTTATTACCCCCCACCTCAAAAAAAAAAAAAAAAAAAAAAAAAACTCTGGGAGGAGTTACCGTTACCGGGACCCCAACCCTTCTTTGTGTCTTTTTAATTTGCTACTGGGCTGGGGTGTTTCGTGTTCGTTCAATTTTCTTACAGTTAAAAAGAAATCCTTGAAGATGTTATTGTTATTTCAGTAAAAAAAAAAAAAAAAAATCTATAGTCGACTCAAATGTGGACATATGGAAAATTCAGCCCGCATCTTGTCAAAAACAATTCCATAAAAATTAAAAAAATAAACTCAAAAAATAATTTTTTTGAAAATTTGTGCTTTCAGATTCGACAGAAAAATCCCCTTACATTTACAATATGAACAAACAAACATTTAGAAAATGTTCTTGTAATATTTCAGTGCAAAAGAGTTTCTTTTATTATATCTTCAAATCTAAATCTTCAAACCTGTCTTTATTTAATAAAAGTTTTATTAAATAAAGACATGTTTGAAGATTTAAGAAATGTAAAGTTTGTCATTTTCGAGTGTGAACGTTTTTTAAAAGAATTTTATTTTATTTATTCCTTTTACCAACTGTTAGATTATTTTTAGTATGGATGTACAAAAAAGAGAAAGTTCTGATATCACGTGTTGACTGACTACTATTCAGTATCGGAGGAGTTTAATTTATTTGATATTTCTCATATCCTCAACACTCAACAGTCAGTATAAAAAAAATCAAATTATTCATTAACTAATTTTATTAAAAGTATATAGAATAATAATTAACAAATATTCTTGAAGTATTGTTTAAGATTAAAATAAAAAAAAAATTAAGACATAACAAGTTCTTCATTATCGCACTGCTAGTCTTCCGTACTTCTTTAGGTTTTAGTTTTACGTTTTCCCGCGCTTTTTTGAACAGGGGTAGAATTAATTTTTTACTTTATCCTTTGACTTCACAAGCTACCGTGTGTAAATAATAATAATAATAAAAAAACGTTTTCATTGTTTTACTTTTAACTGGTATTAAACATTACTTTAATAGACTTTGAAACACGTCTCTAGGACAAATATTGAATTTTAAAAGAATTTAAAATTTGTTGCTTACAGTTTTTGTATACAATGGCGGCGCGATGAGTGACAAAAAAATGTACCAATGTTTTCAAAATACCTTAGAAGTTTATTTATACACGAAAATTAATTCTTCTTTTAACATAGACTGTTATCTTCCAAATAGAATAGAAATTTAAGTTCAAAGAAGGCATTTAAAATTTTTTTTTTTTTTTTGAATTTAGAAAGTCCATGATGTTACCTTGTATGTTTATGTATGTTTGTTTGTGTGTATGTAATTCAGTTGGCAAAAATAATTCTACAAAAATTGGAAAAAAAAGAAAAAAATGAATATTAATTCTATTTATTATCTAATAATTTCCAAAAAGTTCAGTAAAATTTCATAATTATCTGCTTATTGTACTGTTTAAAAAGTTAAGGTTTTTTTTTTGTCTTTATGATTTTAATGCCAAGGCCAGAGAAATAATGATTGAAAGGAGCAGAAATAATTATTACAAAGTCTTATTTCAAGCCCAGTCAAAGTGTGTGTGTAAATAGCACAAACGCATGGAAGTCACTCATGCACACCAGGCATAGGCACAAACTGGGCATGATGATAAATTACATCTGTCAGTAAGGCCTTTGATTGGGTGATTGAAGGTTTTGTGGAGCATGGAACTACATCTTAATTTCTGTTGTTCCCAGGTCCACCTTGACCCAGGGTGGTTGCCTGTGTTAGGGTCCGAGCTATGGGCAAATAGTAAACCCCCAAACTGAGGTCAAAACACTATAAAAAGATAAAAATAGATTTTTGTAGTAAGAATACAAGCAATACATTTTCATAATAAAAAAAAAAAATTACCTGCAAATACATTATTGGAAAAAAAGAATTACGAAAACTCCAAAGAAAATTAAATTTCAACATTAAATGCTCCAGAAAAACTTGATATGCCATTAAACAAACCAGACACAGGCATATACCAAGTGTAACAACGAAATTGTCCAAATCATGTAACGGCATGGGATAATTGTCCATTCCACAAAATGTTTAATATCTAAAAAAAAAAAAAAAACGTAAACCACGTGAGTTTCTTTTTTCCAGCCTTTCAGATATGTTAAGTCATCTTGACACCATTTGTCATAAGAATCGCTGAAAAACCCTTT
This sequence comes from Acanthosepion lycidas, assembly GCA_963932145.1. Classification (NCBI taxonomy): domain Eukaryota; kingdom Metazoa; phylum Mollusca; class Cephalopoda; order Sepiida; family Sepiidae; genus Acanthosepion; species Acanthosepion lycidas. The sequence goes on along the minus strand of OZ010597.1, from coordinate 95,637,264 downwards.
GAGTTATTCAGTAGAAAGAGAACAGATTAAAATCATTTTGTTTCAGACCCAGCGTCTTCCCAATTGAGCAATGGTGAGAGGAAAAAGATTATTCAGGCCTTCAGTAATGGTACCAACATTCATACTCTGGCTTCCATATTCAAAATCCATTCAAGAACCATTAAAGCCATTAAGAGAATGGTGAATAAGTTTAAAAAAAGGGAACAGTAGAAAGGAAAACTGGATGAGGAGGTCACAACGGGAAGAGGAAACATTATTTCAACTTAGAGCTAAAGAAATCAATTAAAAAAGATCCAACTCAATCCACAAGATGTTTGACATGTGAGAGAGGAATTTCAGCTATGACAGTAGTGAAAAAAACTTGAAAATGAAATCGTACGTGAAACCTCTGAGGCACCTTGTTCCTCCAGGACAAAGTTAGACAGTGAAGATCATCTTGAATAAGTTGGAAAATTATCCTGGAATAATATTTGGACTTTATTTCAATCCTTCATGACTCTCAGATCCTAAGCTATGATTAATTAATGAGAAACATGTCATTTTCGTTGATGATTGATTTTATCACAATTCTTCTGTTAAGCATGGAGAGTAATTATACATTCTTATTGTTCAAAGTACAATAGTATTATAAAACCTCTGAGAATTCCAGTAAGATCTCTTTAATCATTTCTAAGATGCAATAGTTCAAAGCTTAATCTAACAATTGGACAGTTTTGCTGTTACACCTGGTATATATGTTATATACACACATGCAAAGTTACATGCAGTGTGTAATGGACAGACAGTGCTTCTTTTATAGTACATGTTTATGTATTCATCATTATCATTGAATTTCCATATCAGTATGTCAGTAGTGACTGGTGACTTTCAATGAAGAACAAGTGGCAGCAAGTATCAATATTCCAGCTCTGATATTCATCTATTGATTTTAGTAATGCTATATGGTTAGGTTTCGATTCTTTTATAGATTTGTAATTGTTTGTTCTGGAAGCATAATTTTTAAGAAATTTTTTATCTGATATGTGGGTACTTTGATCACTGCTGAAATGTGATTGATGTCACAGAAACATGCAAATATTTCACAGCCACTTGACATAATAAATAACAAATGAATTAAGTAATTGAAACAAATAGTTACTATATTAAACAAACAGGTTTTGGAAGTATCAAAAACTGGAACAAGGAATTACTTTATTAAACAAATAATTTCAACTGAAAAGAGAAAGATTCAACATAAGGTATTAAAAGGGAGGGGGGAATTCTTTGGATGTTACAATGTGAGATATTTTAGCATGGACCACAGAATTTGACTTGCACTTTTTTGTTGTTTTGTTTTGTGCAAAATCTCGATATTTCTCTCTTCTGTAAATTTAACATGTAAATATTGTAAATGTAACGTGCGCCCCCCGCCCCCGGCATCCATATTGGGAGGGCATCCAATCAAAGTGTGAAATAAAAATTTTGTTTATATTTAATTTGAATAAAGTGTTTATTTCATGTTTCTTTCGTTTTTACATATTTAAAATGTCTTCCTGTTTCATATTTGTCAGTACTAGGCCATATAGCCCCAACCCCACTACACACAAAAACACATACTACTTGAGGCTTAGGGACATTCAATCAAGGAGTTCGCCCCCTTGACATTACCAAACCTCTGCTCATCACTGGTCAAAATTATTATGTTATTCCAAAGTTATTTTAAATATATTACATAGTTAAAAAATACCAGTTCAGTCACACTTACTTCACTCAGGGCAAAATGACCAAATGTCTACTCTAAATTGTTTGTCAATTTAAAATATAACATTTATCAGAAAATATATTCAGTTTAAATACAGAAAGAGCCATAAAATGACATTAAAGGGCTGTACATTTCAGCTGATACACTTTTCCTGTTATCCATGGGGAATTGCCAGACAGGGAAATTAGTCAGGTTTCAATTTCATCAAGATTATGGGTCTGTATATTTGTGTGTGCATATGTACATTTTAACTTTTGAAGACAATGACACCTCAAAAAATATTTCCATAAAATCAAAAAAGAAGGCTTTAAAAATAAATACCAGTTATTATTGTATAATTTCTGATAAGTTCAATAAAATTTTATAATTATTCAATATTTTTTTGTGTATAAAAAATTAAGTTTTTATTTTTCCAACTTCATGATTTTATTGCTCAGCCCTGGGTTGGCGTAATCCTGACTGAGTAGGAGGGGAGGATGTATTATTTCAATGTTTTATTTCAAATTGTCAAATTATATGTGTATGTTTGTCATCCATTAAATGGCACAAACACATGTAAGTCATTCCTTCACTGTACACATATGCATATACATTATATACACATATGCAAAGTCACACTCAGACCATGTGTAATGGACAGAGAATCATCTTTTTTTTTAATAATATAGATTCTGTTTAAACAGTTACTTCAATTTAGATATCAATTTTAAGTGGATGTTTGCAACTGATCAACTGAAGTGACTATGTAAACTGCATATCCTTTTCCATTCCCCTGAATAACGGCAGCTATGCAATGTGCTATGAAGTCTCCATGGGTATGTTTATTTAGGCACATTGCAGGATTAAGATGTGTTTGTTGGTGATTTTGTGGAATTTACTATTGAGGTTTACAACATGTCGCCATATATGCTCAGTCAAGTTTAAATGTATTCAACTCAGAATACAATGAAGTCCATAGAAGTTAGTCAAGTGTTTCTGAAATCAATTTTGTGTCACTCCTGCTCAATGGAGAGGGAAGTGCATTTTATACATATATATATATATATATATATATATATATATATATATATATATATATATATCACTGCCACAACTGAGAAAAGAAAACCAACAAACAAAATGTGATATGGACTTAGTTTTTTATATAAGATGGGTAAAGGTAATTTTTTTCTTTTTTAATCATTTCACCACAAGCATGACAATAAAGCCACTTCTCTCCCAGCTATGGGTTAATTAGTAAGACTTGTATCACTAAAACATTATTATCCCCTTCTCAAAAAAAAAAATTCTTAGAATCTAAAAATATTTTCTGCAAAGTGTTGATAAGCTGCAGAAAATGAATGAATCAATCTGCTAACTTTTAATGCCTTCTTTCCGTTCAGCTCCATTTGCATATATACTTGTGTATTTTCTTTCCTTTCTTAAGTATTGCTTTATACCTCTCCTGACAATGATGACCCAACATTTATATGCATAAATTCTTGTTTGCCACTGCTTTTAGTCCAGATAGGAACAGTACAACAGTGACTGAGATCTTTCACACACACACAATTCCTAATAGCTAAATTCTAATGCCTTCTTTCCATTCAGCTTTATTGTGTATTGTTAATCAATCAATTGTTATATAAAAACACAAGAAAATATCGCTTTGTTGAAATTTATTTCATTGTTTTTCACCTCTCCTGATAATGACGACTCATCTTTTACATGTATAAATGTTTGTTTGCCACTGCTTTTACTACAACTACAGAGTGACCAGTAAACAAACGGTAAATTCAGAAAGAAATTTCTTTAGCTATCATGATTCATGCACAAACTGAACAATTATCGTAGATGTCCAAAATGTTTGCCTGAATGTTCAACACAAAGTTGTAAGCATTTGTAACCAGGAGGAGGCAGTAGCTTTTTTTGGAGAGTGTCAAGTGAAATTTCATTCCAAGCTTCAGTTAAGTTTCACTTTAATGAATCACTATTGACAATGTCACAACTACGGTTTTGCAAGTAAGTTAGGAGTATACTCCAGATACGGTAAACCATAACATTCAGACCTGGGCTTTTAGAGGGCCACTGAGATCGATCAATTAGTGCTGGTGCTTTTTTACTGGTCACTCTGTAGAAGTAACATATGGCAACTGGCAGTGTGATTTGGACATGCATATACATGTATAAAATGAAAATTGTTATATTCAGTGATTTATCAAGTAAGAATTACAATCTTCTATAATATTATTTTCTTGTATGTGCTAATTTATGGTTCCATGAGGGAGAGATTTGGCTACTTCAGCCCTTTTTCCCTCTTTTTGCTGAAACTGAGCTGAGCTATATCGTTTGTCTAAAATCATTACTGCTGTTAATTTTCAAAACAAATCAGAAAATTTGATTTTCTTTTTATCAAAACATTAGCCTTTAAAACTGTTTAAAAAATTTATGGATTTTATTCTAGGGACAAAATACAAGTGAAAAGCAAAAAAAAAAATGTTTATTTAAAATCATTACAGAAAATGCTTACAGTTGGATAATAGATCTGGAAAAAAAATCATTTTATGATTGGATTAGATAAAAAAATATAGAATCAGGAATATTTAAAACAATATCTGATTTAGCCTCCCCCTCTTCACTGCCTTATTTTGTGGGGTTCTGCTTGTAATTGTTAAATTTCATGACCAAAATCCTTCTTGGTTATTAACAGTGTTTCAAACCACTGATCTGGACATATGCAAATTATAAGCAAATAACATATCTATGAGATTGATTGATTTGTATTCCTGCAGCTCATAAACCTGTTGCAGGTTAGATTGACCTTTAGCACTCTGCATCATTAATATTACTTTGCTTTCCACTGCATTCTTTTTCACGATCTCTCACTTGCAGTATCCTTATTGTTAATTTCACTTGAAGTTGATTTCTGTTGCCATAGCAGGATCTAATAACACAACTATGAAATTCAAACACACTATTCTTCAGGAATCAGTCATCTTCAGTAGCAGGATAAACATTTTGTACAGCAAATGAAGTCACATACAGTGATAAAGGTTTTATTTGTGTGTAAGTGAATAGAACAAACCGAACTGAAATTGGAACTCTGCTCTCTGATTAACAATTACTAGCCATTATCCATGAGACCATCTGCATATCCAAGCCTACAGAACCTGGTATTCCCAAGTGGTCATCCATCTAGGTACTGAGCAGGCTTGACATTGCTTAACTTTTGTGATTGTATGGGAATTGGTGTCTCAATGTGATATACCAGCAAAACATTAGTAATTACTAATGTTTCCAAGTGTTGTATGGGAATAAAGTGTCGTTGCTGACACCGTAGTTTGAACACAGCTCACTAGCGAGCAAACACAGATGATTCTGTTATAAAATAAGTAGATCACATGATTGTAAAGGAAACTTATAAATGGGAATTAGTGTGACGTCTAAGGGATCGCTATTTTCTATACTATTCATTATACTATTTCTCTATATTGATCGTTATACGAATTACTATTCAGTGATTACTATTTGAACAAGTATTATTAGTGCGAGTATTATTTGAAGGCAGTATCTGCATTTAAAAAGTCTCGGCTACAACAAGCATTTTGGAAGTGATAAAAAGAATTCGTTGACCTAATGAAAGTTAGAATGTGTTAGCGTCGAACATCACAAAAATAACAACACGAAGGCATTGGACATCACAAAGCCAAGAAAATTAAATTTCAACATTAAATGACCCATAAGGAGTTGATATGCCATTAAACAAACAAGCAAACTTTAAACTTAGTTTAAAATCTATCTTTAGTTTACATTTTCAGCTGAGGATTTAATTATTGTTATGATATTAAATTCATAAAATAAAAGTAAAATGTAATGATATTGTTTTTGTTTACATATGGTCTATGGGAAATTAAGTTAACTGAAATCTAATTTTGTGGTAATAATGCTGTATTCTTAACTGGTTCCAGGCAGCTTACGTAAAAAAAGTTTATATTACATTTACAGTGACTTATCAAGTAGGAATAAATAATATCATAATGATGTAATGGAATAAGCTGTAACCGCCATGAGTATCTACACTATAGGTAAGTGGTAAGTTAACAGACTAGCTGGGATCTGTTCCAGCTAAACAGTCGAATCTCTGTCCCTGAGCAGAGAGGAACCTGGACGAGGCTCCGCCAAAGGACAGTGTCTCGTTCGGGGAGGTAGACTGCCCCTGAATCTGTTTATGAGGGTTCAAAAGAGAATATTTTTGGCTGAGCCTACGGGCTTGGAGAACCCATGTTAAACAGGCCTTCTGCCACATGTAACCCTCATGGTGGGGTAGCTAAATATACTATCTGGGATCTGTTGAGTATGACTCAGACTTACACGAGAATTACCGACCTTCCAATAGTAACACTCACTATTCAATTGACTTGTGATGACCTTGTGCATAACTGTTACCTTTATTCTTATTGTACTGGTTTTTTTACAATAAACCTTTACTTATTTTATCCTCCTTATTTTTTAAATATATATTAGCATGGAATATAACACAATATATATGTATGTATGTCTTGTCGATTCCTATGTCACAGCCACACCCTACTAGGCATTGCTACTGTGGTCACTGTAACAATTAGGTTTTATGGGGTGGTATTGCTAGCCCCATGTCCAACTGGTTTTGAATTCAGAGTTGTCCTTCTCCTAGACTGGTTGCTAACCAAGGCAAGAGAGCCCAGCCTTCTCTGCCGTTAACCCATAGCTGAATTTGGTGGTAGAAGAGACCAGTTCATATCTTTCCAATGGTATTAGTGCAAAAGTAAAAGCCATGGCTAGAATATGAATTCAACATACCAATCCTACTATTTGTACTGATAACCACTGTACAGTACACATGCACATTATCATAATAAGCCTTGATTTATTCTATTAAATCTGGTTTCTCCGTTGAAGAGTTTTTTTGATAATTTCCAATTCCAGTATCCATTCTTGAACTATAAGAACATTAGAATTCACTGCATTTTTTCTTATTTATTTCATTAATTATTTTTCAGATTTCGGAAAAAGCAATGGCTAATTCTAAGAGTAATTGTAGAGGTAAGTAATTTGTTAATATACATCTGCATGTTGTTTGTACCTTATCAGATCTGTTGTGATTATTATTATTATTATTATTATTATTGTATTTGATTTTTATATAAAATATGATAAATACGTTTTATAATTTATGATGTTACTCTCTTTTTCCCTTCCTAGCTTTCAATCTCTCTCTCTCTTTTTCCCTTCCTAGCTTTCAATCTCTCTCACTTTTTCCCTTCCTAGCTTTCAATCTCTCTCTCTTTTTCCCTTCCTAGTTTTCAATCTCTCTTTTTCCCTTTAATAGCTTTCAATCTCTCCCTTTAATAGCTTTCAATCTCTCCCTTTAATAGCTTTCAATCTCTCCCTTTAATAGCTTTCAATCTCTCCCTTTAATAGCTTTCAATCTCTCCCTTTAATAGCTTTCAATCTCTCTCTCTCTCCTTTCTAGCTTTCAATCTCTCTCTCTCTCCTTTCTAGCTGTCACTCTCTCCTTCCTAGCTTTCACTCTCTCCTACCTAGCTTTCACTCTCTCTCTCTCTTTCCCCTTCCTAGCTTTCACTCTGTCTCTGTCTCCCCTTACTAGCTTTCAATCTCTCTCTCTCTCCCCTTACTAGCTTTCAATCTCTCTCTCTCTCCCCTTACTAGCTTTCAATCTCTCTCTCTCTCCCCTTACTAGCTTTCAATCTCTCTCTCTCTCCCCTTACTAGCTTTCAATCTCTCTCTCCACTTACTAGCTTTAAATCTCTCTCTCTCTTCACTTACTAGCTTTCAATCTCTCTCTCTCTCTCCCCTTACAAGCTTTCAATCTCTCTCTCTCTCTCCCCTTACAAGCTTTCACTTTCTTTCCCTTTCCCAGATTTCTTTCTGAAATTTGTTTTATTCATTTTCTTTATGTCAATTTATTCTCGAAGTACATATAACAATGCTGTTCTATCTATCAGTCATTGCTGGAATATATATGTTAGTATTCTGATGATATATTTGCTTTCATCGCTCATGAAATTCTTAGAAGTCTAGTTCACTATTATTAATAGTTAAATCTTTAATTTTTCTTAATTTCTTAATTGTTAAAAAATTCTTTGTAATTGTTGATTCTTTGATTTCAGATGGCATTCCTACTCGATATGTTCTGGCGATCGTTGCTTTCTTTGGATTTATCAATGTCTATGCTTTGCGAGTGAATCTGAGTGTTGCCATAGTCACAATGACCAATCTCACAGACAATCAATTGTCGTCCAACAACAGTGAATGTCCAGTTAACAATAACACAGCAGCATCAAAACATGTAAGCCTATTTCTGTATGATTAAATTTTTCTATTTCTACTCTCTCTACCATGGTGTACTGATCAACAAGCTCATCTTGCAGACAAGTACTAAGTAGCGAGTTGGAACCTAAATCTATTTTTGTAAATAACTATTAAGCATCAGATCAATATTAAAGATTGATTTAAGATATTCTCATTCTTTCTTCTATGTGTTGTCTCTTCAGGATGTGAACGATCATGGCTCTCCACAACTTCCAGTCCCTCTTGACTCTTAGCAGCATTTCTCCCTTTGCCATGCCCTCTAACTCCACATTCTGTTCTGCCATCCATTCCAACAAGCTCATCAGGTCGGTGATTTACTACCTTCCTCTGTCTCTCTTACAGCCGATATGCCTTGTGAGTGTTCATTTTTCCAAGCCCTCCTTCCTCGTGTGTCCAGCCTTCTCTTTCTGATTCTGTGTATAAGTGTTCTTTTTGTTATCATTATCTTTAAAAACTTTTTCATTTCACTTTTAATCATTTCACTTCTAGCAAGGCAATAAAACCACTAAGATGTAACGGTTTATTGAGTATTAGAGGAAAAAAAAAAGGTACTATTAAAGAGAGAGAACAAAAGAATAAGAATAAGACAGAAAATAACAATTGAAATTGCATTTAAATTTTTGAAGATCAAATTTGGCTCGGAAGCTGGAAGATAGTTCCACAAGCGAGAAGTGCAATAGAAGAAACTGTTAGCATAGAACTAACAGTTACATCTAGACATTTCAATTGTAAAATGATGAGATGTTGCCACCAATTTAGTACTGTGCTTAAATTCATAAAGTCTGGGTACCATAGAGGAAAGTTTGTCAGAACAATTACCTTGAAAATATTTATAGAAAAGGCACAGGGAAGCTACATTCCTGTGGTGTAAAAGTGACTGAAGTTAAGATGCCAGGTGAGGATCAATAACATAGCAGATTCTTTGAATTTTATCAAGAATCTCTAGATATATAGCTGGTGTATCAGACCGTATGTGGCAGCAATATTCAATGCATGGACGAGTGGTAGACTTATAAATATGTAAAATAGATTCTGGCGAGAAAAATTGTCTAGCACAACACAGCAGCAGGCCTTGCATTTGGTTCAATATAATCTTTTCACTTCATGTCAGCAAAAAATGTTAGCTTGAGAAGGTGCAATGAGTCACTCTCCTGGAGGTTAGCATCAACCATACTGATGGAAGGCAAAACGAGGCCTCTTAGGTGATTGATAGAGTTCCTCATTGTTTACTTGCTCTGTCCATGAAATTCATAGTATCCTTTTGTAGAACCAAATTTTTGTTGCTTACAGTTTCCTTTCATCTGTGGTGAGATGGTCCGGCATTCACTGCCATATTTGAGGATTGATATCACATAGCAATTTCAGTAAAGAGAAAATAGTTCTCAGTGATCATATATACAAACTGGTATGTCAAAATTCAAAATAGTCAAACAACTCCTACCAAATTGAAAATAGTCTGAACTTTAACATAGAATCTTTTTTTAAAAAAAAAAAAAGAAGCAGTGATTGCTGTATAGATATTTAAATTGACGATTTTGAAGTGGGTCGTGGGAATTTGGTCTAATTCATTTTTTTTAAATAACATTTTTTTTAATTTCCATAATCAAATTATTCAAACTTTCTGTCCCAACCTTTATATGAAAGACAAATTCTGTTCCCTATAGAATTGCCTTGAATATAAACACAAATGTTTTTAACAATGAATATTAAATCTGAGTTTAATAAACATGACAGGAACAGGGGGAAATGTAGAATGGGTGAGTGGAGTTAAAATTCCTAATCTGTTGTTGACTTTCACACAAATACCTTTGGGAAAGACATAAGTCCATCTTTTTTTCCCTCTACATTAAAAAGCAATTTAGGCAGAGTTCTCTAGCCTTGGCTGGCAGATAGTCTTGGAGAAGACAACAACAACAACACTATATTTGTGTATATAAGCTCAAAGGGATTTTTTTGTAATCAAATTTTTCAAACTTTTTGCTATAACTGTTACATGAAAGACAAATTCTGCCCCCCTTTGAATATAAACAAATATCTTTTAAGAAAAATTGGAATTTTGTCTTTTTTTTTTTTTTTTTTTTTTTAAAGGTATGGTAGATCTAGTAAAATTTTTGTGGCTATTTTTGGTCAGATGTAGTTAATGAAAATGAAACATTTTACATAAATAGCTTTAAATTGAGGAAAACTTTATTTCTATTAGGTTGGTGCAAAAATAATATCGTTTTTTGGGGTTCAACTTTATGTGATAAACGACATTATTTTTGCACCAACCTAATATTTTCAACTTGGGTAGTCAGTACAGGTTGGAGATTCAGTCATGCAAGTGTGTGAATTTAAGCAAATCATTCCACAAAAAAGATAGAAAATCTTTTTTTTTTTTTTTTTTTTTTTTTCGAGAATATCAAAATTTGACAAATTTCTGCATGAATATAAGGCTAAATATGAAAAATTCTTTAAAAAGTATTTGAATTTTTGCAGAAATGTAGGAACAAACATTTTCTTTCTTTTTAGTCCAAAGACTTGTACAGGGTGTGTCCCTAAAGTTGGGACACACAGGCAAAAATGCATATTTTTAAGAAATGAAATTTTCAACGACATTGAATTGGAATATTAACAAATAGCATCTTCATTATGATTTCCCTCTTTTCTGAGGCAAACGTTGATGTGCTTTGCAAGATTCATGTGAACTCAATGCAATAACTCCACATTGCAGTAAATTTTATCACATTCACTCTTTATGCGTTCAATTAAGTTATGCATCTGTGATTTTTTTTTTTTTTTTTTTTTTTTTTTTTTTTTGAGTACACCTTCTTTAGAATAGCCCCCCAAAAAGAAGTCAATTCTTTCTTTTGACAAAACCATGTTTAATCTGTGGAGGCAAAAAAATATAGATTTGAGATTTCCTGTGTCCAGACTTTAGTGATACACCCTTTATATCTGCTCATGTTAACTCTTGTAAAATTGCTTATGCCTTTGGTAATGGCAGATCCCATAAATGCCAGGTAAGTCAGTAAACACATACACAAGTTTCTACCCAAAAGGTTTCAAGCAAGTATGGATTCCTCAAAGAAAATTTATTTCCTTGTAGAAATATCTAGTGAGACATGATAAACACAGAGTAACTTTATAGTGGAATGAATTGCTTAAACTCTTTGAGCTTCTGGGCAGTGTCTGTATGAGTGAGTTTTGTCGCAGATATTGGAGTAGACAATTTAATTGGTAGACTGATTTCAGATTCCAACCTGGGTTGTGATGTTCACTTCAGAGTAATGCCCTTGGGGAAAGTCATGAATTTGTTTCTTCTCCCTTCCTATCTATGAACTAAACAGCTGTACAGATTGAGATTATTGTGAAGGCACTCAGTCTAGGAGAAAGATAATTCTAAAATGAAACCCTCTGCTAATAAATCATCAGACAGTATGACAGACTTTGCAAAGGCTTGGGTATGTTATTTAAAAGAGAAGTATGGAAAAGCTGTTTTTTTTTTTGTTTTTTTTAGATATGAAGAGACACTGCATTGTATCTTGATAAACACACACACACATATATATATATATATATATATATATATATATATATATATATATATATATATGAGTAAAAGAAATTGAAAATGCAACAGATTAACTAGTTAGACGTAAGACATATCATGACATTTCCACAGATCTTTCAATGTAAGTTTTGAAAATCATAGAATTATGAAAACGGCAAAGTTACTGTACATAAATATTCTTAAAGACTCCATTTTTATTTTCTTTTTCTTATATTTTTACCTACATGGGATATATAAAAAATTATTTTCTTACATACATATACACACACAAATGTATATGTGTATGTATAAATATATATATATATATATATATATATATATATATATATATATATATGTATGGACTAAGCCCTACAATTATTTAAAAATAATGCATTAATGTTTATACATTATTTTTATAGATACAATTATTTAAGTAAATGCTCTGTTTATAATAAACAGTATTAATTACATTTATCGACCTGAATGTCCGAAAAATTTCTTAGAAAGTTTGTCTTCTGACAGGAATTGAACCTGTGTCCTACATGGAACTGTCATTTGATCTGACATGCTTTACCACTCAGCTTAAATAATTGAATCTATAAAAGTAACATATAAACAGAATATATATATATATATATATATATATATATATATATATATATATATATATATATATATATATATATATATACACACACACACACACACTAGAATACTACTGTAAAAATAGTGGCAGTGTAGTAGTGTCTTGAAATACACTTGGTTTTGAGGTTGAAATATCATTATAACTAACTCAGGGTACATTAACAATCCTTCATTATATAAGCAGGTTTTGTTGGTTTTTCTTTCACAGTGTAAGTATGCAATTTCTTCAGCTGAAATGTTTGCTTGATCTTTGAGTCTTTTTTTCATATATTTCCTAGTTTGTAATGGATACATGCCAAGATAGTTAGATTAGTGCAACAGAGAATTGAGTCCACTTGAGTTGGTTGTGTGCAGAGCAGTAAGCATTACATGTCCTCTTCCGCAATTGGCTGTTGAAAGAGGAAATTCTACTTAGAGTAAACGACGCTGACAATTTGCATATGAACAATACTGGGCAGGTACAGTTGATCTGGGACTGGGAGAGCTATATAACACCATCTTTTTCTCAGTCGAAAAGAGCCCTATCTATGTGTAAAAAAAAAATAAATAAATAAAAAAAACAGTTAAGACAAACACAAGCAGTTGACAGACTATAGGATATATAAAATTCAATTTAAAATTAATTCCCAAGTTTGAAGGATTGTTGTGTAGTCTACCAGTGTTTGAATTGATCGAGAAGCTGGAACTTGTTTGCAGGCTATGTAAAGTGAAGTCTCTGGAGCATGTGATCCCTTTGAGATTTATAGGTGAGGCTGGATGACAAAGCAAAATCTGATGTTGATTGGATAAAAACTTTCTTAGTTACAGCCTTTGCTAAGGATTTGTTTATGGTGTGCAAACAACTCATCAAGCAGCACCTGTGGTACAGTAAATCCATGGATGTATACCTGGCTGAATTGAAGAAAATCACATTGCATGGGTTGCTAGGCAGTATAAAGTGAACTCTTTGTGCGTCATCTTGGATAGACATGCTCTCTATTGCCCAGCTGCTTGTCCAAGCCAGGACAATTATGAGAGATGAAGAGATGGAGGATGTGGTAGCAGCAGTGGCCTGGCCGATGCAAAGCATGAAAGGTGATGTCAGAAAGTGTTTTAGATTCAGTGGATAAGCCATGTGGCAATAGATTGTCTGAGCTGAGAAAATGGCAGGGAATGAGGGTGAGGACAGTGCAATACCATGCACTGTTACTGTTAGCTGGTGCAGTTGGGTCAGCTTGTCATACTTTGGCATTGCATTATACCAGTAAATAGCTTCTTGTATGGGGGCATTGCTTCTGTGCCGCAATCCGCTTTATGCTACTGTGGCACCTTTCTATTATCCTGTTTCTATACAGTACATGCATGCACCAAAAGTGCAGCTGGATGCCCCATTCCTCCATGAAAGCCTTTAATGAACTGCTGGTGAATGCAGTATCATTGTTGGTGAGGAATTTGTATGGCAGACCTCTCTCAGAAAATACTGATTCCAACTGCCAAATAATTCTCTCAGAATCTTGTTGCACTATGGGTTGCCTAACAGAGAATTGTGTCGGCTGGTTGTCAATCAAGGTTAGTTAATGACTGTGGCCATAATGTGTAATATCCATGCCCAGCGAGGACCATCTGCCACAAACCGCTAGTCTTCCATTCTGCCAGTGCACAGATACCAGATCTATGGACTGATATTCAGAACACCTCTGAACCACCATCTTGACAGCTGTACTAGGTACAAAGGGATCGACTCATCTGACAATGTAAGTAGTGCACTTGACACTAGGTTGGCCGCTACACTGAAGTATTTCCATTATTTCGCATAGACCCAGCTCTCCCATGGCTGCACCACATGCTGAGAGGATAGGATCCTTCAACAGATCCAACCACCTCTGTGAAGCTCTGGTAAGTTTGTCAGCTTTATTTTGTTTGGATTTTGCCAGCCTTACAGCCAAGGTGGTGCCATACTCTGCAGTTAGTGCACAAAGAGTTGTCTCTACATGATCATCTCACATGCTGCCTTTGTTTTCAGGCATGCCTTTCCAGTCAAGGTGTCATTGATCCAGCAGTGAGTACATGCAAAATCAATAACTAAAGACAACATTTTCACCTTCTACTGCAGAGTCTTCTTGATGCACTCTTGTCACTGTCTCATGTGATTCAGGAGGACATTACAAGTTTTGTTGTCCCATCTTTTGATTACTGCAGTGGCTTGTTGCTCCAGAAATGCTGCTGCTGCTGCCCTTAGTCAACCACATACCAGAAGGTGGCCTTATGAGCTTTCCACAGAGAGAAAATATATAATGACGTGTGATAACAGTTGGAGTCTCTGGGAACTTGCTTGTTTCCATGAAAGCATGCTACACTCTCCACCAGTCTTGCAAATCAAGCACTTTTGCACCATTGTCAAGTCTTACAGGGTCCTTGCAGACATATTCTTTCTGACTTGCGCCACGGAAACTGCACTTTCATCAACAAATATGTCATCTATATATGCCGAAGTGATATCTTGGATTGCTTCATCCTGCAACTGTAGTCTTGATAATTGCCTTCATTATAAGAGGTACAACATTGAGGCTGGAGCCTAATTGTGTAAGGCAGTGCCTTTTCAATAACACAGTCTGGAAAGGCTACAGTGACTGGTATACGCAGACCTGTAGGTACATTGCACTCCTGTTGTTGCCACTACCTTAGCCTGTCTGCACAGACATCCGCACTTGCTGTGAACGCATCTACATATTTGTTTAACTCTCTGTAATCCATTACTGTGAGCACTTTTTGCTTTCTAGGTTAATGGTCATCAGTGAAACTATACCCTAAGGAGTTCCAAGCTCCTCCTCAGGGGATGGTATGAGCCAGCCATTATCCAATTATACTTTTAACTCCTAGTTATATTTCTTATATGCTGGCTCAGACATGGGATAATCTGCTATCTTGTTTTGTAGGCTCATAGGTGCCTGATTTTTGGCCCACTTCCATGATTCTATGCTCCTCAAGTATTCTATGGTTCAGGCGGAGTTACCGCATCACTGACCCATACACACAGAGGTTGTCCTTAGGTGTGACATTATGCCAGTAGACTGTCTCTGGTACAGAGCACTGCTTTCTAGTGGTAGTGGTTTTAATGCTTCTGTGACTCCTTTTGACTAGACCATTCCTAGTCAGTGCATAAGCATATCGGAATTGAACCTGTGGGAGCCAAGACATGAATGTGCATACCATACATGATTGCAGCAACTGTCTGCCAACCAATTGCCCCACCAAAAATTAATCAACAGTTTCTCCAGTATGAAGTCACCTCACCATGAATTGGTCAAATACATTGAGGTTTTCTGTTGCATAAGTGGTCACTAGGGCCTGCTTTATCAGTGTCTGACCTCTGCTCCTTACTTAGTTGTCGGTATATAGCGAGAACCCCAAATCTCAATCATGGCAGCAGGACAAACTTGATCCTCTTCATGTGGCACAGCTCACATACCAACTTGACATTCTCAATCCACTCCATGATTTGTTAAATCAGTGGCGATGGCACTAAATTCAGGTATCAATCTGATATCAAATGATTTCTCTGCCATCTTGTAGGAAATTCAAACTGCCGAAATAGCTTGTAGCAAAAAATCTTTAAACTTTTTTGTTTTTTTTCTTACAAACAATGCCTGCAATGAGTTTCCTCTCAACCACTCTACCGTCTGTGACACGTGTAACCTGTTCGACATGGCAGTAAATGGTTCTGCCTGTCGCCGTGTTCTTCCCATTTTTACGTCTCATTTACAACCAAAATTTACTTATGTGCAAAGATAATCTCTGTCTCTGGGATCTGTCTGTTTTAAATCTGTAACCCACAAAGCCACCATTTCTTTATTCTTTGGACAATTTACATGTGAGGCATGCTTGAATCTTTGTTCACACTGGAGCTAAGTTATTTTATTCTAGCATTGCAAAAAATCTATGCAACCCATGCCTCTTTGCCCTGTGTGGTAGTTCACGATAGATTATAACCCAAATAAAGTACAGTCCCATGCAAAAGTCTTAAGAAATTTTAAATTCTTGTAAATTTCTAATAATTGCCATGATTTGTTTTTATTGTTCTGTCTGCAGCACAATAAAATTTCTTTGGAGTCATTTTTACACTTAATATTTTTAGCAAGGATTCATGATGAGGAAAGATGATGCAAGACAACACCAAAAAGTAGTGATAACACCCCAGATATTTTTCTGAACAGGACTTATTTTTTCCTACTTATAGGTTAAATTTTAATATTGAATTCTTACATTTTTACGCCACTTGAAATCATGGTGACAATATCCAAAGAAATCAGGATGGAAATGGTGAAGATAAATAAGAGTCATTTTCACACCTAATTATCATATTTTTTAGCAAGCATTTTGCATCTTAGTGGCTTTATTGCCATGCTTGGAGGTGAAATGATTAAAAGAAAATATGATAATTAAGTGTTAAAATGACTCCAATATGACCAAAGTTTCATCTGCACAATAAAAACATCCACTTATAAGATGGTAATTATTTATTAGGTTGGTGCAAAAATAATGACATAATAATGTCGTTTTTTGACGTATTTTGTAACGTCAAAAAACGACATTATTACGTCATTATTTTTGCACCAACCTAATACAGTAGTTTAAAATTTCCAAAGACTTTTGCACAGTACTGTACTTCATTGATATCAGAGTGACTTTATAATGATAGTAATGTCTAATAAGAATATGACGCTAACTTTTTCAATGGCAAAATGTTTATTCACTTCCAGACTTTCTCAAATTAACATTGGCTGAATTGAGAGTATATGGTTTCAGGTTTTTCAACAAATTTGTATCAACAAATCCAGGGAGATCATGCCCCTTTCCTGTCCTCTAAACACTTCTTCTGGCTGTACCGGAGTGACACATCTGATTGCAACAGACGTCACTGTGCCTCTGCTTGTAACAAGTGCAAGTGTGTCCTAAATGAAGCAAAATTACAGTTTGCTGAGAGTTTGACACTGTAAGAATGCTAATAATTTGCAGAAAGAAAAAATGCCTAAATTAAATTGAAAGGGAACAAAAAGATGAAGAAGGTAGTAGATAAATTGAAGGACATACCGAAAACGAGAGAAAATATACTTTTACCCTGTTTTGTCATTTCATGAGTAAAGGACCTCATTAGAAGATAGCAGTGAAACCCACTTAGACATCTGATTAAAGTGAAGCCCAATGGACGATGTGAGGGGGAGTGTGATAAGGGCTGGCATTGTTTTGGACAGAGACCACCAAGCTAGTCACATAGTAATTTTATGGCTACAAGTAGTTGAAGAAGAGGGTAAAGAAATGATTCTATAGCACTTATTGGTGGGGGGTGGGAGATGTGCATGTTGCTAAAGGACCAAGATTTTCTTAGGCTGGACAATTTTGGTCAAGTTGATAAAAGAGGAAGAATTACAGCCCAAAGGTGATAATTAGAAATAAAAAAATGGCAGATAAAAATTTTACGATGACATTAAAAGAAACACCTGTTTTGTGTCAGGTATCCATGGGTCTGGTGGAACACTTATTCCCTGGATGGTGACAGCATGAGGAACTGATATGAAGAAGTGGGAGGAAAATGAATATGCCCACTGAAAGGTACTGGTGTGAGCAAGAGAAGTGGGGAGAACAAATGGCAGATCAACATGTTGCTACTGCCACTCCCACAGGGGGAGCTCCCAATATTTGGACATGCAAATTACTTCCCAGGACACTGTCAGCAGAGTGTTCTGATTGGATATTTGAAAAATCCTGAAACCCAGATCATGTCAGACCCCACACCGATGTTAGATCAGAGGGGAATTACAGACAGAGAGTAGCAGTTGAGGGGGAGAGACACATTTCCACTATGCCAAAAGGAGGTGATCGCTTTGCCGATCTCTATGTGATCTGCTGCCATAAGAACTCCTGACTTATGCTAGTTTCAGACTATTACATAAATTGAGCAGTATGCCTGATGAAGTGGAAGAATTGAAAGTCTCTATAAAACAAGAGACAGAGAAAAAGAGAGACTAGTGCTTTATTTTGTTTTGCTAGCTAGGACCAAAGGACAGTGTGTGGGGAAGGATGCTGGCCTCAGCCAAGGACTAAGAGACTACCCCAGAGAGCAGATATGAACTTTATGATGAAATTAAAAGTAACACCAGTTTTGTGTCAGGCACCTACAGGTTGAATGGAGCACCTATTCCCTGGATGGTGGCAGTGTGAGCTGATATGAGGAAGTGGGAGGAAAATGAATACACCCACTGAAAGGTATTAGTGTGAGGTGCAAGCAAGAGAAGAGGGGAGAACAAGATGCCACTCTCGCAGGGGGGGGGGGGCTTTCCATATTTGGGCATACACGGGCAACCCAGCAGTACCCGTGGAGATTTGATTGGGTGACAGGAGATTTGAAGGCATCCCAGAACAAGCCAAACCCAACCCGCTTTTAGGAGCGAGAAAAGAGGACTGACAGAGCAGCAGTTGAAGCAGACACACGCTTTCATTACGCCATGTGATTTGCTGCCACTAAGAACTCTTGACTCATGCCTTATTTCAGACTATTAGATAAATTGAGCAAAGTGCCCCGATGAAATTGAAAAGTAGAAGAATTGAAAGTCTCTATATAACGGCAAAGAGAGGAAGAGGGAGAGTAGTGCATAAAGTTTGAAGCCTCGACTTCGACTTGAAAATGAAGAATAAGTGTCACAAAATTAAACTACAAGGGAATGATTGTTAGCCTGCATGCTTGTAGATTCTTATACAAAAAAAGTGTTCCTATATAAACCTTGTTGATTTATACAACTTTCTTTATTTTTGCCTTATAACATCATCCTGCCTGAATGACTCCAATCGAGCGATATCTGGCAATATGATTCAATCCTTGCCTGCCATGTGATCGAAACAAGCACAACATGTGACAGGGAAAGGCTTGGATTGAAGTGACCAACTTGACAGTTAGCTGCAGGATTCAATCGCAGACACACTGGTGACTGAGGACGGGACAGCGTTGTCATATAGTGCAGGGGCCAGGATGTCCCACAGTGTTATAATAGAATGAAACAATGTACAGCATCTTGCAAGTTCATTTCTAAAGATTGGTGGCTCTGCAAGACTGCGGAACAACAGCAAATCCTCAATCCCTCATCTATTCAATCAATTTGAAGTTCTCACATCTACAGCAGATAAGATTGAATGCTTTGCTCAGAAATTCTTTTCCAACTCAACACTATCCACACCTGATTTCTTCCCTAGAACAGAGGCTCTACTGAATGATATGTACATAAGCCCCCTTTCACTGCTCTCAAACATCATTTCTAAATTAGACTCCCATAAAGCAAGTGGAGGTGACAGGATCCCAGCCATCGTCCTAAAGAAATGTGCTCCTGAGCTGGCTCTAGTTCTCTCCAAACTCTACAATTATCGCCTCCCTGTTTTTCAGCTTGTTGGAAGAACTTCTTTGTAGTTCCTGTTTTTAAGAACTCTGGAGAACCTTCTGACCCCTCTAACTATTGCCCTATTAGTCTCCTACCACTTTTTGGCAAAGTATTTGAAGTTTTAATCAGTGCTGAAGTGGTTAAACATCTTACCTCTCGTGACCTACCCTCTGACAAACAATATAACTTCTGTTTTATCAGGTCTACTGCTGATATGCTAATGACCATCACTGAATATGTCTATCAAGTTCATGATAATAACGGCAAAGCTTGAGCTGTGGCTCTAGATATCTCAAAGGCATTTGAAAGGGTTTGGCATGCTTGTCTTCTACATAATCTCCAGGGTTATGTTATTAAAGGATGATTGATTTAATCCAATTGTTCCTATCAAATCTGACTACATGAATTTAATCATCTAGGTCCCACCCTTTTTACTGTTGAAACAGTTAAATGTAACTACCACTTCTACTCCAACAATTTCTTTTCTTACACTTCCCAACAGTGGAGCACCCTTCCGTTTCATTGCTTCCCTGATAACTACAATCTTCAAAAATTTAAATGCAATGTCTTCTTGAATCCTGTTTAGCTTTTATCCTTTCCTCACCGCCCCATACCCAGTCTTTTCTCTCACTTTCACTCTCTGTAATTCCTAGTGGCATTCCTGCCTTGCTTGGAGGGAAAGTATTAAAAAATATATATATATATATATATATATGGTGGATTCTCCTATTGTGACTGATAAATGAGGGTGAGCATTGGATGGTGCCTTTTGTTTTACACTTATGCATGCTAGCAGAGGCTATTGTGGAGAAGATCAGGTAAGGAAAAGACATATTTCTTTTGTGCTTTCTTAAGTGTGATACTATCTCAGCCTTGCTGCAGGTAACAAAGCCACACTGAGAGATGAAATTTGTTAAAGCAGGATTTTGATGGTTTCTCTGCTTCAGAGCTTGATGAAGCTGACCACGGTGTTTCAGTCTACTGTCTTCAAAACCCTTTAACTTAATGAAACATGTCTTATGCCACTCCTTTTGGTTTGATGCTTGGATTTCCCAGGTTTTCAGATAAAAGTTGAGACGTTTCAAGTTGTCTTTTAATTTATCTTTGTAGCATAAGAATGGACATCCAACTGAATGCTTGGAGTTGAGTAGTTGTCCATACAGCACTTTTTTTTGGAAGCCTATGCTTATCCATTCTCACAACATGACCACCCCACCTAAGTTGTATCTTTGCAAGAATGGTTTCAATGCCCGTGATGTTGTTACATTTCTTCAGTATTGCACTATTCCTGACCCTGCCATCCCATTTTATATCACATGTGGCACAAAGACAGTGCCTGTGAAAGGCAACAAGTTGATTCATGTGCTTGCGGTACAGGGTCCAAGTTTCAGTACCATAGAGAAGGGTTGAGAGAACGACTGATCTGTATATATCGATCTTTACTCTGAGAGAAACGTCTTTGGTGTTCCATAACCTATGTTTAAGTTTACTGAATTCTATGCTGGCTTTGACTATTCTGGTTTGGATTTCTCTGTCCATTTTTCCATCAGAAGAAACTGTTGATCCAAGATATATGAACACCTCAACAGTTTTTAATGCTGTACCATCAATGAATACAGGATTTCTGAGAGATAGATTGCCTGGTAGATTAGTTCAATCTTCTTTATGTTGATAGTGAGTACAAAAGCTTTTGCTGTTTCAGAGAATTTATCAAGGATAATTTGAATGTCTTCTAGACTGTGTGCTAATAGAGCAGCATTATCTGCAAAGAGAAAATTGTGTAGCAGCCGCAAACCAAGTTTCAATTGTACTTTAAAATGTTGCTGATTGTATAGACCTCCACTTTTTCTGAATTTAACATTGACTCCTTCACTTAAGTCAGAGAATGCTTTTTCAAGAATAGCAGAAAAGTGCAAAGAGAAGAGGAGCAAGAATGCAACTTTTTGTACGGTTGGAGATGAATTAGGTGTCCAATTGTTCACTTCCCGACCTTTCTAAAGCTTTCATTCTTTTGTGAAAGGAGATAATAATATGGAGCATTTTTTCTGGAACAACTAATTTTGACAAAACTTTCCAAAGAGCAGTTTGAGATAAAGTATTGAAAGCCTTTGGGAAGTCTACAAAAACAACAAATAGATCCTTGTTTTGTTCTCATGCCATTTGCTGAGCCTGCTGGAGATAAAAGATCATATCCACAGTTCCTCCCCCTCTCTCTATCTATCTATCTATCTATCTATATATATATATATATATATATATATATAATACAAATATAAAATTTGTCACTTAGCTGATTGATGTTACCTTCAGTCTCCTGACTCCAGCGTTTCATAGACAGACTCTCCACTCATCAGGGGGTATCAGTAATTGACTGTTTATATTTCTTGACTGCACTTTTCATTGGTGCAAGATTGATTTTTTTTTTTTTTTTTTTTTTTTTTTTATAGTGTGTGCACGTGTGTGCTCATGTGGCTGTCTGCATGTATATGTGTATAAGTGTAGAACGTTGTGGTTATTTCTTCTTTCCGTCATTTGTTTTTCACTTTACACTCACTCCTTATTGGTTCTTTTTTTTACTTTTTCTCCTTCATTTCAGTTGTAGTGATTTTGACATTCAGTTTTTTAGACATTCATTGTCCTTGTTAATTCTTGAGTATTTTCTTGTGTTAGGAAAATTGTATTTAATTTTTTACATAAATAATTTTTGTTTTTAATACTTAAATAAGGTAAATATTTATATATGTTTTCACTTGGCCATTATTTTGCCATCATATTTGATTTGGTAGTATCTTATATGTTAGGGTATTAATTATAGGATGTTAGGTTTATAATTCAATTTTTATTTATTGTTGTTTCAGTTTGTATGCATATACTCTCATTCATATATTCACATGCACATATGCATGCACACATATATGTTATGGTCCGGTTCCTTGTACCATGGTGATAGTCCAAGGTAGAACCAATAAAGAAGAACTCGAACACAGGTTTTTACATTTTGGTAGTACGTACTAATAGGTAAATCCCACAATCCGAATTTTTGCATTCAGTCTGTTCTGAATAGGTTTTCAGTATTTCTTAAGACGTACATTTTTAGTTTTTTTCTCATTCCATTAAATGTTACGTTTGTAATTACTTCACCCTCAAATTTTATCTTTCTCCCCGTAACTGATCTCACAATTTTATCTGTTTTTAACATGACAGGTTTGTTCAGTTTTTTTTTTTGTAGGTTTATGATAGTTAAGTCTGAGCCAGAATCCAGCTGTAACCTAACTTTTCTGTTTTGCATTTCAACTTGTACATATTTTCTTATATTAGTCTCATCTGCTTGGTCAGTCCTCGTAATTCTTATTCTGCTTTTGCTTTCTTTTCTATACCAACAATGAGAACTTTTGTGGCCAATTTTTTTACATGATAGACAAGTTTTAAAATGATATGTACAGTTTTTAACCCAATGCCAAGACCCACAACGATAGCATGGACTGGGTGGTAGTTTTTTTTTTATGTTGATTATAATTAGAAAATTTTGTTTTACCTATTCTTGAGGCAGGAAAATCGGTTCGGTTTGTTTGTGAGGAGGGAAAATTTTTTTGCCTTCGTACTTTGCGTACGTGTGGTATGCCAGTTTGTTCTATGTCTTTTGAGTCTTTCTTCACACTGATGCATCTCTGGTAGTCTTCGGCTAGTTTTTGAAGTGTCAGATCTTGTTCACTCTCCAATTTAGTAAGTATTCTGCATCTCATTTCCATGTCTTTGGTTGAAACCAGGCCTTGGACGTAAATTAAGCATTTGAAATTGTCCACGCTGAGTTCTGATAATTTGAAGTCGTCACAATATTTGTTAACAATGGATGCGAAAGTTATGTAATCTTCGCTGTCCTTTTTTGTAAGGTTCAAGCATTTCTATCTTTTATGGAATAGTGAAGTTTTATGGCTGGAAAATTCCGTTAGCAGTTTTATGGATTCTTTGAACGTTAACTCGCTTGTTTTTCTGGGAAGGATATAATCTATGAATTTGGTATATTTGCTTGTGCCTATTTTTCTTAGTAATAGGTGTACTTTACGTGTGTCTGACCAATCTTTGCAGTCAAAATCATATAGATCTTCGTACCTTCAGAAGTAATTTGCAAAAGTTTTATCTTTGTCGGGTGCGTACTTGAAATCTTCGATATTACACCAAATAGCATCTTGTGAGAGAACTGTTTCGTTCTCGGAATTTTGCTCATTATTTGTCATTGCACGTAACAATAATTCTTGCAATTTCAGATGTTTCTGTTCGTACCTTTGTTGCTGTTCAAATTAGATTTTGATAAGTTCCATAATGGTTGACTTAAATTCTTCTATGTTAACATATTTTTTTTCTGTGTAACCTGATAGCCTGTACACGCTTCGTATTACCCTTTTAGGGTTTCCTTGTCGCCACTTGTTATGTGCGACGGATAGCAAAAAAAAGGTATGTCCTCTGTGTAGAGAGTTGGTTTCTTTGTTGCCACTTGTTATACTGTGGCAAACGGAATTTTTTTTTTTTCTTCCACCGAATGAATTCGAATCTTCGTCACCACTTGTTATGGTTCGGTTCCTTGTACCACGGTGATAGTCCAAGGTAGAATCAATAAAGAAGAACTCAAACAAAGGTATAACACAGATATATTACAAACAGGAATATATACAGAGAAGTAGAAGTGTTAGTATGAACAATCAGGTTTAGTAAAGAGAACAATGTGGTCTCGACCAGTATCACTATTCCAATGTCTTGCAGTAATCGTCTGAATGGGACTCTGTTTCGGACTGCCTGTGACTCGACTCTTGACTCGACTTGAACTACTGACTTCGCTTGAACGACTGACTGACTCCTTGCCTACTCCTGAGGCACAGTATTTATTAAGTATGGAATAGTCCATTATTATTATTATTATGGGTAAGATCCCATAAAAATATATATACACACATACACACACACACAAGTATAGGATTGGTGTATATGGAATAAATTGCAATAACCCACAAATACTATTCTTAAAAGAGTGCTCAATACAGAGTAGACCAAATATAATTATATATTAAAAAATTACTTGATAAGACACCAGAAGTGTTGAAACAAAATGGCTATTTTTGTAGTGATTTTATAATATATTTATGTTATAATTTTCGAATATTTAATTATATATATTCACTTAAAGTGAGAATGAATAGAATACAATTCCAACATTTGTAACATTTAATTTAAAAGAAGGCTCAATACAAAGTAGAGCAATATTATTTATTTTAGGATATGACATCAATAACATGTCAAAATCATAATTTACAATCATCTGATGAGATGCATTTGTATCATCACAACTGTAATTGTGTTGTGATTTTGACATGTTTTCGATGTAATATCCTAAAATAAAATATATATATATACATATACACACACACAGAAGGACTTGCAAACATATGTGTGTTATATATATATATATATATATATATATATATATATATATATACATATATATATAATCACGATTTGATAAATTGTTTTTATGGTCACTATAAAGCAATTTAAAACAACATTTTTTTTTTGTTGGTGATAATGCAGTAACAAACTGTAGATGTTTACGAAACTTAGTTTCGTCTAATGCAGAACTCTGAATCACAATTTACTCTATGATAAGCAAATTGATTACACTGGCAATGATCTAAAGTCCTATTGTTATCTTGCATTCTGGTCAAAGATTTTCATATTGCTGTCACACTCTCAAAATGTAAACATTCCATCCATTTTTTTTTTTAAATACTTCTATCAGGCAGACTCAACAGAAACATGTTTTATTGGATTTCTGCCTTCTGAATGTGGATGGATTTTTTTTTTTTTTTTATTTAAAGCCAGAAAAATTTAAAGTTTGAATAATGAAAATACTTTATTTGAGAATCTTGAAATTAGAAACTTTCACTTTTTATGGAAATTCCTGCCCAAATGACAATCAGAGAAGTTGTTTACCTGCTTAATCTTTTAAGATTTGATGCCCACATATTAGCTATATTTCAAGCTAACAAATTCAGTGAAAACTCCTTCAAAGCCAACAAATTGCCCTGCATAATTATAGGGAAAGAGGCATTGTACTTATGATTTATTTAAACTTTTCTTATTAGCTTTTTATCTGTTACTGATATTTATAAATGTTGAAGATAGCCAGGTTTGTTTATAATAAGGTCAATAACAACCAAAAATGAAAACAATACTGTTAAGGGGTCAAAATGGATTGAGAAATCCTCATCCCCAAAATTAAAGAAAATCAGGGAAGGAGCAACCTTTTATTTATTTTTTTTTTTTTCTTATTGCAGCTATTTTAAAATGTCCATGTTTTTCTTTTCTGAAAGTACCCTGCCTTTAAAGTAGATGCTTTAGACTATGTTTTTTTTTTTTGTTTTTTCTTTTTTTTGCCTGAATTTAAGTGTTATTGTTACTATTATAAATTGATTCTTTTAGACTAGTTCTTCATTTTTAGTACAATATTTTGGCTGGGTTGTTATGTGATATCTATCTAAAATTTTACTAAATGAATTACGGTCTGAAGAGATGAATATATAGATATTCATGAAATAAATTATAACCAAAAGGAATCTTTAAGGTTTTCATCTTGATTATTATTATTATTATTATTATTATTATTATCATAATGCTCTGGTTTACATTGAGCTCTCCCTGGATTACTATCCTCCTTGGAATTATCCTTACCAGTCACAAATTTGTTATATATATATATATATATATATAGGGAAGAGGTTATAGTTGTTCCAATGAGAGAAAATTGAATATTTTAAAAAGAGAAACCACAAATGTTTTTGCTTGTAATGTGGATTTTTAAAAAAATATATATTATTTTATTTTCCATAATTTTGCTACATGTGTTTCTGGTCTCACGACCTTCTTCAGGCAAAGAGTGAATATTTCCACCTATTATTAAGATGAATTAATTTTCCTTATGGTTTTCAATGTTAAACATTCCCTTTTTTGTGGGGGTAGTAGTGACACAAAAGAGAGATGTCACATAACAGCTCAGTATTCTTTTCTTTGTTACCAAAGAAATCCTCCTGTCTTGCAATAGTCTGCCCAGCTTTTGGTTAGTGTCCTTGGCTATCCCGATACATCTACGGATCTCAGTGTCACACTTACCGTCCTCTGTCAAAACGTTTCCCAGATATTTCAACTCCCACGTTTGCTTGATTTTAGTGTTCCCAAACTGTAAATTGCATTTCGGGCTCTTCCTCTTACTGATGACTAAGCATTCTGTCTTGTAGTTTATGCTTAGTCCTTTTTTCTCACTCTCCGTCGCTACCTTCTGTAGGAGATTTTGTATTTTCTTTTCTGTGTCTGCTATCAGTACTGTGTCATCTGCTTATCTTATGTTAAGATTGTGGCTGTCAATGCTAAAACCCGATAGGGTTTCCACTTCTCTCAGAATTGCCTTGCTGTATAGGTTGAACAGGCCGAGTGAGAAGACACATCCTTGCCTTATGCCCCTTTCTGTTTTTGTATATTCACTGAACTCATTCCCTATGTGCACGCAGGCTGTTTGTTGCCAATATAGGTTCTTGATTATTCTGATATCTTTCTTTAATATATCAAGGTTGCTGAACAGTTCCATCAGATCCTTGTGTCAAAGGCCTTTGGGTAGTCTATGAAACATAGGTACATATCCTTCTGCATCTGTATGCTCTTTCTGAGAACATTTTTCTGAGCATGAATATTGTGTTCCTTATTCCAGTGTCTTTAATGAACCTGCACTGTTCTTGTC
Organism: Acanthosepion lycidas; assembly: GCA_963932145.1. Classification (NCBI taxonomy): domain Eukaryota; kingdom Metazoa; phylum Mollusca; class Cephalopoda; order Sepiida; family Sepiidae; genus Acanthosepion; species Acanthosepion lycidas. The sequence goes on along the minus strand of OZ010597.1, from coordinate 95,609,806 downwards.
CTTTCACTGGCCTGATTCTGCTGCGCGCTGTATTCAACAGAATACGGATGATGAGTTTTGTTATGTATTTCATTAGGCTTATTGTTCCGTGGAGTTTGCATTTGTTGGTGCCTGATTTCTTAGGCATAGCTATGAAGATAGATCTGCCGAGGTCTTCTGGTATATCCCTGCTGTTGTAGATTTCAGTGATCTTGTCAGCATTTCCGCTACAATTTTGTCCAGCCCAGCTGCTTTTCTATTCAATTTGGCCAGTGTGCCTTTTACTTTGGTTTTCAGAATTCCAGATCCGTTGGTAGTTCTGTGTTCTCTTTCATATGTTGAACGATTTCCCCAAAGATGAAGAAGAGACTCTAGGTGATAGAGATGTAGTTCTACAGAAGGATGCTAAGGATATCATGGATTGAGCGTGTGAACAATGACGAGGTCTTAGAGAGGCTGCTAACAAGGAGAAGGCTTATTTATACTTAGCACCAGAAAGAGGCAGCTGAAGTTTCTGGGACACATAATAAGGAAGGGAGGGCCTGGAGAATAGAGGTAAAGAGAGACAAGGGAAAGCAGCATGTGACATACGTGGCGAGCTTGAGCAGGTGGATGACAGAACATGGTCTCGAGGAGGAAGCAGAGGGAAGGAACTTGCTGAGAGCTGCATGGGATAGAGGGAGGTGGAGAGCCATGATTGCCTACGTCCTGACATGGCACATAAAAAGTAAGAGAGTGACACAAATGTCTTTCTTGGACTGGTGGTAAGATAGTTCTTCTGCTTAAAGGGTAATAAAGCAATTAACCCAAATGATTCTTTTCCTTAAATTGTTCTTCATATGTTGTTTGATTTGAGGTTTAAATTCTAGTTTGGTTTTGTGACCCTCTACCTTTAAATTCTTCTTCATATTCTTCCTTTTTATCCTCAAAGATTATTTTACTAGAAGAGTTTCTGGATAATCTAGACTCTTTTCATTATTATGTTCGCAGGGTGGTTAAAGCTAATATTCATGTATTTTAATTTTGCATTTGCTTTCATGTATTGGGAGACACTTCCAGCTTGCAGATTTAATTCTACGTCCAGATAGTTGACAACTTTTTTATTCATTTCAACTTATATTTCAAAGCCAAGGCTTTTGTGAAGAGCTTGAAAAGTGCTTTCCTTATATTGTCATTTGTTCTTCTGTTTTCTGGAGCTAGCATCAGACCATGGTTGTTTATATGTACATTTTTGTTAATTTCATATAAAAGATGTAGACCTATTTACTCCGAAACCTCAGCAGTACATTTGTTTATTTATTTTTAAAAATGATATTGTGTTCATTAGTTTTTTTGTTTTTTTTTTGTTGTTGAAAAATGAAGCATTGGTAGGTAAATTGATAAAAATCACCTGAGGACACAGTAAGGTTGAAAGCAGAGAGAGAGAGAGTGTGTGTGTGTGTGTATGTGTGTGTATGTGTGTATATATATATATATATATATATATATATATTGTTTGATTAATAATATTTTGCCCTGTTCTTTTTTTTTTTTTTGTTATTGTTTGTTGGACATTTCTGCCAAATGCACTTAACCATGGCCAATTACTCTACAGAATTTTCAAGTAGAACTGATATTATTATTTTGTATAAACTGTTATTAGTAAATATAAACAAAAATGAAAAATACTTTCACCACAAATGCATAATTGGAGCAGAAAATGGATGCAAGAGAACAATTTACATTTAACAATAGTGATTAAAAAAAAAAAAAAAATGGTGGAGATTTGGTATGCATAAAATGATGATCAGAAAAAAAACATGAAACTGAATGCTAATTTACTCTTTCTTTTTAGAAAGAGTAAATTAGCATTGGTTTTTATAGTTAGCAAGCAACATTTGTTTTTTTTTAGCATTTTGCTCCAAGCAAGGCAACAAAGCCACTAAGATGCTGGGATTACTGAGTGTTAAAGAATATTAGAAAAAGAAAACATTAAGGAGCAAAAACAATAAAAGAACAGAAATTAAGATTGTTGTTTGATTGATTCATTTTCTACAACTTATCAACCCTTTGTAGGTTATTTAAAGCCAGAAAATATTTTTAGATTCTAAGAATTTTTTTTTTTTTTTTTTTTTTTTTTTTTTTTGAGATAATTTAGTGATACAAATCTTCCTAATTAATTAACCCATAGCCTGATGCGAGAAGAGGTGGATTCATACTGTTCACAAGGGAGAATTGAAACACGGCTCTCCAATCAAAAATTCTGAGCCATTATCCAACCTGCATTTACAAACTTATAGCACGTAATATTCCTTTGTAGTCACCCATCTAGGTACTGTCCAAGTTCAACATTGCTTAACTTTGGTGATCATATGGGAACTGGTGTTTCAATGTGAGGCAGCCATAAGCCCAGAAATTAAGACAAGATAATGATTAATATTGCATTTAAATTTTTGAAGGTCAAATTTGAATCTAAAACAAGAAGTTGAAAGAGTTCCACAAGTGAAAAGTTTAAGAAAATTAATTATTAGCAAAGAACTTACCCTTCCATCTAGCCATTGACGAGACTTTCCTACCAGTTTAGTACTGTGCTTAAATTCATAAAGTCTAGGTACCATAGAGGAAAGTTGATCAGAACAATTAACATGAAAGTATTGATAAAAAAGGCACAGGGAAGCTACAGTTGTGGGGGATGTGACTGATGCCAGGTCAGGACCAATAACATTGCAGATTATTCTTTAGATTTTATCAAGAATCTCTAAATATATAGCAGGAGCACTAGACCAGATGTGGCAACAATATTCAAAGCATAGATGAATGGTAGACTTATAAATAGGTAAGATGGATGAAAAATTGTCTAGTACAACATAGTGAACTAAATTTCTTAACACCCAGACCCTAGCAATTAATTCAATATAATCTTTTTACTTCATGTAAGAAAAAGAAATCTTGTCGTGATAAAGAAATGGAATATATGGATTGAGGATTGGAATCAAAAAAATTCCTCTTTCCAAAGTTAGATTTCAAGCAAAAGCATCAAGTTTATTTACAGCCATGAAAAATATGAAAATAATGGTAATCAGATCAACAATGAAGAGACATTTAATGCAAGTGTTGGCTGGTTTGAATGATTTAAAAATAGAATTCAGGTGCATAATACAGAAATTTGCAAACAGTCAGCCCATGCTGATAATTTAGCAGCAAAGCATCTTGCTTTTTAACATAGACGAAACTGGATAATTTGGGGAAAGAATGCCTTCAAGAATTCCTATTTCTAAAAAAAAAACTAAAAGTCTTAAGCTGAATGTAATGTTGATAAGGATTGCTTGACTTTTTAATGAGAGGAAATAGTAAAGGAGATTTCAAATTAAAAACCAATTGCTGTGTTTCATCCAACAAATCCACATTCACTTAAATATATATATATATATATATATATATATATATATATATAAGGTCATCCCATAAGTTCTGTCCGAATTTTGAATAAAGAAAACAAGTGACCAAATGTTACATTTAATTACAGATTCAATCAACAATGTATTTTCCCTGATTATCTATGACTTCCTTCCATCTATTAACAAGCTTACTAACTCCATTACTGTAAAATTCTTTTGGCTTTGATTTGAAGAACTCACAAATGTCAGTTTTAACCTCTTCCTGTGTTACGAAAGCTGTTTCTTCCAAATGATTCTGTAAGATACGAAACAAATGGTGCAAGATCGGGAGAATAAGGTGGATGAGGAATTTTCTCCCAACCAAGTTCTTCGATCTTTTGTGATGTGATTCTTGCTGTGTGGGGTCGCGCATTGTCCTGATGAAACATCACCTCTTTTCGATTCACTAGAGCAGGTCTTTTTTCCCTCAAAGCTTGGTTCAAATGCTCTAATTGCTGACAGTATATTTGAGCATTAATTGTTGCATTAGGTGGTAAGAATTCAAAGTGGATTATTCCTTGGCGATTCCACCAGATTGAGAGAAGAACCTTTTGCCCATGAAGTTTCCTTCTCGGCTGCAGCTAGGGTCCTTCCCTTTTACCAAGCCACTGTCTATGACACTTAACATTTCAATAAAAGATCTATTTTTCGTCGCCAGTCACAAGTCTATCCAAAAAAGGTGAAATAAGTTGGCGAGAATGGAGAGATGAGCAGATGTCAACTCAGGATTTGAGGTTGTTTTCAGACAATTCATGAGGCACCCATTTCCCAAGTTTAGGAACTTTTCCAAGTTGTTGAAGATGACGATGAACAGTTGTATGGTTTGAACTGAGAACCACTGCCAATTCCTCAACTGGTAAAGCAGGATTTTCTTCAAGGGCTGCTTCAAGAAGCTTTTCATTAAACTCAACTGGATGTCCGGTTCAATCTTCATCTTCAAGGATGAAATCTCCACCTCTGAATTTTGCAAACCATCTTCTGCAAGTTCTTTCATTCACACATTCCTCTCCATAAACTGAGTGAATGTTTCTAGCCGCTTCGACTGCTGAGTTTCCTTTCTTGAACTCATAAAGCATTATGTGCCCTTAAATGATTCTTGGGTACTTCCATGTTAGCAGGGTTTTAATCAAACAAAATTTAATTTTATTGTTCTCTGAAATAAAATTTGATCAGTTTAAATGCATCTAAACATAAAAATGTTTAGCTCCATGAGACATCATAAAATACCCTTTAAATTTTGTTCATTTTAACAAAAAGTTAAAATTCGGACGGAACTTATGGGATGACCTGATATATATATATATATATATATATATATATATGAATTTTTATGTATAAAACTTTTGGATAGTATATCTATAAAAGGACAATATGAAAAAGACAAAAGGAAAACTTATCTTCCCGAGCACGTCCTCTGAGGAACATTATCAAGGCAAACATAGGTTGATGAAGTTCCTCATAACAAAATGCATTGGCTAAGATAAGTTTTCTGCTTGTCTTTTTTTATAAATCTTAGAAAAGTGAAAGACAAAGTGAAAAAAAAAAATCTGTGTAATGTTTTTTCTGCTTGAAGGACTTCATTGGACTAAAGTAATGTTTTAATTGATGGAATTATGTATAGAATGGAGAGATAATATGAAACCGCAACATCTCCATTATGTCATAGGCTTTTTGAGTTACATGTGCCATCCATTTTAGTTTTTGCTGCTGTTGGTAGTCCTCAAGTGATGTGGTTTCTGTTATTTGGTACAGTTCTTTGTTTATGATTCTGTTGCACCACTGCACACAGTTTTAAAAAGGATCATCTTTGCTAAAACTTACAGCTTTAATTCCCTCAAAGCTATTTTTAAATCATTGATCTGCAAATGTAGTTGTATTTAGCTGACACTTTAGATAATTCTGAATGATCTTGTCACCTGGCATGGCATCCATATGAAGGTCTCAATCTGATGAAGCTATTTAAGTACATGACTGGATTTTTTAAGTTTACAGTAATTTGCTGCATTGGGCAAAACTATCACCAGTACAGCCTCCTCTATGTTCAATTTCCTTTTCTCCTATATTAATTCTTTTTATAATCATACAGTGAGGTATTTGAAACCTTTAGTATTTTTTAATTGCTGCTTTCACTCCAATTCCAGATCATAGTTTCTCTTTTGGAAAGGTTTATCTTGAGTCCTGCTTCTTGGAAGTCAAAAGTAATAGATTTATGGTAAAATAAAATTGGGGATTATTGATAGGAAGGTTCATCTTCTATCAGCACATCAACAACGTTCACTTGACATCATGGGCTCACATAGGTGGCATTACTTTCTGTGTGATCCTAGTTTTTTATATACACAACTGTATGTAATATACAGGGTGAGATGGATAAATTATCGTCTAAATGATGCAAAGATGAAAATAAAACTGACATCTCATTTTAAGATATATTTACCAATATTACACATAAATATCTTGAAATATTAAAGAGTGAATTTATTCAATAAAATTGCCATTGGCTTCAATCATGGCCTCCAGACGACTTTGGAATCTCCTGCAGCTTTACTGTTTTTCTTGTTTTTTTAACTGTATTTGATAAGTAAAAACCGTGTAAAAAAAGAAAAATGAAAAAGATTTGTTAGATGATTCATTAGATCCTAATTAATAAAAGCAAAAAATAGATAAAAATGTATATAACACCATAATACTGATGGGCACAAATTATAAGACAAAATATTTTAAATTTGCATTGTTTATTGAAAATCACACTAAAACTACTGCACTGTATAACATATTACAGTGTAACCCGGATATAAGAGAGATTTTCTCTGGTCCCAAATTAGAGCCTGTGTTAATGTAAACAAAATAGACCAAACCCGGATATAAGAGACTTCTTCTCTGGTCCCGACAACTCTCTTATATCCGGGTTACACTGTACATCATAATATAGCTAAATTGTTCAGTATAACTTCCCTTTGAAGTAAATGAAGGTCTTATTTGATGGCAAAATGATTTAGTAATAATCTGCTTGTGCCATGCATCTTGTCCAGATACAATTTGTAAAGCTTGAGTAAATTATAAATTTTATAAGGCTTTCACTGATCAGCAGAATGAAATTCCAATGCTATGATTTTCAACCTAAACTTAATCTTTAAACGTGTTTCCTTAAAAAACAAGCGTCCTGGGTAAGACAATAAACTATGTCCAGCAACAAGGTGTCTGATAAGGAGGTTTTGATGCACGTGGAACCACCTCTTAATTACTGGTGTTCTCAGGTCCACCATGTTCTGGGGTGTAGCACCTGTTAGGGTCCCAGCTATGGACAAATAGTTAACCCCAAAACTGAGGTCAAAACACCATGAAAGTGTAAAAATAGGTTTAAATACCAGAAATACTTTGTAAACAATTATCAGCAATAAATTTTTGAAAAAAAGAAAAAAAAAATTACCAACAATATGTTTTTGAAAAAAAATATTACCGGAAATACAGTTTTGAAGAAAAAAATCATTACCAGAAATAGATTTTTGACAAAACAAAAAATTACCAGCAATAAAAATTTTGTTGACATTAAATAACCTATTGAGGTTGATATGCCGTAAAATAAACCAAACCAAACCTCAAAAAAAAAACCCAGTAAAGGTTTGGAAAAAATATTTTTTCTCATTATTTACCATGTCAAACCTCAACTTTCAAATTGAGTGCAATACCCCATGGTTTCAAAATCGACCTGTCCTAATGTATAATAGTAACAACATTTTGTCTCTGAAAACCAGATAATATATTTTCTAAGGTACTTGGATGATTATTTGATAGGCAATTCTTAATTTTTGGCCCTACAGTAGGTTCTTCAGATGAAATTGTCAGCTACTAATATACAAGTTTTAACTCGGCTTTATCAATATATCAGCCTCTGTCTTAAAATCAAAAGGTTGTTGGTGCAGTTTTCAAGGGACAAAAAAAATTCCTATTTCACTATCTATTCCTTAGAAGCAGCTGTTGAAGAATCCTAAAAAACAAATTCTCCACGACCAAACAACATCTCAGCTTCAATATAATATGAGGAACAGCTGTTTTTTTACTTATTTTAATGCACTCGACAAAATACAAAAAAAAAAGAAGGAAAAGAAATGTTCATCTGAAAGGTTGTTCAGATCAAATGACATTGTTTGACAGATAAAAGGCTTCTGCTGATTTTTAATTTCTTTTTAGATTATTTTTTTAACACATTTATTGTATGCACAGCTTTATCTGTGTGACATTTGTTTTTAAGTCAAAAGATTATATTCAGATTCATCACCCCCCCTACTGTGTCTGTAACTGAAAAGCATTTAATATTTGAATACTTAAACTTCTGGTGAAAAAGATACATTCTCCATTTTATTTGTCTAATTGCACAACAGTAACACATACAATTTCAAATGTTGACATGTTCTCTCTCACAAGTGAATATTTCAGTAGAGTGCAGATAAAAAAAATAAAATTATTGAAGAATTTATTTCAATTTTAGCATAATTAATGGCTTTGCATGTAAGATTCATATTTAGAAATAATATAATACTAATAATAATTATACTTGATTGGTGAAAAAAAAAGTGTAGAGTGCTCAGTTTTATTTTAAAATAAACCAGTTTGTCCGAAGATTACAAAAACATGAAACCCGGGGATACAAACTGCTATCCACGAAACTGCATATACATATACTTACTAGCAGTAGAGCCCAGCATTGCCCGGGGATGTAACAGTAAGAGATAGATCAAGTATCAACCATCATAAAGACTGAAAAATAAAATTGACAAAGATTATTGTTTAAGGTTGACGGACACGCATGTCTTAATTAGTTTTTTTTGTTTAGTTTTTTTTTTTATGAATTGGTCAAACCCAAAATTAAACAAAAACATTGTTTTCAATCGTTATGAGTCTACCGATTGAATAGAATTTTATTTAAACAATTGTCTTGTAAATGGAATTTTTAAAGCATTCTGAATGTAAAAATAAAGAAAAAAGTGTGCAAGACAATAAGAAACACTACCTGCCAAAAAAAAAAGTGAAGTTTTGTTGAAATCGGTTGAAAAATATAGAAAATCCGATTCTATATATAAACGAACACACACACACAAAAAAACAAACAACCAACCTGAGTTTTATAATAAGTATATCTTGATAACTTGATATTAATAAGTATAACTTGATGAGTTGTCCCCCTTTCATTAATGCCTGTTAATCGTGTTTTCAAATTGATTTTGTGAAAAAACAATTGTTTTTTTTCCAATTTTTGGTGCTGTCAGAACCACCGCAAGGTAATTTTACGTAGTCCTGTGAAGTTTTGTTGAAATCGGTTGAAAAATGTAGGAAATCCGATCCAATATATAAACGTACAGACACACACACACAATCTGCGTTTTATAATAAGTAAGATACTGCATTTCTTTTTATTTATATATATATATATATATATAAATATATAAGAAATTGATTAAATCCAATATATAGTTATTTTTAATTTATGTTTTTCAAACATTATTTTTGATGGATACTCATATTCAAGTAGAAGCTCTGCTTTTTAATTAAACAGTATTTTTTATACAACTGCATCTATATTTGAGAAATCTTGTCAGAAAAATATGCGTCCTCTGCACAACAACAAATAAGAAAACAGTTAAAGGCATCGCTTCAACATTTGAAGATGTATGGCACATACGTCCAGCTCATACTATAACAATCTAATCACAATCAACACAATATTCCTAAAAAAAAAAAAACTTAGTGAACAATACTTGCTCTCTTTACTTTTCACCAGACTTTAAATTAGGACACTTTGTGCCATCCACATGCTTTGACTAACCTTTCAGACACCTGATGAACATTCATAAATGTTCTCAAATTTACAAACCTTGATAAACCAATGACATCTTCACGTCTGTGTACATAAACAGATGCAGCATAATAAATCCTACATCACCTTGATAAAGTCCCTCAGAGTATGAAATGTGTTGGCTAAGTATAGTTTTTTTCTTTTGTTTCTTTTATATATATATATATAGGTGTGTGGGTGATGTAATAGATAACATTACATAACATCTTGGAATTAGAAATCAGAAAGCTGAGTTCAAATCTCAGTCAGGTTTGTTACATTCACCTATGTGCAAATACCATTGGTAAAAGTATGAATCCATCCTCCCCACCTATGGGTTAAATAGTAGGGCAGACCAGGTTCTTTATCCTTGGTTTACAACCAGTCTAGGAGAAGGACAGCTCTAAATTCCAAACATGGGAAGGATCATTTGGAGACCATGTGACACACTATGTGTATCAGTTCTTCCGAAAAGTGTGGTTAACTCTATACTATAATTAAATCATATCTGGGTAAATATTAGACCCTTATATATCGAAAATGAAGGGAGGGCCAGTCATCATGTGCATTTAATACAAAATTTAATAATTGCATTAAAAACAATTGGAAAGAATAACAAAAAAATTTATACAGACATTCCTGAATGTGCATACGATTAGTGTGCTAAAATCTTTATATACTAAAATTTGATTAGTGTATACATGATACTCAATTGGTGAAACATTCTCCAGTTTAACGATAGTACTTGAAAATTGATTTTTTATTGTTACCGATGTACACATTAGCTGCACTAATCGAGGGATTCCTGTAGTTGTCATAAAGATATAATTTGAGAAAAAAAAAAAGAAAACCGTAACCCGTTTTCATTCTTCTTTCATCACAGCTCATCGCTCCAACTTGTTGTTTTTGTTGGTATTTTTTCTTGTTTGATTTTAATTTGTACATTTTTATTGCAATTATATATATATATATATATATATATATATATATATATATATATTTTTACATTGATGTACACCCTGCACAAGGCTCAAGAGCCACTCGAGGTAAAAGCTTAGAGTAAGAGGCACAGTCTATGGGAACATGTGGGGAAGATAACGGTTGACCCTAGACTTGAATAGATTAAGATTGTAGTGATTGGTGAAACATCCTCTTGGGAGTTGGTTCCACAAAGCAATGGCTTGCGGGAAGAATTTACTTGAGTGGAACGTATATATTATCAATGGAATACAAATGGGAATGAAGGTAGTTCGCTACAATGTGCATGGCATGGCAGGTTTTAGACGTGAAGGTTAGGACTGATAGAACGAAGGAATATAGTCCGTCTGAACACTTTCTATGGAAATAGCAATAGAGTTGCAAGAAACTTGAGATGTTTCATCTGTGAGAAATGTATTGCAGGGTGGAAAAGAATTTGTCATTCACAAGGATACAGGGATACTTTAGGACTCTATCAAAAGTGGAAAGTAATCACTGGGCAGCTCCTACCGATATATAGCAATAGTACTCCATTTTTGGCATGATTTGACTCTTGTAAAGGTAGAAGATTATGGTAGAAGTCGGGTACTTATTGGAGCAGTTCAGGGAACTGATCATTTTTTATTCCATCTTTAGTGATTGATCATCTGCATGAGCTAAACGCATCCCAAACATGGAACACTCATTCATTGTGATTGGTAAAGTTCTGTGTCCACTCAATAATGGAATGTCACTAGTTTGGTTTCAAGACATTGAATGTAAACCCAACTGAGCTGTTAGAATTAGGGCAAAGGAGAGATCAGCTACCAATCTCTGGTCATGGAAAGTTTTGGAGGTGCACTCATATGCCATTGTATCATCAGCATAGATTTTCACAAGTGATCAGAGTATACGCTTTGGCAGATCATTTAAGTCAGGTATTAGGTTGGTGCAAAAATAATGACGTAATAATGTTGTTTTTTGACATATTTGTTAACGTAAAAGAACAACATTATTATGTCATTATTTTTTCACCAACCTAATAGAAAGAGAAGTGAAACTTGGTGTGTGTGTGGGGGGGGGGGTACTGTGTTGATCACTTGGGTACCGGAGGACTGGCCATTAGCAACTACCTTCAGAGACCTATATATTAGGAAGGACTTAATAGTTGAGAAAACTCTTCCAGTGATTCCATAGCTTGTGCAGTAATCCTTTATGCTACACCTTGTCATAGACATTTGAAATATCTAATATTACTGTCCTTGAGGCATGTGTGTGTGTATATATATATATATATATATAATTGAATAATATAGACATATTATGTCTATTTTTATATTTATCCTTTCCCATTCTCTAATCAGTTTCTCGATGTTAAGATGAAATTCATTAAGGAAGGCACCATAGTTATTTCTTCCACAAGTATGTTCGATCTCCTCCAAGATCATCCTTGTTGACAACAACAATATACTACACCTTGAAAATAATAAACAAAAACTTCAAATTCTCAAGGCAGTCTATATCAAAATCAACCAACCAACACTTAACCAAAATTATTATGAATGTAGCAGCAATGTGTTGAATTGCATATAGCAAACATTTAATGCCGTTTTGCATTTCTACCAATTTTCGGTCAGGTCCCTTATATTTAAATGTGTGTTTTAGAAAAACATTCCATAACTACAACAGATAAATTTAAAAAAATATTACAGAGTGTGTTTATGCACACTTTTTAAAAATCACCATCACAACGAAATGCAGGTTTTATCACAACTACGATAAGTTTGTCTTACTAATTTAGCCCAAAGGATGATTTTTGAAAGTATTTGGGTAGGAAAAAACTACAGGGCATTCCTTGATGAATTTTATCTTAACATCAGGAAACAGATCAGAGAACTGGAAAGGATCAGTATAAAAATAGACAATATAGCTATATTATTCAATGAAACCTGTTTGAATGAAGGTATGCTCTCTCTCTCTCTCTCTCTATCTATCTATATATATATATATATATATATATATATATATATATATATATATATATATATAATATTAATTTATTTTGCTTAAATGTTATTTTAGATAGATACTCATATTCAAGTAAATGCTCTGTTTATTTAATTAAACAGTATTTTCATTTAATTACATTTACTGACCTGAATATTTGAGAAATGTGTCCTCTGGCAGGATTTGAACTTGCATCCCCTGAAATACTGCTTTTGAAAGTCACCCATATTTACAGTAATATGTGTGTGTGTGTGTCTATATTTACACCTATCCAACTACAGTTCCATTAGAACTGATTTAAACACACGGACAAAGCTAACAGACACTATCCAAAACTTACTAGTAGTAAATACAATAAAATAACCCCATCCATATGTATAATAAAAAAGAAAAGCCAACCCTCAATAATATTAACTACGAACATGGCCACAATGTGGTGACTATGTTTGGAAAATAAAACATCCCTATAACTCTAGATACGTACATAACACAACCCAGACATTCTGTTAAAAGCAAAATAAAATCATCATTGATAATGGCTAAAAGTATAGCCAATAGTGCTTGGAATTACAGAACATTTGAACAATTTCTACACACTCCGTGTCCCAAAAATAAAACACTTGTACAAACACCAGAAAAATTAAAGAAAAAGCTTAATTGCAGTACCTTGTCAGTTGTCTTTAACCAAACATGTATGTATGTATGTACACACACACACACACACACACACACACACACACACACACATATTAGGTTGGTGCAAAAATAATGACGTAATAATGTCGTTTTTTGACGTATTTTTAACGTCAAAAAACGACATTATTACGTCATTATTTTTGCACCAACATAATATATATATATATATATATATACACACACTGGTGTTTGTACAAGTGTTTTATTTTTGGGACACAGTGTGTAGAAACTGTTCAAATGTTCTGTAATTCCAAATATTATTGGCTATACTTTTATCCATTATCTAGGATGATTTTTATTTTGCTTATATATATATATATATATATATATATATATATATATATACACATACAATTTAAATTCAATTATTCCAATGAAATATCCTTATTTTCGTTGCGTTGCAAGGGAAGTAACTCCTATAAACTTGAACATACACAAATTATGCAAGAAAAATATTTTTCACTTTTATATTACTATATTTATATCCTTAAAAAACCTATTGTAAATATTTAACAAGATTCTTTTTAGATTAATATAAAAGTTCCATTCAAAATTTTATGGAGGTGTGTTTTTGTTTTCTTATAATTCAACCTTTTTATTTATGTATACGTTTCTTGTTTTAAATGCCATGACACTTTAGGACATTGGCAGCCTTTGCTTTCTGCAGATATCTTTTCTTTATTATCTGTAAATTGCCAAGCAATCTTTGAAAAGATAGAGGAGTAGTTTCTTGTTCCTTTCTCTATTGTTTGGAATTCAACAGGTTGCCAACTAAGGCTAGAGATTGTAGTCTACTTTGCTATTTAACCCAAAGCTGAAGGGAGAAGAGATAGATTCATGTATTTTCCAAAGGCATATATTTGAAAGTGAATGCAACAGACTAGGCTGGAATTTGAACTTGGCTCGACAATTTCATTTTCTATGCTGTTACACTACCATATATATCTATACTTAATAAATTGAAATTAATATCAGGTATGTGTTTTGAATTATGGGCTTTAATGTATGTTGTAAAAGAAGACTATGAATTATGAAATTATATCTCACTCTGCCATTCTTCAATCTGAAAAAAGGTTAAGCCATAAATAACAAATCAATCTATACAATTTTCACTGCATAATTCTTCATGATGATATTTGCTCTGAGCAAGTGATCATGAGTCACAAGAAAGAAATAATATTAAAAACGTATCATTATTATTATTTTTTTTTTTTTTTTAGTTTCTCACCTGGAATACAGTCAATTATTAATTTCTCTGATGTTATTTCCAATTGTTTATTATCGTGAAACTTCCAGATTCTTGTTTCAAGATTGTTAAGTAAGCATTGGCAATTAAAAAGAAAAAAAAAAATTCCTCATTTCCAATTTATGTTGCTTAGTGATGATCATAAAAAGTAAAAACATTATTATTAAATAACAGCATTATTAAATAGCGACATTATTAAATATCAGGTATACCTCACCAAGGAGCATAACTGCGAGGCGTTTTATCTTTATTGGTACTTTACACTTGTGGGTCTCTAAAGTACTAGGCTAAACTAACACAGTAATCTCCCCTTATATGCAAAAGTAAAGACATCTAGCTGATGACTAAAAACGAAAGTTAGTGCCAAATCTTATGCATACGATGTTTTTGCTGCAGGAGAAACCATTGTTAGATCCGATGTACTTTTTAGATCGACTCTGCAACAAGGGGCGTCGTTGATCAAGCAAAATCGGATAGTGTGTGTGTATATATATATATATATATATATATATAAAGTGCAACTCCTTCCCAGATTCTCGGATGTTCATTTTTGATCAGTTTACTATCTGTAAACTAAACAAAGCAATTTCTAAAAAAAATTAATGGAAATTTTCATTTATAAATCCAACAGATTTTATCATTTTAAACGCTATTTTTAGTAACTAGCCATATTTGAGTGAAGACACTTTGTTTATTTTCTAAAGAGTATATTTATTTTTGTCTACCGGCCTGAATATTCAGGAAATCTTTATTAAAAGAGAAATAATTAAAATATTTATACTGTTTTCCCTGTACTGACCTATCATAAGGTTCAATCTATAAAGTCGACACATTAAGAGAATAATAACAATAACTGATAATAAAATAGAAAATCATAACAATATAGACTATAAAGTTATGTGATGGATTAGATTGATTTTTTTTTTTTTTTTTTCCTACTGTAACCCCCCCCCCCTGGATATGACGATAAACTATGTTCAACAGCAAGACCTCTGATCAGGAGGTTTTGAGGAGCATGGAACCGCCTCAGTTGCTGGTGTTCTCGGGTTCACCCAGACCCGATGTGGTGGCACCTGTTGGGGACCCAGCTATGGGTTAATGGTTTGCCCCCAAGGTGGGGTCAGAGCACTGAAAGTATAAAAATAGGTTTTAATATCAGAAATACTTTGTAAAAAAAATTATTACGAGCAATAAATTTTTGACCTATTGAGGTTAATATGCCAAATCAAACTATACATTTTTGAAAAAAAAAAATTACCAGCTATACATTTTAAAAAAAAAAAATATTACCAGCAATAGAAGTCTTGTCAGCATTAAATAACCCACTGAGGTTGATATGCTGTAAAACAAACCAAGCTAAACTATAAACATCAATATATCTTTTTTTTTTCTTTCCTTAAAGTTATGTGATGGATAGATTTTTATTGTAAACCTTATATCTATTTTCTTTCCTTAAAGTTGAGAACGTTCACCTTTTCACTTAAAAGAAACAATGAATTGTCTTCCACCCTACCACCTCTTTCCTCACAGACGAAATGCTGCAAGCCTCTCACAGCTTCATCACTATTTCCATGGAAAGTGTTCAGACACTCTTAACTTGTTCAAGTTATACTTACTTCAGCTGGGTAGTTTCAAAATAATATTAAGCTCAAACCCCAGTGAGCCATCCTTCCAGGCAGTACTTCTTCTTTGGGAGGGGGCTGAGGTCATTACATGGCACCTGAGACATTCCCAAAAGGGTAAGTGCAGAGGGGGCTTGAGCAATTTTTCCATGCTGTTGCCATTAAACCCACTTTAAACCTTGACTTTGTCACATTTGGTAGCGATGTGTGTGCACTGAAAAATCCACTTAACCTGTTTGAGTTTAGGATTCAGCATTATTTTCCCCACATAGCCCGAGAAACTGTTCCTCTTACCTCTTACTATGTATCCCTTTACCTTGAGTGGCCTTTGAGCCTTCTACAGAGTGAACATTATTGTAAAAAAAAAAAAAAAAATTACAGCCTCTGTTTGGCATAACATATTTACTTGAATAGAGTGTGAGTTTTTATGATGAGTTTTTTTATGCTAAAAATATGGGATCACACTATACAGAGGTAATTTTTTTTAAAGAGGTTAAAAATCGTATATTTTTGAAGACTATTTGTACTATACACAGGTAAACTTTTTCTGTAGGAGTTAGATTTCATACAAGAACCTTCAGAGTTCACACTATACATGCAATCGGCTTATACACGAGTATATATCGTCATTCAAATTGTCAATACCATTCTTATGATTTGGGTCAGTTATTAAGTAAAACTTCTGAATTGTTGACTTTTATTTAAAGTCTTTGAAAGCCAAACATGTGGAGATCACTGTAATTAGAAACTGATTTTAAAATTTTCAGAATCAGCGATTAATGTCGGAAATATTTTCAATATTTTATTTATCGGTTTTCATATTAACTTTTTTTTCTATTTTGTTTTTCAGACTGGAGAATTCAACTGGAGTAGCACTGAAGTGGGTCTCATCTTGGGTGCTTTTTTCTACGGTTATATCTGCACCCAATTGATTGGTGGTTGGCTTGCTGCTCACATTGGAGGAAAACTTCTTTTAGGATATGGAATTTTATGGACGTCACTTTTAACCCTTTTGAGTCCCCTTGCTACCCGTGGAGGATTTATGACTCTCTTTGCAGTTCGACTTCTGGAAGGATTAGGTGAAGTGAGGAACATAGTTTTTGTTTATTTTCTAAATACTAATTGTCTTTCTTGTATACTATTTCCTTACAAAGTCTTCTTTTCTAAGCCTACATCAGGGTTTGTCCAACTCATTTCCCCTAATGGTCCAAATTAGAAATTTATGTATATTCACCAGCCTGTAAAAGAACTTTATATAAATATGCTTTTAAAAAGTTCAAAACGTTGTAAATATCAAATTTTAATAACGAATATATATATAATTACAAAAAATACAGTATATTTACAGTAAAATAAAAAAATTATTCATAGAAAAAATAAAATAAATTGAATGTGATTTTTGACATTGCTTTCCATTTATAATATTGTCAATATCTGCTTTTATGGTTCTAATTTTTATTCTAAGAATTTTAGTTCAATGGAAATCACTCAACCTATTTCTTTTAGCAGTTTTGATGTTTTTCATGCACAAAAAGAATTGTTCACAGCAATATTTACTGCCCCACATGCATAACGGTTTTCTAGATAAGTTAAATAATTTTTATTTAGCTCTAGCTCTTGCCCCACGCACCAGCGTCTTGGCAAAGGCCTTTGCCCTCTTCTCCTTTTAGTGCAATGGGGAAGTGAACCTATTAGCACAATTTAAGAATAATTTTCTCAACATACATTACTAAAGTAAATGAAAATATCCCTAAAGATTTTAGGGTGCAGTGGGTCACATGGAAATATCAAGTTGGGCTGCAGTGCAGCCTGCAAGATGTGGCTTGGACGTCCCTATTCTAGGTAGTTATTTTCTTTCAAAATACCAACATTTCTTTCTTATGTACTAACTTGGAACAGAGGATTGTTCAGTGTTAGAGTATTGGACTAGTGATTTCGATTGAGTCTATTGATTTTTTTCATGTTAATTTTGCAAATACCCTTCACTTTACATTGTTTTAGATCAAGCATATTATTAGTTTTTGACTAGTTTTTCTTTTCATTTTAGGCTTACAGTCATATAGCATTGAAATACTGTTTCCCATACAGTCACCAAAGTTAAGCAAAGTTGAGCCTGGTCAGTACCTAGATGGGTGATCACTTAGGAATACCAGGTGCTGTAAGTTTGGATGTGCAGGTGGTATAATGGATAATGGCTCTGAATTGTTAATCAGAGAGCCGAGTTCCAATTCCTGCTGAGTTTGTTATATTATGTGCAAATAATCTTGGGGAAGCTATGAATTCACTTCTTCTTCCCCCGGCTATGGGTTAATTAGTAAGACTTGTATCACTAAACTATTACTATCTCCCCAAAAATTCTTACACTCTAAAAATATTTTCTGGCTTTAAATAACCTGCAAAGGGTTAAACTGTAGAAAATGAATGAATGAATCAATCTTTACATTTTATTTTTATTTATTGCTGTTGTTTATGTGAGTTCAAATCTTGATGACATCTGCTTTATTTGCAATGCTTAGTGCTTGTTTAACACATTTGCTGCTGTGGTAGTACTTGTATGTCTTTATGAAGCTTATATTGCCTGCTGTTGACATTTATATACATTTTCAAAAGACATATGTAGGCATTTTCAAGAAACCAATCAATACCAATCTCTAGCATTTGTATTATAAAGTGACTAATGCTTAGTTCTATTTTCAAACCAGCATAGATGTATATTGGTATAAAATATGACCTATTTTGTGATGTATTGTTATTGTATGTTGAAGCTGTTGTTTAGCAGAGTATCTGACCAAAACCAAAATGGCAGCGGCCATGAGAAATCGCTGTCAGCATCATTATGGGTATTTATTTCAAGTAAATAGGAATTTCCTATTTTTCCCCAAATGAGCCAGCACAGCCAGGCAACAATGCTATAACAAGGTGAAAGTGTTAACAATCATAAAATCTAAAAAATGACCTAAGCGTTATGATAAATATGCAATGAAAAGAAAAACTGCTAAGAAATTAATAATTCACTTTCTGTGTCACTGTTATGGATAGATGAGACAGATTATGGAATTATAATATGGATGATGTTTTGGGTGCAACATCTAGACTACTGCTTCCTGTCTGCAGTTTTAGTAGAACTAAAAATATTATGCAGAAAAGCTGTCAAATATACTTCACAACAAACAACTAAAAAAATACAGTCAGCCTTTATTATTTTATAGTTCACTTAGTAATGCATCATAATAAGTGGTGTTAGTACAGTTCTACCATTTTAATTTGGCAACTTTGGTACTTACTAGAGCACAGAAAATGCAAGAAAATAGAAATTAACCACTTCATGTATTTTAGTAGTTTATTGATTTTTTAAAAACATTTTTTTCTAATGTGAAAAATAGACCAATATATTTTTGTTAATATTGTTTCTATGAGAGGATTATGATAAAAATAAGCAAACATAATGTTTGTAATTTATTCAAAATATATATATACACACACATACATGACCTGTAGTAATTGAATAAGTTTTGCTTAGTATGGACATACAGGGTCAAAGTTGCTTAAGTGGTCACCCATTCAAGTCTTCTTCAGGCTTGTTTCTGTTTAACTTTGGTGATCTGCCGATCACTTGTGCTTTCCGAATCAGTTGACAATAAGCATTTCAAGCCCTCTTTCTTCATTATATACCATAGAAATTCCAAGTATCTCCTCCTAAGTTAAGTGTCCTTTTTGTTTCCATTTTCTCTAAAACTTCATTGTTGCTCATGTGTTTGGTCTGTGGTATTCTCAACGTCCTTCTGTAGAACCACATTTCTGTTTATGTCTGAATTTCTGGGATGAAGATTTATTATTTACATGATTTATATTCTAACTATTGTTCTCATTTTTGTTGTTGTAATCACAAAGTTTCACCCATATATTGATGTGGGTAACACACAGGAATTCTGAACTGAACCCTTTATTTAATCTACAGGTTGAGACTGTTCTCATTCCACTGTCGAGGGATATCTTGTCTAGTTTTTATTTTTAGTACTGCACTTGTTATTGCTCACCTGTTTCTACTAAGTTCAAATATGCACTGTCCAGCCCAGGGATTGAACTCACAACTACTATATCACCAAATCCATGAATCAACTCTTTAATCCACTATGCTATTGTTCCATATTTCTGTTGCTTCAAGTATCCTCTTCATCATCTGTGAAGAGGCTGTCCAGCATTCACTGCCATATAGGAGGACTGATATTACATAACAGTTCAATACTCTAACCATAAAATTAATAATCAATTCGAAGTTGACTTATGCAAATTATAAAGTTTATATTAGGTTGGTGCAAAAATATCATTTTTTGACGTTAAAAAATACGTCAAAAAACGATATTATTTTTGCACCAACCTAATAGAATGCATTTCCACCAATCTGATGTAAAGATTATCAACCTATACCTTAGAGCAGTGTTTCTTATCCACTGTGCTCTGACGTACTAATGTGTCCTAAAAGGTAGCCAGGTGCACCCCAAGTTAACTGAAGAGTAGTCTGTTAATTATTTTTATATCTAAAAAAATCTTTATTTTTCAAAAGCTAGAGACACCAAGCACATGGCTTTCACGTCTGAGTTAAGTTATTGTCGTTTGATATTTTAAACTGTATACTAAATTCGTTGATCTTTAAGAAAGACTGGATACTCCTTTCTCTATTGCCTTCCTCGATGAATTTAAATCTGTCATTATCGGTCTCTCTAAAAAAGAAATAGATTTTTCATAAATCCATTTAAGTGAAAACTCTACCACTTAAATATATACATCTTAAAATAAATGCTTATTTCTGGAGAATTCTTGATTATTTTCCTGTTTTCAAATTTCATGACTAATATTTCCTTATTAAAATTTAAAGTGCACTCCAAAGTTTTAGTTATTCTACAAGTGGACAGCCCTGAAGTTAAAAATGGTTGAGAAACACTGCCTTAGAGATTCAGGTTTTCTACTTCCCATTAAAATTGATTGTGTTCATTTTTTTTAAAAGCAACTATGACTATTTTTACATTGATAGTCATATAATTTGCTATTATCTTAAGAACATGATTGTGACAATTATTTACACTATTTATATCCCGACTATCGCCATCATTTTTGTTATCACAATGTTTCAGATATTGTACCCTCTGGCCTTCTTCAGGTATATATTGATCTGGGTAATGTACAAGGAATTCTAAATTGAACTGTTTATTTAATCTATGGTGGTAGACTGTTCTTGTCCCACTGCTCATGTCTAAGGATATCATTTAGTACCCCTGTAGATTAAATAAAGGGTTCAATTCGGAATTCCATGTAGGTTATCAATGATATACACCTGAGAATGGAAGAGAGTTTGATGAGGCTATTTGATTTTGGTGGACAACTGTGTGATGACACCCATACACTTGTCCAGAAGTGCTTCCCTCATGGCTTAAAGGGATTGAGAGAGGCAAGATCTGGTGAACCTAGTTGCATCAGGCTGTTGGATACTTGGTCTGTCAAGGTCTGCATTGGTTACACCATTCTGACTGCGCTGCCCTCTTCTACTTGTTTGACTGTTGAGATCATGTAGATCTTTGCCTGTTCCACTGTTGGGTTCTTCAGAGATTGGTTGAATTCAGTCTGATTGTTCCTTCTTGACCATACCACCATGGGTAGCTCTACAAGAATTGTGGACCACACAAGCTCTCTGAGATTACCAGGAACGACCATATATATTTTACAGTGGATGAACAGTTCCTCATCAAATGTACCATTTTACTTATTATTACTTTAATGACAATAATATAAACCAATCAATAAACAAGAAAAGAGTAAAAGTATAAAATTATCATTAAATATTTGAGAACATTTTTTATTATTGTTGTTGCTAAAAAAATGAAATATTTGTGAGTTAAATAATAAAGGAAGAAATTCGCTATTGAATCAATAGTAAAAAAAAAAAATGAAATATTGTAAATAACGACAACTCCTCATCCCAGAAATTCAGACATAATAGTGATTATTTGAAACCTATATAGTGTGGAAAAATTCATATATATTTTGGTTATCTGTAATAATGAGCAACATGGATTGCATCACCATTTGTTATATTTAGTTGTGTGCATGCTCATTGCCATCTTAACTATAAACAACTTTCTCTCATGTAATTTTATACCCACAAAAGCGGAAGAGATTAATCAGTCTATTAACTGCAGGGCATGTAGAGAAAGTTCTTGGCAATAGTCAGGAGTCTTCACTAGTAGGCAAAGTCCTGGCTACATTTCACTCATCTTACCAAAAACCCCCATCGCGATGTCATTCAGTAAACACCACCAAGCTTTAATGCCCTTGGGGGATCAATTTTTTGGTCAATTTGGAGAATTTGTATATGTTGTGAGATCGGTTGTTCTAGATCTGAAAAAAATTGCATGCTCTGTTTGCACAATGGTGAAAAACCAGTGCACATGCTGCGCAGGGTGTCTTTTTCTGTTGTTGGGTGAGTTTGCAAGTTAACCATGCATTGCTACAATAATAAGTTTGATCCTCATTGGGGATCTCACACTTGTCCTTGTATAGCACTAAATTAAATATAGTAAATATGTAGATTTCACTCTGGAGCAGTCGTTAACACACTAGTCATTGCTACTTAAGGCATTTCATTCTCATATTTATAATTTTTTTTTTTTTTAAATTGGTATCACCCCAAGCAAGGCAGTACAGCCACTAGCATGTGAGGGGTTACAGGATGTGGAAGAATTAAGAACAGAAACATTAGTAATGAGGTGAAAGAGAAAAGCACAGTCAAGAGGACAGTAGATAGCTATTGATATTGAATTTAAATTTTTGCTGTTTAAAGTTGGTTGGATAACATGGAGCCGGGAGGGAGTTCCATAAGAAACAAGTGTGAGATAAGAAACTGTTAGCATAGAATTTATGGCTACATCTTGCTAATTCAAGTGTAAATTGATGAGATATAGCCACTAGTCTAGTATTGCGCTTAAATTCATACAGTTTAGGTACCATAGCGAAGAGCTCATCTGGACCATTACCATGAAAGTATTTATAAAAAAAGGCACAGAGACGCAACCTAATGGTGGTGGGCAAGTGACTAAAACCGAGATGCCAGATCAGGACTGATAATATGGCAGATTTTTCTTTGGAGCTTATCAAGGAGCTTCAGGTAAAGAGCAGGGGCACTGGACCATATGTGGTAACAATATTTTAAGCATGGGTGAATGGTAGACATAAATATGCAAGATAGATTCTGGAGAGAAAAATTGTCTCACCCGACACGGTGAACTGATTTTCTTAGCAGCTGATCTAGCGATGGATTCAATATAGTCTGTCCACTTAATGTCAGCTGTGAACGTTAGCCTGAGAAAGCGCAATGAGTTACTTTCTTGGAGGAGAGCAGCAGCCATGCTGATAGAAGGTAGTGAGATGATTAATGGAGATAAGTTTAATTTTGGAAACATTAAAATTGACAAGCCATCTTTTGTCCTAGTTGACAAGTCTTGAGGTTGTTTTGTACATCAGCTGCCATTTTGACCTTGTCTGACTGATCAGCCTTCCTATTGAGGCAGGAATAAATGATAGTGTCCTCAGCGTAGATGCCAAGTTGAGAGCTGATGTCATCTGGAAGGTCATTAATGAAGATTAAAAACAACATAGGACCAAGGATGGAGCCCTGGAGGACACCCACTTGTCTCTACTACCAATCCTCGGTTTTTATTTCATTTATTATATATATGTTATGTAGTGGTTTCACAGTGGAGGCTTGTATTTGTACTAAGTCAGTCCTAAAATAGGTTCGACGTACAAAACATTAGGAACTTGATATAATAGGTAATGACACAGTAATCTAGTTGTGGTGGCTGATATTTCAATATCCGACTAACGGTCGTCCGACATCGACTGACTGACCAACTCACTGCCGACCCAGCGACTGCTACTACTCCTACTTATTATAGGTGGGAGAGTCTATTAACTATAGAATAGGTGTGTTCCAGTATAACAATATATTATAATTATTATATTAATTTGAAGTTATATATGTATTGTTTATTATTTCTTTCAACTTTTTCCATAGTTACTGGGTTTTTCTGTATTAGTATTCATTTGTTTTTTGTCCAACTAACCTGAACATCATTTGTCATTTTTACTACCTGTTCTTGCTTACCAAGTTATGTTTATCAACTTTGCATTTTCTAAAAAGTAAAAATAAATTAGTCTAAATTATTTTATTGTATGTTGTAAATAATGACTTTTTAATCTGCAAGTATTTTAAGCTTAAATCCTGATTTATATTTTCATTTTTTCTTTCTGCTATCTTTTTCTAAAATTAACAAACATTTTGATATAGACATTGTGTTTAAGCATGAAAAAGACTGTCGACATTCAGTGTTGACCTCAGTGTGTACTTTTATATTTACACATGCTCTATCCCTAATATTGACCAATCTAACCATAAAACTATATTTTTATCCTGTGTGTATATATATATATATATATATATATATATATATATATATATAAAATCCATAAATGGAAAGGATATAAAATATTAAAAAGATAAATTTATAGAGAACTCAATGTATAGACTACAGAGCAATCTGATATACATCAAGGAAAAGCTTAACACATCACGAAAATACGGCAGTAGTTCATGATTTATTTTGACCAAGATATATATATATATATGAAATATGACAAACTGGAAAAGTTTTTGTGATGCATCACAGTATCTTTTACATTTTGTCATATTTTTCTAAATACTATTGATAAATGAAGTTTTTGTGACATATTTTGTTCATTAAGATTTCATCCAACTAGGTTTGTTTATGTTGATGTAACTACACATGCATATGAATGAGACGCTGGGAATTTTTTAATTTAGAAAAAATTTTTTTTCATCTGTTATGTGTAAATAATCTAGCTGATTTCGATTAGATTCTTTTTCTGTTTGCTTTTGTTTCCATCATTTTTGTTATTAAATATTCAACATTGTGATAAGAGACAATCTGCCAAAAATGGTGAAATGTTGTAAGAATCTGCACATAAATTTACAGTGGCTGAATTAGCGATTAAAGCACCTTTCTAACCATTTTCAGCTTAGTGAATTATTTTTTCTTTTAAATAGAGTAGCATTTTTTGTCTTAAAATTGTGTTCAGTCTTGTTATGGTGAGCAACTAACATGTTTAATGTATTGTTTTTAAAAAATGTCTCTTTTGTGTTCATATAATCTTTAAACTTCTTGAGGTTTCTCCAATATATTTTAGGCAATCCATGTGTGTAATAGAGAAATTTTTTCACCTTGAAATGTCATGAGTTCAATCCTCATTGAAAGCTCTAGTGTTATGGCTTTTGTTTTTACTTATGTTGATTGAGTAAACATCAAAGATGTTATATTTGAAGATGTTTCAAAGTTTCCTATCAAAAAATATAATTTCAGATTAAAATCAATCAATATTTTCTGTATTTCTAAATTGAAGTACAATCAAATGTATTTTTTGATTTGATCCAAAGAACTAACCAACCTGATCTGTTCATGGAGGCATGAGTGAATTTACGAGTTAGAAACTTTTGTTTTGCCAATCTTAGGAAAGATGAGCATTCAAATGAAACTCTGTCATTGTGCAAAATATCATTCATGTTTTTCATTCTCTTTTGAAAGGGTGTTACATTCCCAGCCATGCATGCCATTTGGGGAAAATGGGCTCCACAAATGGAAAGAAGCAAATTAGTCACATTCACATATTCAGGTCAGTTCGGAGGGGTTTTTTTTTCTTTCTTTTTTTTTTCTAGATTTACATCCTTTTCTTTCTTTCTTTCTTTCTTTCTTTCTTTAATTTGTACTTTTTTTTTTTACTCCCTTTTCATTTTCTTAGATTAAGACTTCCTTTTTTTGCCTTTTACTCTCAACAGTGATCTCCCCCCCCCTCACGATTTTCTCCTTTTCCCCCCCTCGCACTTTTCTCTTTTTTCCCCCCACTCTCCCCTCTCACGTTTCTCCTTTTCCTCCTGTCATGTTTTTTCTTTTTCCTTCCGTCATGTTTCTCCTTCCCCGCCTCTCACTTTTCTTCTTTTTATCCTATCTTACTTTTTTCTCCTTTTTCCCCCCTCACACTTTTATTCCTTTTTTTCTCTCTATCATTTCTACATTTTTCTGCTCATTTTTCACCTTTCCTCATTTCACTTTTGCTGATTTTTGACTCTCCCCATTTTCTTCTGTCTTTCTCACTGCTTTTCTGTCAATCATTTTTTCACATTTTTTGTATTTCCCTTTCCCCTTTTTTTCCCCCCACTTTCTCCTCTTTTTTCCCTTTTCTCCTCTTTTTTCCCTTTTCTCCTCTTTTTTCCCTTTTCTCCTCTTTTTTCTTTTCTCTTTTTCTTCTTTTTTCTTTTCTCTTTTTCTTCTTTTTTCTTTTCTCTTTTTCTTCTTTTTTCTTTTCTCTTTTTCTTCTTTTTTCTTTTCTCTTTTTCTTCTTTTTTCTTTTCTCTTTTTCTTCTTTTTTCTTTTCTCTTTTTCTTCTTTTTTCTTTTCTCTTTTTCTTCTTTTTTCTTTTCTCTTTTTCTTCTTTTTTCTTTTCTCTTGTTCTTTTTGTCTCTTTCTGTTTTCTTCTTTTTTCCTCTTTCTCTTCTTCTATTTTCTTTTTCCACTTTTTCTTCTTTGTCCCTTTCCCTTTTTCTTCTTTGTCCCTTTCCCTTTTTCTTCTTTGTCCCTTTCTCCTTTTTCCATTTCCATACACAATGCACACACTCAATTGAACTGAAAAAATAAAATCATCCTTGATAATTACTAAAAGTATAGGCGAAAGCACTCGGAATTAAAGAACATTTGGACAGTTTCTACACACTCTGTGTCCAGAAAAGAAAGCACTTATTCGAACAAAAGAAAAATTAAATAAAAAGCATAACTGTAGTACCTTGTCTGTCGTTTTTAATGAAACATGCATAATATATATATATATATATATATATATATATATGAAAATTTTTAAAATGTTTTTCATATTTCAGGTTCTCACATGGGAACTGTATTGTCTTTACCAATATCAGGTGCCTTAGCAAATTCTGATTTTTTAGGAGGCTGGCCATCAATATTCTATGTGTTTGGTAAGTAGTTATACTTTATTAAATTGTCTTATATGAACTACACAAAATATTAGGTCGGTGCAAAAATAATGTCGGTTTTTGACGTAAAAAAAATATGTCAAAAACTGACCTTATTTTTGCACCGACCTAATAAAAGCTAATATTACAATAGCAGAAAACAAGAAAGAATTGGAATTTATTTATTCATTTGGCAGACTTACTAATTGGTTGAATGCTATTTAATGAAATTCGTCAGTTGAATAATATAAACAAATATAAAAATATTTGCTTTCATATACTTACTACTCTTATTTAAATGTATATTTTGTGATCTTTTTTTTATGTTTGAATTTCTGAGGTGAGGAGTTTTTGTTATCTACATTATTTCACTTAGACTATTCTCCTTATCTTTGTCGTTATTATCACAATGTTTCAACTGTTTTTTTGTCCCTTTGTCTTTCATCAGGTTCTTTTTGTTCATGGTAACCTTCCGGGTATTTTCGAGCCGAACAATTTCATTTAATCTATGCTACTAGATTATTCTTGTTCCACTGACTCTGTCTAGGGGAGGTAACTCATCTAGTTCTTATTCTGTACTGCTCAGTTATTTCTCACCCTGCTTTTACTGAGTCTAAGTATGCACTACTCAGCCCAGGAATTGAACTCAGAATTACTGTCAACAAAATCAATGCTTTTGTGGAGAAACGCCAGTAGGTTTTAGTAATATTGGAAAATTTGGAACACTACAAAATAAAAAAAATGAAAGATATGAACAAATAATATGTTTATTTAATTTACTTCAATTGGGGTGAGTCCTTTTGAAAATCTGGTTGGTGAAAGTTTGTTTGACTGAGTAGTTGTTAGTTTATGAGTCAGACTTTGATAGTAGTTGTCGTCATCTTGGTAGCTGTTGGAGTGTGGTTACATTGGAAACATGTTGTGGTGACAATCTGATGTATTCTCGGTGGAAAAATGTCTTACCACTTAGTTCTTCACGTGACATGCCTGAGCCAGTTTTTTGCTGTCTCCACTCCGGCTGTCTCCTTATGTACAAGAAGGTTGGTTTTGATTAACATCAAAAGTCTCTTTGATTGACCAAAATTCTTCTGAAGGGTGTTCCAATAACTTGGACCAATTTTAAATGTGAATTAAGTTTAAAATTGGTCCAAGTCATTGGAACAACCTTTATTTGTTTTCCAGTAGAAGTTATGCATGGAGCCTTTGTTGTTTTATTAGATTTCTAGTCACAATAACTAGATTCTGGATGAGCAAACTTCCATTTTGCAGCAGTTGTTAAGTCTTTTGTTATTCCTCTTCTCTTTATTAGTTGTGCAAGTGAGAGGGAAAGAGAGAATGGTATAGAGATGGAGAGAGAAAGAGAGAATGGTATAGAGAGAGGAAAAGAGAAAATGTATAGAGAGAGAAGAAAAGAGAGAATGGTATAGAGAGAGGAAAAGAGAAAATGTATAGAGAGAGAAGAAAAGAGAGAATGGTATAGAGAGAGGAAAAGAGAAAATGTATAGAGAGAGAAGAAAAGAGAGAATGCTATAGAGGGAGAGAGGGAAAGAGAAAATGATATAGAAAGGGAAAGAGAAAATGGTATAGTGACAGAAAAAGGGATTTGTTATTTTTAAGGAAAATGAATGGGTTATTTTAATTTAATTTTTTTAATATTTCATTTTCATTATTTACATTGTAAAGACAGTTGTCCTCATCTTTATTGTTATGTTCACAATGTTACGACTGTTGTACACTCCGGCCTTCTTCAGGTGATTGGAATTTCAAACTGAACCCCTTATTTTGTCCACCATGGTAGATTGTTCTAGTGGATTGGCATGTTCATGTTGTGAATATGACAATAAAGATAAGGACAAGAGTTCGAACAATGTAAATAATATAAATAATTACGATACCTAATCTCAGAAATAGACACATTTCATTTTCATATTTTATTGTTACATTTGGGGACACCACATTTTAATCCATTTTATAAATCTTAGATTTTCATTTGAGTTATTTAAATAATAATATTGAAATATAACTAGTTGTTTATCCTCCAACCTGTGTGGTATTATGTGCAGGATTCCTTAAAGAAAGATGCTGGAACTTTTATCCAGGATGATAATTATATATATATATATATATATATATATATATATAATGTTATTTTTATAGACACAGATATTTAAGTAAATGCTCTGTTTATAATAAACAGTATTAACATTTACTGGCCTGAATGTCTGAGAAATCTCAAAGAAAATATGTCCTCTGACAGGAATCAAACCTGTATCCTACATGGAACTGCCATATAGCCTGATGTTCTATATCATTTTGCTACAGAGGAAGCGTCTGGTCAGCAAGGTGAAATTACTATTTTTAAACTACAAATTTCCCATGTTTTCTCTCAAATGCTCATATCTGCTCAAAGTGCATCTTAATATAAACAAACAATATCATATTATTTTAATATATTTTTTGTTAATAGGTTGATTTTATAGATGAAAATATTTAAGTAAATGCTCTGTTTATAATGTTTTTAATACTGTTTATTATAAACGGAGCATTTACTTAGATATTTGTATCTATAAAAATAACATATAAATAAAAAAAATATATTAAAATAATTGTTGGACTTAGTCCATTTCATAATATATATATATATATATATATATAATGACCCAATGATTTGTGGTGTGTGTGTGTGGTGAGGGTGCATAATAAGACAATAAATACAGTTGTTGTCTAACTCTGATTCTCATAGCACTGGCTCCTTGGTAAATGAATGCCGAATGTTTCCTTATAAGGAAATGGCTAATATTACCATTACCATATTTATGAAAGGTTTTGACCACTGACATTACTATTACACCATTTTTCCCACAAAATTTACTCAGTTTCTGCACTAAACTAAATATTTCTGATAGTGGAGGAAAATACTGGTTAAAAATTAAATTTTTCTGTTTTTAATTAAAAATTTGTTTTAACAAATTTCAGCATTCAATCTGCATGTGTTGCATTAAAAATTCTTTTTCTTTCAAGAGCTAAATGTGGGGGTGATAACAGCTGTCCACAACTTCCTACATTTGGCATCAAGGCCTCTGATCAGGAGGTTTTGAGGGGCATGGAACCACCTCTTAATTGCTTTTGTTCCCAGGTCCACCCTGACCCAGGGTGGTAACACTTGTTAGGGTCCCAGCTTTATAATATAATAGTTAACCCTCAAACTGAGGTTAAAGCACTATGAAAGTGTAAAAATAAGTTTTTGTAGTAAAAATACCAATAATACATCTTTTGGAAAAAATATTACCAAAAATCTGACTGTCAACAAATGAAACCTGATCTACAAAAACTGATTTCTTATAAATAATTACATATTCTATTCATATGAACGTATGCTAAATATCTTGTCAGCGTTAAATAACATATTGAGGTTGATAGGCTGTAAAACAATAAAGCCAGCCAATAAACTAATCCACAATTTCCTGTCCTTTCTATTAAGTTGGAGCAAAAATAATGACGTGATAATGTCGTTTTTTGACGTTAAAAAATACGTCAAAAAACGACATTATTACGTCATTATTTTTGCACCAACCTAATAGCTCTAAGCAAATATTCGTCCCCAGACAATCCCTCCCAGTCTTTGTTCTACCATTTATTACACAAGTTCATTAAGTAGGTTACTTGCCATTTCCATTTGCCTATCTTGCTTACAGTATGTCCTGCGAGTGTCCAATTCCTCAAGCCTCTTTCCTTATTATCTATCCAAGAAATTTCAACTCTCTATATTTCAAAGTATAATTGTCCCTTTTGTTCCCATTTTCCATAAAACTTCCTCATTGCTCACATGTTCAGTCTATGGTATTCTCAACATCCTTCTGTAGAACCACATCTCTATTGCCTCAAGTCTCCTCTTCATCTGTGAGGAAACTGTCCAGCATTCACTGCCCTTTTGTGGAACTGATATTGCTAAGCAGTCCAGCCCTAAAACAGGATGAATGTCCCTATACTTTGTGAAGTATCAAGTAAATCCTATGGCATTTTTTTGTGAAAGAGTTCAATACAGTAGCAACATTACTACCTTTTCAGAAATCCATTTAAGTGACAGAGGTCAGTTGACAGAATCAGGTTCTGTATGCTCTTTCTTCTGGACAGATAAGGCAAAGGGTGAAAAATGGGATGGGGGTTTTGTTATTTGCACTGGGTTAACAACCAACCTCATAGTTTTGGTGATAGAATCATGCACCTTTGAGCTCCGATATGATGCCAGTTGTTTCATGACTTTGCTTATTCTCTCACTTTTGACAGCAGCAAAGAAATCTATCATGGCATTCTCTCAAGATCTTTGGGCATGCAGAGGAGATACTTTTTCTTGGTGAAGGACAAGATAATGAGACTTGCGGTGCATTAGGGAAACATGGCTATCACCAGTTTTACACAGAATCTGCAACAGCTTTGAGTGTCAGAAAAATGTTCATAAGGTCATTTATTTCCACAACAATTGAAAACAAAACAAAATCATAGAATTTAAAAATGAATGAACACAAACACTAATCAAACAGTATTTTCCTTTACAAATGGGGGTCATTTCCTGCTGAAGGACATATTTTCTTGACTTGAATTTCTTGAATGCACAGGGGGATAGATATATTTACACACTATTTGATCAATAAATAAAAATGGGGCATCAAATTTTCAGTTTGAAGTAATAAGGATGCTGGATTAAAAATAGAAGTTTTAGAATTTGCTTTGTTTACATTTCGGTTACGAAACTGAGCAAGTAACAGATCCCAAGTAAATTAATCTGGGTGAAGAGATGTGCTTTCCTTAAATAGCTTGGGGCGAATTGATTTAAAAAAATTGCTGGCTTGTAATGTCTTGTCTTTTTTTTTTTTTTTTTTTTTGGGATGCATAGCTGCGTATTTTCTCTCTTTTTACTCCCCTATATAAAAACAAAAATATAAAAAAAATTCATTTCTTCACACCCGTCATTTCCATGTGTAAATATTGTTGCTAATGCTTTTAGTCTTAAAAAAAAAGGCAGTAGTATAAAATAAATTAAATAGCAATTGTATTGCAACAATATTATAAATCTTTTTAAAGAGTTAATGTATTTATTTTTAATCTGATATTTTTTATTATCCACTAAAAATAATGTTTGAAATATATTATACATATGTATGTGATCAGTTAATGTGTCTGACTTTTTTGTTTTAAGACCCTATACTATAGTGTCCTATTTTTTAATAATGTTTTATGACTGACTGCATTTTAAACGCTGTCAGGAAAATACTTTTCATGACTTAATATCAAATCTTACTGGATTGACCTTCTGTTTACAAAGCACATTAAGTCGGCCTTATTTGAAGAAGACTGATTTCTAATAAAAGCAGGACAGAAATTCGATATGTATGCAGTTTTCACAGTCCCTTTTCTGTTGTGGGTAGAGACAGAATTTATGAAAGGGTTTGTTTTTTTTTTTTTGTAGAAAGCGGAAAAATGTGTGGCCCAATTAGGGACATCATGTCTGCAAGTTACCTGTCGGTTAATGTCATTTGTGTATTCGCTAGATTTGAAAAAATTCACTTATATTTTTGAATTTCTGTAAGGAATTTTTTTTTGTTTGTTTTTTAAAAAGATGAAATGAATGAAAGATGTTTTGAAGAATTAGAAAAAATTCAAATTTAATTTTTTCTAAATTTTGAAAGTGCATTTTCTTTTTTAATTTTTTCTAATTAACTTTTTGGTTAGAACAGGAATATAAGTTTATACAAATGATATTTACATAGCTGTCTTGTTGAATTAAAAAACTATCTATTTTTTGTTCTTTGAAATGAATTTAACACATCATCGTAATTGGAAAAAAGAAATAAGAGACTTGTATAAATAATTACAAATATTAAAACGTAACAGAAATTAAGAAAACCAAAGTTAGTATTTGAAAACTAATTTCAGCTCCAATATGCTGGCATATTGGTATGTTGCTTGCCTGTGTTCAGGTTAGAGCTTTAGATCAGGTCAAGGTTTCCTTAATTTTATTTACTTGTTTTCTTTAGTATGATAGAAACCAACTCACAAAATTAGCATTGACTCTTATATAATGCAATAAAATGTGAGTAATGGTTAATCCACTGGGTGCTCCATATTTCTAGCCTTGTGCCAAACATCTCACTCTGAGGAAGTAACTACCAAACTGGTTTTACAGATAATTACTACAAAATAGTTCAGTCCTCACTGAGCACTCTTTACTCCTTGTGCCAAACTAAACTTTAGCTGTGTGCAAAAATTCACAGCCCCCACCCTTTTTTTCTGGAAACTTTAGTGTAAAAATAGGAGTGCCTTATTGTCGTATTACTACATTTACATCAGATCAACATTTCTCAACCTTATTACATGTGTGGGACCCTTGAAATAGCTTTCATGTCTTCAGGAACTACTGCATAAAATTATTATATAGCATTATTAATATCTATCTCTTTTATATTTTTTTGTTATATTTCACGTGGAAAACAATATATTTTTGGGGGGAATAACTGGTTTAAGGAAAAAGTGAACCCATATTTTTGTCAAATTTAAAAAAAAAAATTTCTTCGTTTATGAGATCTCCCACTGTAAATTTGTAAACACACACAAAAATAAATATAAATAACCAATATTACATGGTTATTATAATTTTAAATAATGTAAAATGTTGAAGCCTTTATTATAATAACCAAGGATTTTCCAATAATATACCATATATGTATAGTAAAATTATGAATATTATATTTAAAAAATGCATTAGTCTATATATCACTGTTTCTCGTGGAACCTCAAGCAACCTCTTGTGAAACCCTAGGGTTCCAGGGAACACCAGCTGAGCAATACTATCTCAGACACTTAAAAGTAAGCCATTTTATTTAATATTTAATGAATATGTAGGTTATATGTGCAATTATATATTTTTAATTTTTTCTTGATAGATATATAATTTACAATATACCTATTTGTTTACTGTTTCTTTTTATATTAATGGTCAACCAATACAAGGCCCAAGAGCCACTCAGGGTAGAGGGTTACTGTGTAGTGTTGTATGGGTATAGAGAAAGGCAAAAAGTGAAGTTTGTGAGTGTTGTAATCTCGGGAGGGTTACTAAATAGAATAATCAAATGAAGGTTGGTAATGAACAATAATACTAAAGACACAAACAACACACATAAGATTCGCCAGTGGCATGTAGATGAAGTAGTCAACTGCTAGAAATGAGTCAAATGAATTCCACAATGAATCTCCAACTGCAGGATATCTACCAACAGCCCCATACAGTCAGATGTGGCACAAGGCCGAATTTAATGTGGGGGTATCTGAGCCCATAGGCTTGGCCAAAAATTCATATAAAACAAGATTGGGTAGATGTTTCCCGAGACAAGACTCTACCCTTCGATATAACCTTGTCTGGGGATCCTCTCTGCCTGGAGGCACACTGTTTAACCAGCACAGTTGGAGACGAATCTCCAACTGCAGACCAACATACAGTATTTACTACTGTATTTATGTGAATGGGGACATACCCATTATCGTCTATAGGTATGCTACAACAGTGTGGTTATGCAGGAAAGATAATGGTTAACCTTAGACATGAAGAGGTCAAAATTGTAGTGATTGGGAAAACATCCTGTTGGGAGTCTGTTCTGCAAACTGGCAGTTCTTGGGAACAAGCTGTTAGTTGGAATACAGAAGGAAAAGATAATGGTTAACCCTAGAGTTGAAGAGGTCAAGATTATAGTGATTGGGAAAACATCTTGCTGTGAGTCTGTTCCACAAAGCAACAGTTCTTGGGAAGAAGTTGTCGGTTGGAATATGAAAGGAAAAGATAATGGTTAACCTTAGACTTGAAGAGGTCAAGATTATAGTGATTGGGAAAACATCCTGTTGGGAGTCTGTTCTGCAAATTGGCAGTTCTTGGAAACAAGCTATGTGATTGTAACTACTTACTATAGGGATACAAAGGGAATGGGTATGACTCACTCTTGTGGATGTGGCATGGTGGGTCCCAGGTTTAAAGGTCATGTAGTGGAACCAAATAATGTAGCTCGTCAGAGCACATGCCATGGAAATAGAGATAGGAAAGTGAGAGACTTAAAACCCTTTCATTTATAGGAAAGGGGGTGGTAGGGTGGAAAATAATTCATCACCCACAAGGTTGTGTAGTTGTTTTTGAGCACTATCAAGGCAGTCAGCCTTAGTCCAGTTATGGCAGCAATAGTCCATTTTTGGCCTGGTCTGGCTAATTTAAATATTTATAGAAAAAATTTTAATACTTGAAAAGTAATTGTTATATTACACACACACACACACAAATTGTACTAATGATTATACTCGGTTGGTGAAAAAACTTGGATGGCACAATTTGTAAGTATATCAAAACAAACTGGTGTCCGAGGAGAAAATTTGAAAAAAAAAATGAAAGAACTAGAAACATCCAAACAGGGTGAAAAAATTCGTCCAGTGCCTTAAATTTCCAGTTCAAAGAAAAAACCCCAAGCAAGTAACTAAGATAAAACGTAGAGTGCTCAATATGCTAAGTAGAGCAAAGGTAAATAAAATAAATCCTAAAGAGCCACGAACTACCCACCTAGGTTTTACCTAATTAGAGCTTCAGGGTAAGCTGACTAAAGAGGAAATGACAAGGAACATATTTATTGATAAAACCAATACTAAAACTAAAATTAGCATGAACCTAAAATAGCACATAGCCTTGTCACATTCTCTTGGATTTCCTAGACATCTTGAAATCTTGTTCCTTTCAAGAAGGATTTGATTTTGGAAGAGGAAAACTCACAAAGGTTGAGATCTGGGAATATGGTGGTTGTTGAGCATAGGAAATGTTGTGCTTAGCCAAAATTTGCTGCACAAGCCATGGTCACTGATGGGACTTCTGTGGTGAGATGACCACACTCTACACACTTTCCTTCCAAACACTGCTATAAACAAATGAAATGAGTGAGAACATTATAACTTAGTGTGTATGTGCAACAGAGACCAAAGTCAATTTGTGCCAAGCAGCTTCATGCCACATACTTTAGCTCATTACTATAGCAACAGTTCTGATAATTTTTTGATCAGACCGTGTGTGTATATATATATATATATATATATATGTATATATATATATACATCAATAACTATTATTAGCACTATCAATATAATTGCAATTGTCTATAATACACATGTAATTAGTGTTAAAAATAAAACCATGATTACCACCATGTTCACATACAGAACCCTTTAAGCAATGTGATGATGTAAGGCCCAGACAGATAGAAATATATGTACACATATACATGTGTGTGTGTGTGTGTGTGTGTGTGAAGAAGTGTTATTCTATTTGACGACGCAGACAGACGATCTGAATAGAGCCAAAAACACCCCAGCCCGACCCTTGTTGACAGAACTTTGCTATACACAGTCTCAGCACTAAAAAAGGATTACAATTGCATATGTATGTGTGATTGAGCAAATGGATATATATCTGTGCCTGGTCTCACATTGTTTATATATGTGTATGCTTGTATGAATTAAAATGCGTATACCTGTACATATGTATGTATGTATGTCTGCGTACATATGAGTGTCATCCCAAAATGAGCACAGAGGAGAATCCTTTCTCCCCACCCCATCCTCATCACCAAACAAAATCAAATGCAAACTAACATATTCAAATTTTAAAAAATAAATCAGTTTTTCTGATGATTGCAAAAGTGTGAAACCCAGGTTTACAAACTCATATCCATACAACTGAATATATATATATGTATATATCTCACATTACATTGCATCTAGACATATGGTTTTGTTACTAATATTTTGTTCTCTCACGCGGTACAACATCAAAGAACTGCATTATGAATTTACAACCTGCATTTGCTATTCCGTGACTGTTATCGTCGCATAGCAATCTTCTATATCAACATAACAGCATATCATCTTTGATGGTGACATTGTTTAAATGTCCTATAACCACTCTGAAGATGGCTCATATGAGCCAAAAGCTTAGATCAAGGAACAGCATAATAAAAAAAATATCCAAATGTTGGACAATTTTTGTCTTTATTTTCTCTTGAAATTAAAGCAAATATATGAAGTTTACAACGTCTCATCATCAAACATAATAGACATTCATTGTCTGTTATATTTAACAAAATATGTTTGAATATATATATATATATATATATATATATATATATATATATATATATGTTTGATAGTATATGACCTGATTTTTCCACAAAAAAATGAATAAAAATATCTCCTTTTATCTTATAAGTGGAGTTGAGATATTTGGTTTATCCAGACACCATCGACTATCCGTACTTATACTGAGCCTAACTCCATAACACTGTAATATTAAATGTAAATAGGAATGTCTTATATTTAGTCAAATATAAGGACCTTAGCCATTGGCAATTATTTTATAGACAGGGGGAGATACAAGTTCTTTACTTCTGTCCCTTCTACCATGTCTCAGCATGAACACCAGGAGAATTCATAGACAAACCTTCAGACATATTGAAATCATAAGTTCAGTCATTTTTAATTGTCTTTTTTTTTTTCACCAGTTTTCCCTTCCTTATTGGCTAAGCAATAAAATGTCAGACAATGTGAATTTTTTATTTGTTGGGAACAATACAGTCCAAGCAAGATGATAATGCCACTAAGAAACCAAGGGGGGCCTACTGGGAGCAAAAGAGAATGAGAAGACTTTAGAAGCAACTGGAAACCCAATCCTAAACAGGAAACAAAGGATAAATCTCTACTCCTGTTCAAAAAATCAGGGAAGAGAGTGAACCAGATAATTGGCAAACATTTTCTATTAAATAATATATATAAAACCACAAAGTGAGTAAGTGCTAAGGGAGTATACTATAAATGTACGCTGGAAAAAATCGCTTAATGCTATATTTAAGGACACAGCCTTAATATTTCCAGTGAAGAGTGACAAAGTTTCATGCATTCATCAGGTAAACAGCAACTATTATTTGGGAAAATAGTTATTTTATAACCACTCAGCAAGTTAAAGATGGAATGAGAGTTATTGATATGTACATACTATGCACACACCAAGCAAACACACTGATGGAGGAAATAGCCATGTAACCAAGAAATACCAAAAAATTATCATTAATTGTGGGGAAAACCCAAGCACCAAAAAAAAAAAAAAATCAGAAGCATGTCTCTCTCTCTCTCTCTCTCTCTCTCTCTATATATATATATATATATATATATATATATATATATATATATATATATATATATATAAAATGTATAAAAGCATATTAGGTTGAATAATCTAGACATATTTTGTTTATTTTTATTTAATCCTCTCAAATTCACTGATCAATTTCTTAGTGCTGTTATTAAACTGATTAAGAAAGACACTGTAGTTTTGGTTATTTCTTTTATTTCCCCAAGTACTTTCAATCTCATCCAAGATCATCTTCTGGGGTAATTTGCTAAGACAAAAATTAATGTAATTGATAGTTGTGAATTTTTTGTGAATGCACATGAAACACACTCCATTATAGTTTAAAAATTAACTCTTAAGAATATGTAAGAGAGTTAACTTAATATATATTTTTTTATTATTAATATTTTAAAATACTCAGCCTGCAATTTAAAGAAAAAAGCATCCAATACAATTTGAGCATCCTAAAATATACTGTTACAGAAATTTTAAATTATTGTTGCTATACTCATAATTAATTTTATTTAATGTTGGTTGCATTTTTTTTTTATATAGAGCACTTCAAGAATCTGAAGTTTTTGATTTTATTTTCATGGTGGAGTATATTTGTATTGCTAATTAATATTTCTCTAAAATGTAAATGTGGACAGGAATGTTCTTTTAAATGTTGTGAAATAGAACTTGAATCTGACATGTGTGAGTCTCCTCGATAATGTTGTCATTGTGTTATCAACATATATATTTAGTTTTTTTGTCAGAGAGACAATCTCCTAAAGGACATTTAAATTGATATACAATGTTGGTCTTATGTAAAAAATTAGTTAATGGAAAAGAGTTATTGTGAATGATTAAGTTGGTTGTATTAAATTTAGTTTAGCATATAATTAGTTTTATTTTTTTGCTGGTATCAGTGGGTGGGGGATATAATAGTACTTATGAGATTTTTTTTTTAGGATTTTTTCATTTTGTTTGCAGTTAGTGTATTTGATTGCAGTATAGTAGGTTGATATGTTTAGGGTTATTTGATGAAATATTATGTTCTTTTTGGTTTATGTTGATATTTCTAATAGCCAATCTAATTTCTTTATCAACAGTGTAATTAGAAGGTCATCATTAACGAGATTTTGTTTAATGTTTTTTAATTCTGTGTAGAAAATGTTTTTGTGGAAGAGTTAACTTTTACATAGTTTATTAAATTTTGTATAATTGCTGTTTCGTAATAATTAGGACATTCACTTTTATAGTTGAGTGCATGTGTTTATGCTTGTTTGTTTTTTAAATGGGGAGGTAGTGAATGTATTATTATTGGTGTCTATCATTATATAAAGAAAAAGAATTTTTGTTGTTATTATTAAGATCATATGTGAACTTGAGAATGCAGTTTTTTTGCAGTTCATATATTTTCTTTGACAATTTACACATCGCACCTTATATACATACACAATGATGATTTAACATTTTAATTTAAATAAGCCTTTATTTTTTTTCACCTAAGTTTTTAGTAAAGCAATTGAAATAGCATATACTCCCCACACAAATTAATGGCTTTAAAACATCTCCAGTTGCTAAAATCAAAAACAAATATGTCTATGTGAAATTAAAAATATAAAATGGTGACAATTTATCTATCGCACCTTGCATGTGTGTATATATATATGTATATATATATATATATATATATATATATATATATATATATATATATATAAAAGCATGTTCATAAAGTAATCATGTATTATCAGAAAGTATATAACAACAAATACATGTTAAATTTCAGTATTATTTTTCAAAAAAGTAATTATCTTCATTTTCGATGACTGCAGCCCAACAGGAAGGGAATTTTCAAATCAACATTTAAAAAAGAAAACCTGGGTTCTTCCCCACTCACCCCAAATGTTTCAAAAAATGTTTTTAACATCATTGTTTCCGTATGTTCCACCACTGATGCAGTGTTCTTGTGATAGAAACAAAGTAAATATGTAGATGCTAAATCTGCTGAGTACAGAGATTGTGGAACAACTCTTCGCATCTTAATGATCTTATTTTTCCTGGGGTTTGTTTTGCAGAGTGCACCCTTGTATTATTATGCTGGAGAATAAAGACCCTAACTTTTTACTAAAACAGGATACATTTGTAGTAATACTTCATTTCACTACAGATCAAATTGCCAGCAATAAATGTCTGCAGTGATTATTATTTCCATTCCCGTAACCGATGTCATCCTTCATATTTCACCAGACACAAATTCAGAAATTCTCTAAATGGTATCATGATTTTGATGTTGGCACTGGTTTTTCATTTTGTGCTGGCATGTAAGACCCATTTTTCATCACATATAACAATGTAATACAAGAGCAAAAAGTTTGCATTCCTCATTAAAAATCTACTCTGCCGATGGTGGAACATTATGCCCTGTTATTACTGGACACAATATCCCACCATTGGCATTGAGTAGTCTAAAGAGAAGAGTCTTTGGGAAAGCCAAATTCTCTCTTAGCAAATGTTTCCAATTAAACTCAGAAATGCCGTATAAGTGACCAAGTCAGAAAAAATGATAAATTTAAACACTGTTTCCAAGCACTTAACCTGGGTTCTGCCTTGGTTGGTTGACTCATAATTTATAACAGTGAAATATGTAATTACCTTCTGAATATCCTAATATATATATATATATATATATATATATTGAAATCCTTGGTTTCTCAAGGTTTCAAAGTTATTTTCTGCACAAATAGCAAATCTTTAGTTTCTTGAATGATAAACGGGATAATGATTTTTTGATGTTTCTTAAAAGAAATTAAGAAAAAAAAACATCATTTTGACAAATCTAAATTTCCAAGGCCAGTGATTAGTCAACATTATTTGATATCTATATATATATAATTATTATTATTATTTTTATTTTATTTTTTAGGAAGTTTGGGAGTTATATGGTTTTTTGCATGGATGATGTTGACAGCAAGTTCGCCAGCTGAACATCCACGGATATCAGAAGCAGAGAGGAATTACATTGAACAGTCTGTGGGGCCAAACAGAGTAAGACATCTCTAAAAGCTTTTTTATTTTCAACATTAATAAAAAAACTGTGATTATTAGATGATTATATATTAAGGAATATTATTATCTTTACTAGTATTATATATATATATATATATATATATATATATATATAGGAAGAGAGAAGCCAGTAACCCTGAAGACATTACTACAATGTGCTCACGAAACTTCAAAGTTGTCATGACTACAATAGCACCAGTCAGTTAAGTGATAAGTTTCTCCACATTAATTCTGTGTGTGTCTATCTCTCTCTCTCTCTCTCTCTCTCTATATATATATATATATATATATATATATATATATATATATATATATGTATGATTATTTAGGTAAGAAGAATTCATTTAAACAAATTTTATTAAATTCAGCTGAAATTATGTTTAATTATTTATTGTATTTTTCCAATTTTAGGCTTTGTTGTTGCTCATCCAGATAAAAATTGGAGATTAAACTATACAGGATTTTTGTTTTTTCTCGTTTTCTTTGAGTATTTTCAACAAAAAAATCATTATCAAGAACTAAATGTTGTTAGTATCAATAGGCAAAAGTTTTTTTTTTTTTGTTACATCCTCGATAATCACATTACAACCAACATCTGGCTATTAACGTAAGACAAATATGAGTGAATAAGACCAAAATATTTGAAGTAGGGGGTGCTCAATTTATGACAGAGTTCTTTTTCTATGATTTATCATAACACGATTTTCCGTGTAAGTCAGAATGTACCTGTGATTTTCCACGAATAAGCACTTAGGTCACTCACCTATGATAATGAAATAGTAAAGTAATAATCTAGGATGTAA
The DNA here is from genome assembly GCA_963932145.1 of Acanthosepion lycidas. Taxonomy (NCBI): domain Eukaryota; kingdom Metazoa; phylum Mollusca; class Cephalopoda; order Sepiida; family Sepiidae; genus Acanthosepion; species Acanthosepion lycidas. Next base: position 95,567,895 of record OZ010597.1, on the reverse strand, counting down.
TAAAATGTTTCTCTGACATATTAACATAATTAGAACTAAAAAAAACACGGACATAAATATAATGCATATAATGAAATGAAATTTATATTTTGGAATACAGTTTGATTTAAGAAATTGTCGGATATTAAATGTCTTAATGTCATGATGGTTGTTTGGTAATATGGATTTGGGTGAAGTTGCTACAATTTGTTAGTATGTGCATATTGTTGGTAATTTTACTATAAATATGTATTGTTGGTAATCTTTTTATATAAAAATATACTGCCAGTATTTTTATACTTTTAGTGTTTTATTTGGGCAGAGGATTACTATTTACTTATAGCTGGGACCCTAACCATTGCTACCACCCTGGGTTAGGGTGGACCTAGGAACAACAGCAATTAATTAATTATAAATGTATTGTGGGTATGATAAAAAAAAGACAATCCCCCAAGTAAAAAAAGTTTATTGATTCAACCTCAATATCTATATAATAAATGTGAATGTCAGTGTGTCACACTTTTTCAACTTTTCTCTTAGAGACTGTAGCCCAACATATCATACCATTTTGGAATCAGGCCAATTCCGTGAGCAAATTAAAAACATTCCGTAGGGCTGCTCAATACTGATAGATATGGCACCAATGATGCTAGTTAGAGAATTACAGTTTACAGAATTTTACCCTCAAGAATCTGGCTGAATGTGGTAAGAGATTAATCTACACCATTTGATACAAAGAGTAATGGGAGCAGAGAAGCACTAAAGACTTTTGATCCACCACTGATGTAATAAAGGATACATGTCTGGCAAGAGGAGAAAGATCAAATAAAGACAGTTAAAAAAGAGAAAACGAATGTAACCTTTGTTGCTCTGCTACATGTTGGCCTAAACTTGAGGATGACATCAAAAAAGGGGGTTGTTGTTGAGAAGAATTCAGGAAGAAGTGTTTCTACCAAAATGATAATGAAACCAAAAGATAAACAGAACAAAAGAAAGATTCAGAGCATTGCAAGATCAGAATGTTGGTGTCTTACTTATTTATGGAATGGCAACTTTTATTAAGGCATACAAAAATTTCCATTGCATACAAAATGCCAGCTGATTATTTAAAAAGAAATAAAAATATGAGGATTTCATAAAAAATTGTAGCCTCTGTCTGTCTGTTTGTTACCAAACTCCTCCTAGGCTTTTGGAGATAGACCCCCATAACAATATTCTGAAACTACATTACCCAGGGCACTTGGATAAGTATATTTCATTTTGATCAAAGGTGGTTCCCGAGCCCCCGCCCCCAAGTGAAATTTTTTTTTCCCTTTGATATAAATTAATTTTAAATTTAAACAAGGGAATGACTCCTAGGGTACTTGGATAAGTATATTTCATTTTGATCAAAGGGGGTTTGCAGTGTGGGGGTACCCCCACCCCCCCGAATGTTTTTCCCTTTGATATAAATTAAATTTAAATTGAGGGAGAAAGCCAGAAGATGGAGGTCACATCAGCAAGATCATTTGAGTAATACTGAAATGCATCATTTTTTCCCACAATTTATCACAATGATTTAAAATCAAATATCATTTTCTTACAAAAAAATGTGTGGCATGCAGCAAGGTGCAGGTAATTTGGCTAGTTCTTTCATAAATTCATAAAAGGAAGCTTGTTTTGAACTGGGTTAAATAAGAAAGATGTATAAAGTTCCACTAACATTTGATGTACCATCAACTAATACACTGAAAACTGTTCCTTAACATGCCCTACTGAAATAAGGGTTTATCTAGTCAGCCCATGTCTCTTTTATGTCATCAAATACACTATGTTGACTGTTTGCTTTAATATATTAGCCAGGATAACTTGTTTGTCTCCACATCAAGTCATTTGCTCATTAAAAATGGCTTCTTTTATTAATGACAATGACATTTTTGAAACAAGAGTGAAACGGATTTATTTAAATTGAAAATTCTCTCAGTCTATATATATATAAGTTATATTAGATATGTAATCTTCTAGTGCAAGCAGACCAAGAGAAAGGTCACTTTTGAAGTATCATAATTTGTAATCTTTTCAAAGTTGGTCATTGAGTTATATACTGGCTATAAAATGAGATGTGGAAAGTGTCAGAGCAAGGAGGAACATGCTGCTTAAAACTTACTGTGCCCACTTACTGTATCTCTAACAGGACATCACAAATATTTCCTAGTAAAAAGGAAGTTCCACTTGAACAGCTTCTTTCCACAAACCACTACTTTGTGGAACCAACTCCTGAGATGATGCTTTCTCGACCACTAAATCTTAACCTCTTCAAGTCTAGGGTTAACTGTTATCTTTCCCACACATTTCATAAACTTCACTTCTTACCACTCCTTCAACAACCTCCTTCAGTAACTATTTACCTTGCATGGCTCTTGGGCCTTGTAAAAAAACACATGACTGGAAAACATGTTTATCTTATCTTATATTTCTGGGATGAGGTATTATGTACACTATTTACATTATTTGGACTATTGTCCTCATCTTTGTTGCCTCAAGGACAAATGCCACAGTGGATAAAGGCGTTAGTTAGATCCAGTGACAGGACCCAAAGTGTTGTGAGTTCAATACCTGGTTAAGACAGTGGAGAACTTGGTGAGGGGAATTAACAGGAGATAACTGATAACTGACATCCATTAGACAAGGCACGTGGAACTAGAGCAGTCTACCCCAGCAAGTGCAATAAAGGGTTCAGTTCGACATTCCAACCACTTGAAGAAGTACTTCGGCTGAAACATTTAGATAAATATGGCAACAAAGATGAGGACAATAGTCCGAATAATGTAAATAATGTTTATCTTAATGTGGGGATAGTAATAAAATAAGAAAACTGTATTAAGATATTAAAATAAACATTGTTTAAACAAGTTTACAAAAAAAAATGTTTAATTTATAATGGAGGGTTCTCAGTGGGGATTAGAATGTTTGGCATTATTGCTAACCACTGCAATATAGAGATTTTTTTTTTTAAACTAAAATCTTGAAGTCTACTATGTGAAAATTTATGCCAGAAATTATTATTTGCATTCTATTGAACTTTCAAATGCTTCAAAACTTGTTTCCTTTGCTAGAGACTGAAAACACCTTGGCGCAGTATCTTCACATCAATGCCAGTGTGGGCCATTTGCGTTGGACACTGTTGCTATAACTGGAGTTTTTACATGATGCTGACAAGTCTTCCTTTGTATATGAAGACTATCCTGCAGTTTGATATCTCACAGGTAATGACTTTCTTTCTGTTCATTTCTAATTTAGCATTTTCACTATTAAGTTCATCCATACCATAATGCTTCAGTCAATCTCCCCCCTCCCACCATCTGAAGGGGATGTGCAGGGTGGTTGTATCCATGATAGCCGCTTGGAACAAGAAATCAAACAGTTGCATTTAAATTGTAGTCAGGCTTGTTACACAAATACTCTAGGAAAAAGTATTCCCCAACTATGGGTTAAATAGTAGTGCTTTTTCCAGATACAAATCCTATGTCCCAAAAATTGTTAATGCAATATTCTCAGTGAAAAAAAAAAAGAATTATTCTTACAATACAAAATATATTTTAAGCTTTAAAAAGCCCACAAAGGGTTGATAAGCTATATAAAAAACAAAAAATAAATCAATCCTTAAAACTAAATCTTTTAGTCATAACACATGAACGGTTTCAAACTTTAAACCTACGGCAATATAAATGCCTTACTTGTTATTTCTAGAATTTCGAACTTTTGTTTTACAAACCAACCATGGTTGGGTTTCATAGTCAGAATGCTAACATTGTAACTACTTGGCAGTTATGCTTGTGCATATATAAGTAAATTTTAAAAAATAAATCATTTCACCCATGGCAAGGTAATAAATTTGACACGAAAGCAAGAAGGCAGAAGAGAGTCCCATTAGTAGGAAGTGTGAGAGAAGAAACTATGAGAATAGAATTTAGTTGCAGCTAGCAATTTCAACAGTCAAATGATGAGACCTAACTGCCATTCTAGTACTACACACTCATTAATATACATATATATATATATATATATATATATATATATATATATATATATATATATATATATATATTACAGGTAATAAATCTGTTGGTATATAATCCAAGTGGATCCTAGTAATTTAAAATATTAAAACTAATCCACAAAAAGAGCTCAATGTATTTATTATAACAGAGCATATAAATAATATTATGCAACAAATTACAAAATTACCAACTGACAAAAACTACATCAGTCTTATTCAACCCTGGTGTATAGACTGAGTTTGTGTCGGAATTAGAAATTTAACTTTGACAGCTGTCAAAAAATTGATACAGAATTTATCCATTTCAGTGTTTCAATCTGACAAAATGCCCAAGATGGTGGTTAGGGGACAATGGAAGGTATTAACCTTAAGAGGAAGAGTTTTATAAAATGAAACCTGGATATTAACCTTATGACATTAAATTGGAGTTATATGACGAATGAAGTGTTAATTTGAAACTAAAAGAGACCCCCAAAAAAAATGATGATGAGTTAGAAGCCATTGTCAAAATGCAATATAAATAACATGGACAGAGTTAATAAAGCTTTCAATGAAAGAAAAAATGGCAAAAAAAGGATGAAACAGCAACAATCATGCAAGCAATACAGTTAAAGCAAGTCAAACAGTTAAGAACGCGAAAGAATTCACCAACTATGAGTTGGTGTTTGCACACAAAAGCATGGTTGGTCAAGAGAATGCAGTAGGTCTTTTTAGTAGTTAGGACAGATCTGGATTGAGTCGGGTCAAAACACAAACCGTTCCATTTTATTGGCTAAGAAAAATATCCCAGCATGCATTTTTGTGTATTTCTGACTATAGGAGGGGGAGGGGCAAAACTTTTGCAATCATTCCCTCCTTCTGTGAAATCAATATATATATATATATATATATATATATATATATATATATATATATATATATATATAGTCCTTAAGAAATGTGCTCCTGAACTGGCTCCTGTTCTCTCTAAACTGTATAATAAATACCTTGCTACTTCTTGCTTGTTGAAAATCCTCCTCTGTTGTTCCAGTCTTTAAGAAAGGTGAACTGTCTGCCTCTTCCAACTATCAGCCTATTTAACCTATTACCTCTTTTTGGCTAACTGCTGAAGGCCCTCATCAGTGCTGAATTAGTTAAGCACCTCACATTACAGGGCATTCTTTCAGGCAAGCAACATGGCTTTCTTTTCCCTAGGTCAACTGCTGATGTATTAACAATTATTTTTCAAAAGAGTCTACCAAGATTTAGATAAGAATAGTGAAGCCTGGGCTGTTGCAAAAGCATTTGACCGGGTTTAGCATACCAGTCTTCTTCACAAGTTGAAAAGTTATGGTATCTTTGGACAAAATTTTGAACTGATTCAGTCTTTCTTATCGAATTGGGAAATAAAGGTTATCTTCAATGTCCACTCTTCTAGATCATTCTGTACTAATGCAGGTGGACCCCAGGGCTCTACTCTTGGTCCTACTCTGTTTTTAATTCTTATTAATGACCTTCCTGATGGTATCAGCTCTCAACTTGGTAGCTATGCTGATGACACAACCATTTACTCCTGTCTTGTTACAATGTTTTTGATCATTTCAATAAGGTCAAATTGGCGGCTGATCTCAAAAATGATCTACAGTCTGTTCTTAATTGAGGCAAACAATGTCTTGTTAATTTTAATGCCTCCAAAACAAAACTTCTTTCTATTAATCTTCTGAGAGATCCCTTTCAGCCTCCTATCATCATGGCTGATGCTAACCTGCAAGGGAGTGACTCAGTGCACCTTCTCGGCTGTCATAAAGTAGAAAGACTATACTGAATCCATTGCTAGGTCAGCTGCTAAAAATGTTGCTTCATTGTGTTAGAGAATTTTTCTCTCCAGAATCTATCTTACATCTCTATAAGTCTACCATTCATCTATGCTTACGATATTATTACCACATATTGCCTGGTGCTCCTTCTATATATTTACAGATTCTTGATAAAATCCAAAGAAGAATCAGCAATATTATTGGTCCTGACCTGCCATCTTGGCTTCAGTCATTTTCCCACTGTCATAAAGTTGCTTTACTGTGCCATTTCTATAAATATTTTCATGGTAATTGTTCTGATAAGCTTTGCTCTATGGTGTTATGTCAGCTATCTACCTTCCTTTCCTATGTGTTATCTTCTCCTCCTTTTATAGAGATTGTTCCAGAAAGGGAGATAAGTACCACATTACACCCCTCCCTCTTACTTTACTGAGACTGTTACTAGATATCCAATCTTAGAGGTGGTCTTCTCTCTCAAAGCGGAATATCTGCGTGCAGGTGCAGGCACCACTTTCTCTTCACCTATCACTGGTTCCAAATCCATGTTAATGTATCTTTTTCACAATTTCTTAAAATGCAAACAATTCTTTGTAATCTTACCCTGAGTGGTTGATGTTGCAGTTATCGTCATCCCTTTTTTGCCGTGATGACATATGGTGTTGGATAGAAATGGGGCGTACTTTTATTTTGCTTTGGTTGTTTAACCAATACCGTGCCTCCAATTGATGTATTTATGGCACTGGTATTTTGGGGGGTGGGGGTGTCGTAATAATACTTCATGTTCTATTTCGCCTTAGCATCTGTTTGCCTTATTTCTTCATCATCATATTTCTGTTAAGTTTCGGGAAGCTTCCCTATAAACTGTTGGCCCTGAAACATATGCTCAGCAGGACTGTGTCCTTTAGATGGGTATGGCATGGAATGATAATTTTTTTCCTTCTATTTTAGCAGTCTGTATCATTTTATGCAAAGTTTGATTGAAGTTTTCAGGCTGCAAATTGGATTGTGGCCAGGCATGTAACAGGTTGATGATGAAAACTGAGGACTTTTGCAAAGGCCTTAATTGTCTCACCCTTTCAAGGAGGGTTCATTATCTGTTTCTAAATTTTTAAGAATACCAAAGGCTGAGAATCGAGTGTTGGTATAACAACTTTAGCTTTTATTGAAGCAACAATTTCCACCTTTAGATATCTACTGTATTCATCAGAAATTACAAGCAAATGTTGACCACTGGTGTCTATTTCAAATATGAGTATCCATCAATGGTGAAGAGTGACTTGGGAACCAGGGCATTTAGGTGATTATGCAGGATAATCACCAAGCTGGAGAGGGAAAAGGAGAACCTGTTTGCTACTTTAATGGCTGCATAAAAAAATGAAACTCTGTCACAAAAAAGTTGTTTTTCATTGCTTTTTAAGAAAAAAAGTAAGTAATTTTGGTTTAATCTAGTTCACAATTCATCAAATTAACATTTCTGTTTTAATGAGACATAGACATTTTTTATTTTAATTTAAAAAAACTGTTTAAATAAGTTTCTTATTGCTTGATAACAGGTTTCAGAAAATAGCACTGATTGATGATTGGAAATGTGAAAATTTGTAATTTTGGTGTAAACTAAATTAATATTGTTTCAATATAAATTGTTTTAAATACCTGAATGTTCTTTTAAGATAAAGTTCAGCCTTTCTTTTTTAAAATAACACCAACATTAATACATGAAATTTTAATACTTTTAATTTAATTCTAAAATTAAGTAGTGCATTGAATTTTTTAAAAACGTCCTTTAATAAAATTTAACATGTTTAATGAAATAATCTACAATATTACCAAGAAAGTTTTTTACATAACTTTAAATAATTTTGAACATTTAAAATTAAATCTAAAGGCATTGAAACAGATGAAAACTTACCTTTCAATCACAAAAAAAAAAGACTTTGTTGATTGATTCTTATTACTCCATGTATGAACTGGACAAAAACTTTCTGGGTAATAGTCACATGACTGAATCTGGGTCTTAAGAAGGGTCAAGAATACTCTCCATGGGTTAAAACTTTTTAAAATTCAGTAAAAAAAAAATGTTTGATGTGACGCTAAAGTCATCAGACGTTCCCTATATATACTCCTCAGAACTAATAATACAAATTTTTCATTTAAATTTGTCCGACTATAAATCCTTCAAATACGCAAGTCTTTGATTTCAGCCATATGCAATAAAAACATCATCACTTCAGTAGAGAGTTTCTGCTGGCTTAATATGGCTGGAAAGCAAGCAAAAGAATTTCTGCTTTTTGGTGGCTTTCTCTCTGTGACCCCACCCAACACTTTATTATTCTGTCTCTGTTTTCCATGCACCGAGTTTGAAGGAAATAATAAAACAGGGAAGGCTAAAGCCATGAAAGAATTTCTGCTTTTCAGTTACTCTCTTTCACCCACTCACTATTATGTTCTGTCTCTCATGCTCCTTACTAAAAAGGGGAGTAAATTCATTGCTCTTGTGTCTTTTCTCGTTAAACAACAAGCATTTTTTCTACTTACGCTCCCTAAATGCTTGTGACAATTATCCTAAGAAATAAAAAAAAATGGGAAATACAAAAAAATACAAGTACATAAAGGATAGCAAAAATTATCAATAATTAATTTTATATTACACAAAATTATTTATCCTGGAAAAAAAATGTAAAGCATGTGTTGTATACATGGGCCCTTCACCCCCTGGTATCCACTATAATAATGTTTGAAGTAATAAAAGAAATATATATAAAAGGCAAATGTTACTAAAGACAAAAGATCGACTTTTCCAAATTACGAATAATCCTTCTCAGATAAAGATGAAATTCCATCAGAAATTGTCCAAAGAAAGCTTTGGATTTAAGTCATCATCAGGGTACATAGAGACAAATGGTGAATTTTAAAGAACTAGTGAGTGAGTGTAGTGATTTTGAGAAAGAATTCCGTGATGTAGGCAAGGTGTGATATGTGTGTCTGTGTGCATATTTATTTTATTTTTTTCATATAGATTTATAAAATGCCATCCTCAAATGTATATAAAAAAAATAAAAAATAAATAGGTTCACATGTCAAACCTTGCGTATGTCACAACACTCTTTGCCCATGTCACTACACTCACCATTTGTCTCTCCATACCCTGGTGATGACTTAAGAAAATTGAAAACTTGGACCATATTTCTCCCAAAATGAACTTTGGACAATTTTTGATGGAATTTACTCCATATCTGAAAAGGAGTATTCATAATTTGGAAAAATCAACCAATAAAATTAATTGCCACAAAATGCTTGTTGTCTTTAATAACGTTTGCCTTAAAGAACATTTGCTGCCTAAATACACAATATATATATATATATATATATATATATATATATATTATGAAATGGACAAAGTTTGACAATTATTTTAAGACATTTTTATGTTTATACATTCTTTTTATAGATACAAATATTTAAGTAAATGCTCTGTTTTATAATAAACAATATTAATAACATTTACCAGCCTGAATGTCTGAGAAATTTTCATAGAAAATATTTTTCCTCCAACAGGAATCGAACCTCTATCCTATACGGAACCATCATTTAGCGTGACGTGCCTTAACCGATCGACCCATGGAGGATCGTTCGATTAGCAAATAGTTGTCCTCCGACAGGAATCAAACCTGTATTATTTATTATAAAACAGAGCATTTACATAAATATTTGTATCTATAAAAAGAATGTATAAACATAAAAATGTCTTATATATACATATATATATGAGATTTAGGATCAAATATGGATTGCAATCCAACAGAATGATAAGATAAAGAACAAATAGGTAACGTTTCCTATTTGTTCTTTATCCTATTCTTTTGAGTTGATATATGGAGTAACCTACAAGTTGCCGAGAAGGGTATTGGGAAGTGTATTGTTTCATATTCCCAAGTATCTAGGTGCCACCTTTAAACTAAAAAAAAAAACCTTCCATACACTGGCTATGATACTCTCCTACTACTGTTGCTCATTAACAGAAGGGAACAGTGCATCAACCCATAGAGGATATGCCTGTCTAGTTATGGTCCAGCAATTGACAAGCAAATTTGTGTTACTCAATGGGATTTTTACTGTAGCTAATCTTAATTCACCAAAATAAAAGTCATATATGTTAAAAGCTTCAATCAGTTATGATCTGAAACCATTAAATCCTTGTCTGATGTATCATCAAGGCATTTTATTATTATATTAGTGTCACACATTGACATAGTCAATAGAAATTCTGTTTTTGGGATATGGCGTCAACAAGATTCCTCACAACTATTTGGGGAATTCTCACTGAATAAATGATAGCAGTTTTCTGAACGTCTACAATTTTGGTTTCATTTCCAATTTTCTCTAAGCATTCTTTCAGGTTTCTAGGTGATGTTTCATTCACCCATTGCTACAAGAATTACTTTACCAATCATGTTCCATAACTTCTTCAACTCCCTAGCCAGATTTTGCTATTTTTCAAATTCTTATTCTATAAATTCAGGATTGGGTTTCCGGTTACTTCTAAAGTCTCCTCATTCTCTTTCACTCTCAGTAGCTCCTTGCATCTTAGTGGCATTATCACCTTGCTTGGGGTGAACTGATTAAAAAATAATGAATAAATGAAAATAAATAAGATTCCAGGATGTATATTTTTTATTGTTTTTTAATTTGTTTCAGAACAGTCAGCTCTCAGCAATTCCTTACGTGTTTCTTTGGCTTTTGATGTCAATCTCGGGTATCCTTGCTGATTTCCTCCGTTCAAATGGCTATCTCACTACAACAGTCACACGGAAAATCATGAATACCTTAGGTAAGCATCTTTATTTCTATCTTTCCATCTCTATTTATGCCATAGCATTTGTCGATCAAAATACAAATGAATGTCACAAAAATACAAAAGAGTATTTTAGAAGAATTCTGAGACTTACCAAGATTCATTATTGGATGCCATAGTCTTAACAACATAAGATATGCAGATGATGCAGTGTTGATAGCAATCACAGCAGGCACAGAGAGGAAACTACGAAAGGAAAGTGAGAAGAAGGGACTATACACCAATTGTAAGAAAATAGACTGTAGTGTTATTAGCAAAAAGAACAGCCCAAAATGCAAAATGTAGAATGTAGTGTTATCAGCAAAAAGAACGCCTGAAAATACAAAATATAGACTGTAGTGTTATCAGCAAAAAGAATGCCTGAAAATGCAAAATATAGACTGTAGTGTTATCAGCAAAAAGAATGCCTGAAAATGCAAAATATAGACTGTAGTGTTATCAGCAAAAAGAATGCCTGAAAATGCAAAATATAGACTGTAGTGTTATCAGCAAAAAGAATGCCTGAAAATGCAAAATATAGACTGTAGTGTTATCAGCAAAAAGAATGCCTGAAAATGCAAAATATAGACTGTAGTGTTATCAGCAAAAAGAATGCCTGAAAATGCAAAATATAGACTGTAGTGTTATCAGCAAAAAGAATGCCTGAAAATGCAAAATATAGACTGTAGTGTTATCAGCAAAAAGAATGCCTGAAAATGCAAAATATAGACTGTAGTGTTATCAGCAAAAAGAATGCCTGAAAATGCAAAATATAGACTGTAGTGTTATCAGCAAAAAGAATGCCTGAAAATGCAAAATATAGACTGTAGTGTTATCAGCAAAAAGAACGCCTGAAAATGCAAAATATAGACTGTAGTGTTATCAGCAAAAAGAATGCCTGAAAATGCAAAATATAGACTGTAGTGTTATCAGCAAAAAGAACAGCCCAAAATGCAAAATATAGACTGTAGTGTTATCAGCAAAAAGAACGCCTGAAAATGCAAAATACCTTCAAAAGGTTGAACAAAGTATCACAAGACAGAAAACAAGAGTACTGAATTGTTATGTAATATTTGGTCATCCTATATGGTTCAAACCTTACTGGAGAGCACATTTTCTTAAGTTTTCTTGGGGGTACAGGGCTGGTTTGACATAATACACACAGTTTAAAAAAACGTGGGGCAATTACTCAAAAACAAGTATCCAATAAAAATTGTTTGAAGTAATAAAAATGTCAAATTGAAAGTAAATACAATAATATATATATATATATATATATATATATATATATATACATATATATATATATATAAAATTGTATATTTAAATACAATCGTGTGTGTGCATGTGTGTGAGTGCATATATATATATATATATATATCTATATATATTAAACACTGTGTACTAAGGCAGCAATTGTGTGTGTATATGTATACATGTGTATATATTCTACAGTTCAAAAGTTTGAAGCCACCCCCAGAATTAGCATGGAATGAATTTGACAGAAGAGTGGGAAAAAAAAATGAAAAAGAGCTCTTAGAGTAACTGAAAAAAAGAATGGAATCAATTATAAAACTTTACTTTGAGAAACTTTTGCAATGAATGCCAAAAATTTGTACTGCAGTAATCAAGGCTAAAGGAGGATATTTTAATGAGAGCAAAATTTAGTCATAAAATGCTTTTCTTTTTCTAATAAAAAATCATTTTTTTTAACCATTTATAATAATTTTCTCTTATTTAAATACAAAACAATTACTTTTTGGGATGGCCTCAAAGTTTTGAAATATAGTGTGTGTATATATATATATATATATATATATATATATATATATATATATGTATGTATGTATGACAAAATGGAAAAAGTTTTTGTGTGATGTGTTTTCATCCTTTAGGACTTCATCAGGATAATTTTTTTTTTAAAATCTTGCTGATTTCATTTAGATTCTTTTCTTTTTCTTTTAATCACTTTTGTTATTAAATATCCCACGCTGTGATGATAGAAATTCTGCCAGGAATGGTGAAATCTTGTAAGAGCCAGGTTGCCCAAATTATCATATCTATATATATATATATATATATATATATATATATATATATTTAAGATTTAAGAATATAATAGTTCAATCATGAAACATATTTTCATGTAGTGCTCAATATTAAAAATATTAAAATAATATTGAAAATAGTGTATTGATAATATGTTAAAGTTACTTAACTGTAAATATCAATTTTTGGTCTTGCTTCTCCAACTTCAAAGTTTCTTGGAATTATCCATTCTTCAAAAGGTTTTGTTGTTTGAATTCCCTTCAAGAATGGATAATTCAAAGAAACTTCAAAGTGGGGGAAACAACATTAAAAATTGATATTTACAGTTAAGTAAATATATTATGCTATATACTTACATGTATGTAAGTGCTATATGCTGTGTGCAGCCTCACTCACTCCAAGTAACCCAACGAACATGTTAATTCTTCAGCAATAAGCAGGGTACAGCAAAACAGAATGTTCATTTGTGCTTTAGGCTGGCAAATTTCCATTCAAACTATAATAGTTGATATAATAAAAACATTCTGAGTTGTTTTCATTCACTATTTTTCAAAGACTATGTTTTTGTTTCAGGTTAAAAAATTTCTGCTTAAATTATTAAAAATATTTTTTAAAAGTACATATGGTTTTAATCTCCTATTGTTTTGCTTCATTACAACATTGTTTTAAAATCTTGTCAAAATAAATGGCACTTCATAAAGTTATATGAACAAAATTTAGTGTTTTTAATAATAATAAATAGTTTTTAATAATTTAGGTTCATTAATTAAATTTTGGTTTCCTCTTGTGACACAAGATAGTGCTACAGATCCCCAACTGTGTCAGCTTGTTGTAAAATAAGGCAAGTGTGTGTTGAGGTTGGGAGGAAACACTTAACCGATTGTTCTCTTAAAGAATTAAGGGGTAAGAGGAAGAGAAAAGGGAGAAATAAAATAAAACTGAGCAATGTCTAGTGAGGCCACTGCCTCAGAAACCACAGCATGGTGCACAGCATGCAACTTCTGGGACAAAACGCACCGAGGGAAATTCTTTACAAGACACCGAGTCTTGCCAATTGCCCACTGCTAGATTTCCTATTGCTTTTATTGACATCACACAGATGACAAAGACCCAGATTGGAACAAGTTGCAGAGAGGCTTGTATCACCCCCAAAACCCTAAAATTCCACCAAGACGATTCCCCCCTGGTTGAGAATCTCCGGTATAGAGTATTAAATGCTACTTTACTTCATCTTTCTAAGCAATTTTTTTTTAATTTCATATGAATGTATTTGCAAGCAAAATATTTGCATAGTCATTCATAACGATTTCTACGAGCATGTCATTAATTGCAAACGTGTTCAGAAAATATCAAACTTTCATTACGGACAGAAGCTGCAAAGAGGAACAATCGTTTTGTTTGTTTCATTATGAGAATTTACAAAGAGGGATGATCAATTAGCTTATCTTCATGCCCTGTCTGGTGGCAAATGCTGCAGGTGGCACCAGAGGTGACGGTCCCGCCATAGCCACTGAAAGCATGATATCAACCCTGGTCGGCAGCTGATAAAAACAGGGTATCGCACGTGCTAAGACACGTATGTTGAAAATTGCTGAATATTTGCTCATATGTAATATGGCAAGAGATGACATCTATATTTATTATATTTTTTAGGTCAATATTAAGTGTAGGTATATATTGCAAGAACCTGTTTTTTTGTGCTGTATATTGAATTCACTGTGAAGTATTTCCTGACTGGTCAGTCTAAAGCACACGTTGCCTCAATATAAAGAATGCACAGGTTTGATTCCTGCCAAAAGGCACATTTTCTTTATTAAAACTTTCAGTTGTCCAGGCTGGTAGATATTTTTTTAATTGTTTTACTCCAAGCAAAGCAATAAAGAAAGTGAAAGAAAGAAAATGTTATTGAGTAGAAAGAACACTAAAAGAACAGGATTAAAAAAGACAGAAGGTGACGATTTAAACTGCATTTAAATTTTTGAAGACCATGGCTGACAGGAAAGCAGGATGCCATGAAAATATTTATAGAAGAAGCAAATGGCAGTGTGAAAGTGGCTGAAACTGAGATGCCAGGTAAAAACTGATAACATTGCAGATTCTTCTTTGAATTTTGTCAAGAATCTCTAGATACATAGCAGAAGCACCATATCAGATGTGGCAACAATATTCAATGCATAGATGAATGGCAGATTTATAAAACTGAAAGAGAGATTCTGGCAAGAAAAATTGTCTAGCATGACATAGTGAAGTTATTTCTTATCACAGTTAACAACTGACTGGAGGCTATATTCGAGATCTGCTACCAATTTGACTTTGTCAAACCTATTAGGTATACCATTATGACAGGAGTAAATAGTTGTGTCCTTACTATAGATACAAAATCAAGAACTGATGATATTAGGAAGGTTGTTGATAAAGATTAGGAGCAAAGTAGTTGCAAGGAGAACTCCCACATTTATATAGAAAGATCCAGAAGAGTGGCCATTCAAGATAATCTTCATTTCATAACTTGATAAAAATGATTGTATCAAGTCAAAAATTTGGTCAGAAATACCATAGTTCTTTAACTTGTGAAGCCAACCAGAATGCCAAACCCTGTAAAACATCTTTGAGATATCTAAAGTAACAGTTCTGTTAATGGTTAAAAATAAGCTTTCAAGTATATTGCAAAGCTCTTTTAAAAGTATTTAAAATAGAACACTCTTGTGAAAACAGATTTGTAAATAATTATGTACATACCACCACTTGCTTATCAAGAAGTGTAACCCAACATTTTCAAAAGCAGAGCTCCATAAAGGCCCATTTCAAATCTAGGGTTAACTGTTATCATTCCCACATATCTGCATAAAACGTGCCTCTTACTTTGTAACCCTCAACCTCAAGTTGCTCCTGGGCCTTGTGCAGAGTAAACATCACTCTAAAAAAAAAAAATTAAAACCAACATAAAAATGTATCAACCTTGATATGTGACATACTTGTCAAGAACATATTTTTGATTTGCACATCTAATTGTAAAAGTGTTTGAATATAATTGAAGCTTTTATAAAACTAAAAAAATGAAAACAACCCTTAACAGCATCACCTATGAACATGGTCACAATGTATTGGCTATATTCAGGAGTTAAATTGTCTGCATTTCAGCAACTTATACACTGTTTCCAACCAAAATTCTTGAATACGTCTAAAAGATTAGACAAAAGCACTTGGTATGAACAATCATTTGGACTATTTCGACACACAGTCTAAAAAAAGAAATCTCTTCTTTGCATGCAAGTAAAATACAAGAAAAAAAAAACTTAGCAGCAGCACTTTGTCAGTCACTTTTAATGAAACATGTCTTAGAGAAGGATTGCTACCCAACTGTTATATATACTCATTTTGAAGAAGATATTTTCTTCTTTGTTGTTTTCAAATTCTTTTAATGTAAAGATGACAACAGAAGTTCTGAATGAATAGTAAGCAACAGACCTTATCATTTTATAAGTTTTATCTGTTTTTCTTTGTTTATAAGCAAATACATTAAAAGCTTGCAGTTAAATGAGGTCATCAAACCAGGTTAGCAGAATGAAAATGATAAGTATTAAAACTCCTATTCAACTTGTGGTCCTTCAACCAGACATCCTATTTACCAACTCTGTTTCTTGGCTTTTTTACAAGTGATCAGCATAAATTTAATTCTTTTCCAGGAGTCAGCCTATGTTATTTTTATTATTATGTTGGATATAAATATGGAAATAGTTTGTTTGGGTAAATTTACTGATCCAATTTATGAAGTCGAGAAACACTTCATTTTATGCTTTTTGAGGAGAATGAAAACCTTGATCTCAAATCAGGAATATTGTCCCTTTTAGCAGGCCACATTCTATTTTACCTTGCATTTGATATCATCATTATCAACAAATGGCAGTCATCCACATCTGGGCTTTATTTATTTCCCTTAAAAACACTTAGACTAATTTTGAGAACCATGATAAGAAATATTTTTATTTCTTTCCACTTCTAAAATTCTACCAACAGCTTGTGAGTGGTTTTGAGGCCCAGATTTAAAAATCATGTCTCAGAATTGCTTGACTTTCAATGCTTGTATTCACTAGTTTAATATCTGAAACAAAAGTTCTAGCTGAATAACATTGATAATGATATATATATATATGATGCAATGAGAATGAAAATAGTATATAAATTTTAACCTTCACAGTATTAATTCAAAAGAGGGCTCAATACTGATAATAGAACAATAATTATTTATTATAATTTATCATATAGAAAAAAATAGTTTACTCACTACAAATATGCAACTTCGTTTCGGTGCATTTCAATTGCACCTCGACTGGTGATAACCAATTTAGTTCTCACCAGTCAAGATGCAATTGAAATGCACCAAAACGTAGTTGCATCTTTGTAGTGAGTAAACTGTTTTTGTCTATATGATAAAATTATAATAAATAAATACACGCATGCACCAGATGTAACAGCATAATTTTCCATCCTACAAAATGTTTAATGTCTAAAAAAACACTAAACTAATCAAGTTTCTTTTTTCCAGGTTTTCAGATAAAACGTTTACTCATCTTTACACTATTTGTCGTAAGAATTACTGGAAAAACCCTTTAAGTTATTCAGCTAGAAAGAGAACAGGTTAAATTCATTTTGTATCAGACCCACCATGTCTTCCCAACTGAGCAATGGTGAGAGAAAACAGATCAACCAGGCCTTCAGTAATGGTACAAATATTCATAATCTGGCTTCCATCTTCAAAGTCCATTCAAGAACCATCAAGAGAATAGTGAATAAGTTTAAAAAAAGGGAACAGTAGAGAGAAAAACTGGACCAGAAGGTCACAACAGGAAGAGGGAACATCATTTCAACTTAAAGAGATCAATTAGAAAAGATCCAACTCAATCCATAAGATGTTTAGCACATGAAAGAGGAGTTTCAGCTATGGCAGTCCAAAGAGCAGTGAAAAAAGACCTGAAAATGAAATCGTACGTGAAACCTTGTTACTCCAGGACAGAAAGTTAGAAGGTTAAAGAGGGTGAAGACCATCTTGAATAAGTTGGAAAATGATCCTGGAACTGTACTTCAATCCATCATGAGCCTCTGATTCTTAGCTATGATTAATTAATGAGAAACATGTCATTTTCATCTATGATCAATTTCATCACAATTCTTCTGTTAAGCATGGAGAGTAATTATACATTCTTATTTGCTCAGAGTCCAATAGTATAATAAGAACCTTGCAGAATTCCAGTAAGATATCTTTAATCATTTCTAAGATACAACAGTTCAAAGCTTAATCTAACAATTGGACAATTTTGGTGTTAACCAATTTGGACAATTATGCTGTTACACCTTATATATATATATATATATATATATATATAGTAGTTTTTGAATGAACTTTTTTATCTAACATTATTAATCCAATACTTTCTTATTACTATAAATGTTATTTTTAGTGAGTAAATGTATTTCAGTTATTATGCCTTTAAAAGCACATTCCAGCTATAGAAATGGTTACCTTTATGTTTGATTCCTATTTGAGGCACAGTCTTTCTTTAGGAGGACTTCTTAATCTTGACCCATTGTTATTAAATTTGTTATTTAAGACAATAAAAAAAAAACAGGGATAGCAACTCAAATACATAGACCTACTAAAAATAACATTTATAGCAATAAGAAATACATATATAGTTTTGGTCTGTAATTTTGAGCATTGACAAGTGGTTAGAACATTTATTTTCTGACCATGAAACCCTGGTTTGAATCTCACCATGGACAATTGGTCAGGGAGGTGACTTTCTGAAGTTACTTTTGGAAAATTGACTCAAACATTGAGGGTTATTGTTGGAGAGTTGATCATGCCAGATTATGTGCTCTCTCGTCGAAATTGTAACTAAGGTTGGCTCAGGTGAACCCTGTTGTTTTTGTGGTCTTCTGTAATAGGATTTGGCAGATGGATGTGCTGGGAAATGAGTAGCAGGTAGCCATTATTAGTTTTTGGTAGATAGAGCTCGTCAATCCAGGAAGGCAGTCCATCTAGGGGAAAGAAAACTTTGATTTTAAACCTCTGTTTCCTTGCAGCCAGGTCCAAACATAGAACAGGCTATGGAAGTAAATCCACACTGGAGCCCCAAAGGTGGTTGGTTGTAGACATTGACAAATTTCTGGCTATTCCTGCAACCAAACTGTCCCCAAATGCAATGCCCTGTATTCCTTTAGATCTTGTTGGTACAACTGAAAAGAGGTGGAGTGACAATATAGTTTGAGGAGTGCATGACCTCTGTATACTATTGCCCAGGTTGCAATGTGAAAAAGTCACACTCTAGTCTCAGCACCAAAGGATTAAATTATCACAAGATAAATAGATACCTACTATATATATATATATATATATATGTATATGTGTGTGTGAGTGTGTATATATATATATATATATATATATATATATATATATACTGACTCCAGGGGTTTGTAAATAGATCCTCGTGGAATTACTCCACCCCATTCGTCAGGTGATATCAGCAATTGCTTATACTTCTTGATTTTTCTTTTTTATATGCACTTTTCATTGATGCAAGTTTTTTTGCGTCGTGCATGTGTGCATTTGCACTCATGCACCTGTCTATATGTATGTGTATACATGTAGAATCTCATGATTATTTGTCCTTTTCAGCTTTTTTTTTAACTTTACACTAACTCCTTAATCTTTCTTTTTCCTCTTTTCTTTCAGTTGATACCATTTGGCTCCCAGTTTTCTAGACATGTTGACATTATTAATTTTTTAATGTTCTCTTTCTCTCCATATATATATATATATATAGAGAGAGAGAGAGAGAGAAAGAGAGATCCAAAAGTTAAAGAATGAAGTGTAAAATTTCAGCATTCAAAACATTAATTTAAAACAGGACTCAATACAAAAGTAGAGCAATAAATATTTATTATGCAATGTTACATTATAACATGTACATACCCACTACAAAACTGTACATCTTGTTTCAATGTTAAAAATTTTCTTTTAAATGTTTCGTCAAGTAGCATTGTGATTTCCCACCTGATGAAATGTTTAAAAAAATTTTTTTAATGTTGAAACAAGATGTACGATTTTGTAGTGGGTATGTCATGTTCTAATGTAACAATGCATAATATATATATATATATATATATATATATATATATATATATAGTGCTGGTGTTAATAAAACAATGCATGATATAATAAAACAAAGCTATTAATTATATATTAATAAATATACATATTATCCCTCACTGATAGTATGATATGGAGTTTCATGTACAGTGCGATCTTCACGTGTTTAGTATGGACTAAACACCTGAAGAATTGTGTTATGTATGAAACTCCGAGTTGTGCTATCAGTGAGGGATAATATGTATATTTATGTTATATATATATCCCCTACCCTCCCTAAACTTAACCTCTTTTTCGAATGTAACTCATAATTGATACAACAATAGTTAATAAAAATGAACATGCTACCGTCCCTGTCTGAATGACTGAATTTCTCTGTATCCCTGGAAACAGGAAATTGTAAATTTATATGTGCATTTAAAACTCAGTAAATCTAAAAATAAGTTATTCCAAAATTTGCTTGATGATGAAACAGAACTAATGCTTTTAATTTAATTATATAATTAAATTTAAAATTTTTAGCTTCAGTTTTTGAAACATGGTTATTACTGTATAGCAAAGAAATCACATTTTAACTCGGTTAATTTATTATATATATATATATATATATATATATATATATATATAGTGGTATTGACAATTTTCAAAACAAGGCATAAAAAAGTAAGCCATTACTCTTGTAACTAATATTTTTAATATATTATTTGTATTTGGCCAAGATCTAAACCAAAATAACCCTCTTGAGAGTCTACACAGCAATCTCTATGTCTCTTTCATGTCTCAAATTCCATGAGGCAACATGTTCAGGTTTTCCATAAGGATTCTCTGGTCAACTCCATAATTAATTTCAGTCATTTGAGAGTTGATGGATTTGTTGGCAGTGGATGAGTTTTTTTGTTTTTTTTTTGTTTCCCCCTCCCCCCTAACAATTTTCTGGTATCTTGTTGGTGATTGGTAACTTTTAACTCTAACCCTGAACTGACACTTAGCTGGCTTTGAAATATTGTATGCAAATAAAAAATTTGGTAGCAGATCTGCCAAACTTCATTGAAATTTGATGTACACATGTTGCTTGAATTTCTTAGTTATCGTAAAGATAACAGAACAATTCTATCATGTTACAAAACTTTGTATAATTGTTGTATTCAAATCCTTGTCATCAACTGTTGTATCTCATGTTTTTGAAATAACAGCGGGAAATAAATAAGGAAGACAAACTTGTAGGTAAATAATGAAGTAGAAGGTTTACTACACAAAGGTACATTTACTGTCAGCTTGGATGTGTGAGTGGTGTAATGGATAATGACTAGGAATTGTTAATCAGAGAGCTGTGTTCAAATTCTGGTTGGGTTTGTTATATTCACTTATGTTCAAAATACTTTTGGGAAAGGTATGAATCTACCTCTTCTTAACCCCCCCCCCCCCAGCTGTGGATTGCTAAACCATTATTATCTCAAAAAAGAAATTCTTACAGTCTAAAAATATTTTTCTGGCTTTAAATAACCTTCAAAAGGTTGATAAACCATAAAAAAATAGATGAATCAATCAAATTAAAATAACTTTTGCACCAAAAGCATATACTATAGGCCACTTTATAAAAATGTCTAAATACACACAGAAAATCTTCCTATTTTTATTTATTAGGTTGGTGCAAAAATAATGTCGTTTTCTCACATGTGTTACTATGTGAGAAAACGACATTGTTTTTGCACCAAGCTAATACATTTGGACAACAGTTTTGCCACTGTACCCTTCAGTCTTCATTTGTTTCTTGCAACTTTTCATCTTGTTCCTCTTATAGACTAACTTTTATGAAAATAGTATGGATGGCATGTTTTTATTTTGTTTCTGTCTCTGTTTTACGCATTTCCATACACATCTGCTTTTCATTTCCCCTATTTGTTTTGTAGGCATGCTGATTCCAGCAGTTTTAATGGTCACCATCAAGTATGTGAACTGCAGCCAGTCTGGAGCATTAACCCTTGTCATTTTGGCTGTGGCCTTTTCTGCATTCTCTCAGGCAGGATACAATGTTAACCACTTGGACATTGCCCCAAATTTTGCCGGTAAGTGTGGCTTTTGCAAATTGATTTTCACTGAAGAAATCTTGAGAAATAGCCTTTATCTTATTTTTATTTCTTTCATCTAAAATTTCTAAAGTTGGTGCCATTATTATGAAATTATTAGCTGGATTGGTCTTCTAAGCTTCATTAAGATTATGAATTAGACAACTAATTCTGTTATTAAACTAAAAGAATAGATAAATAAAAGCTGACTTTTTCTATATATATTTGGGGAGGAGTTAAAACATTGAATGTAACAAGTTACGATATAAATCTTAGAAAATAGAACATAAATTCTAGATAATATACAGCTGTTTCTTTGTCATTTGTCCAAAAAGCGATTTGCAATTAGTCAACTATTCCGATAAATAATATAGTAAATAGTGTAAATAAACAATCTAGTAAGTAAATAGTATTTATTATTTTGTTGTCAATTCCCAAGAACAAAGAAAATGTATAAATTTACTTTCATATGTTTAGGTTTTATTAAAATTCTAATCATCACTTTTTAAAACAATAAACATTGCCAAGGAGTGAAGGTAGTTAAAATAATAGCAGCATCAATGGAAAAAACGTCCTTTTGATACTTCATATTTTTGGCAAGCATTGAAGGTCCAAGTTTGCCAAAATATCATCAAAATTTTGACACAGACATTATCTGAAATTCCAAGTTTATATTTCTGCAGTTTTGACTAATATTTTTGTTCTTGTATATTTTGTTCTGGTTGTTACAGAGTCCAAAGCATTGTAATTGCTCTACTCTTTATTCAGCATTGTAGAGAGAAGTGTAGGTACAGGTGGTCTAATAGTTGGGCAATTTGACCTCATTAGTCATGTAATGCAATCCAACATGGATGTCTGGCTATCATCCAGTCCCCAAATAATTCAATTGTTACTGAAACTGCAGTAGTTTCAACTAGAATTGTTGTAGCCCCATGCTCCACGAGGAGTCTGCAGGAATGAACAAAGCATGAAGAGGGAGAAGTAGGGTTCATGCTTTTTACCAAGAAACCTAGTATGAAGTGAGTGCCAACTGTCCAAGTTAGAATTTGAACTCAGCTTGCAAATTCCTTTTTTTCATGCCATTAACATTTATGCCACCCACACCCCTCACCACTGCATTTTAACGTCTACTTTTTAAGCTGTTCAGGTGTCATCACATCACAAACATGTGACTTGTAACCTATTAAAACTGTAGCGGTGCCATGTGTACTACAACCATTGCAGCAGTGTGTGTGTGTCTACGGAAGATAATCCCTCCTCAGGCTGGTCTTGAATTCAGAGTTGTCCATCTCCTAGACTGACCTTCCATGGCTAAAGATCCCAGCTTGCCTTACTATTTAACTCATAGCTGGAGGAAAGCTGATTTCATGCCTTTTCCAAGGATATCAGTGTGGTATGAACAAAACAGACTTGGTTAGAATTTGAACACTGCATGCTGGTTTCACTTTCTGCAATGGTAATCTTTAGACACCCTGCATATCCGCACAGGTGTACAACTCATCAAACAACAAAATGGTATTTCCAGTGTCTTGTGAATATACTAAGAATATTGTCTTATGTTTAGTCTACTTGATATATATAGCTAAGGGTTTTTAGTCTGAGTTGAAAAAATATTGACACTGCCTGCAGGAATCTCTGATAACCAAGCCTGAAGCCATCCACAGTAGGAAGATTAATAGAAAGTCCAAAGGATACATCAGGAAAAATCCAGTGATTAGAATATTACTTTAAATAACTCATGGAATAAAAGTCAGAAATCTTGACTGTGGATCAGCAGAAGGGAGGCCCTTGTAATCAAAACTGAGATTTCTCTTTACACAGCTGATTTTTATACTGAATTCTATCTTCATACAGTTAATGTATTTTTTTTTTTTTTTTTTTTAGATAAAGGCTGAGAAATATATTGATTTTGCTTGGTTATAATTGATAAGTGTTAAAAGAGAATTTTGTATAAGCAAGACAAAAGCAAGAATTAATTACTTTTTTGAGCTTAGAAAAAGTAATTTCTATTCCAAACTTTAGTAAGTAAAACAACAAAAAAAAAAAAAAATAGGAACAGATTTTATGGACCCACAAAAAAAAACTTTTGTATTCCTTGTATTCATTTGATTTTGTTTCCTATCTAAAAAAATACTTTAGTTACTTTCAACCGACACTCCATATTCTCTACCAAACAAACTATAGTTTAAATATATACTCTACATGTTTCTAGTAAATCACCCTAGTTTTTACCAATTTAATGTATTTATACCAAATCACTATATTTCTATAAGTTGCCATATTTCTGCCATATTTTTTTTATTCAACATTTCCCTTAACAACTGAAAAGATTTTTTATTAACTTGCCATATGTTTTATCAACTCATCACATTTCTACCTTAATGGACCTTTAGGGTAATTAACACTCTCATTTTGTTATATCAGATATGTTAAATTATAGAACTTTAAGAATACTTAGAGTGATTTGATGGAAATGGATACCTAGCCTGACCTAGAAGTGTTTAAAATAAATATGTTTGGTTAGATTTTGGAAAGTGAACTGGGCTCAGAAATTCTCAGCATCCCACTTCATATTGTATGAGGCATCAAATTATTTTTGGTTTTCCAAATCAATGTGTAATTAAAGACAGCAACAATAGTGTCTTTAATTCTGCATAAAAATAGAATCATTAACAGAAAAATGATATGCAAAAAATGCGCTGAAAACGGTTTTATTTTTTTATTTTTGCTTTTTTTAAAAATGTTTTACAAAACAGGCCAAAGATCAGATTCCGCACCCTGGGTATCTTTACTTACGCAAGTCAGTAAATTTTTTTTTTTTTTTTTTTGTGAATATGTGATTTTATTTTATTTAGGTCAACAATGTTGAACACACACCCTGCAGGCTACATCAGTCACACCAAAGTGTTTTTTATGGCCATTTCTAGCCATTTGAATAAACACCTCTCACTAATAAACTTGCCTTAATAGTGTCATTTTCAGTTAGTGGTTTGCAAATGTTCCATGCATTCTCAAGTATGCATGCAAACCTGAACCTAGATATGAAATAATATTTTATACTCGTGTTTTGGGAAGAAAATAAAATCAGTATATTGATACTATATTATGTATATACTTTCCTAGGTAAAGTGTATATCATATTCCAAAAGTAAGATATTAAATAAATCTTCACCCAGTTTAAGAGATCAAAGGGGTAAAGGAGTACTAAAACTGAAGACAGCAAGTTTATGTCTTCATTTTGTCCCCTCCCCTTTTCACCTCTTTTTTCTCTTTCTTAACCATTACATTTCCTTCTCCATGCCTTCTTTTTCTCTAGCCACTCTCCTTTGCTTTTTTCTCTTCAGTTGTCGTATGGAAATGAAGCGATAAGCAGTTGGTTGCTATAATATAAAATGCATTCTATTAAATAGAACAGGCAGAGAATGTCTACTAAAGCTATTTGTGAGTTTCTCCTGGGGCTGAATTATTCTTAAATGAATTAATCAATTACTCACTTTTATCTCCAGTGGAAACTTGTAAAGAATCTTTTAAAGGAAATTAAATGCTGAAATTGTCAGCCACCTTCTTAACTATTTTCAAGGAAAGGAGTTTAAAGTTCGGAAATGTCCATGATGACAACATTTCAATTGTTGTCAGTTTAAAATTCAAAATGAATACTTGTTTGTGTGTTATGAATATCAATTAGAATCTAACATTGAATGGTGAAGATGACTTTACAGCTTAAAGGTATTTTAACAACTAAGCACCTAGATTAACAGATTAATGACCACTGTCCACAAAATGGGATTATGGGAATTTATGGCTCATATATAAAAACTAGTAATTAATATAGGCTGTTTTTTAGAAACCTTTAATTAATGTCAGATTTTTCTTTTGATTTTTATAATTAATATGACATTTTACTGTAGTCATCAATAGGTTAAGTCAAAACTATATTAATATTTTCAATATTGTTGCCATATATGGTCTGGTGCCCCACTATTCATCTTGAGGTTCTTCACAAAATCCAAAGACAGATATGCAATGTGATTGATCCTGACTTAGCGCTCTCAACTCCAGTCACTTTCTCACTGACATGATGTGGCATCCCTCTGTCTTTTCTATAAATATTTTCATGGCATCTGCTTTGATGAGCTATTTTCCCTGTTGCCCTGACTGCAAGAATTTAAGTGTCCTACTAGGTTGGTATCTCTGTCCCACCTTCTTACTGTCAAAACAGTTAAATGTAACCACCTCTTCTACTCCAACAGCTTCTTCTCTCACACTTCCCGACAGTGAAACTCCCTTCTTCTTATTTGCTTCCCTGATAACTATAATCTTCAAAAATTTAAATGTAATGTCAATCAATATCTTCTGTTGCCTTGATCTCCGTTCTCATTTATATTCTTTCCTCAACACTCCCCCCCACATACCCAGTCTTTTTCCTTACTTTCACTCTCTGTAGCCCCTTGCGTACTAGTGGCACTCCAACCTTGTTTGGGGGTGAAATGCTGAAAAAAATAAAATAAAATTGCTGCCTAAATATACTATATCCAACATACACATCTTATTAAAAATAATGTCAGATTAAAAATATTAGTTAATTCATGATATATATATATATATATATATATATATATATATATAATATGGGTACACTCTTAGAAAAGTGATACACCTCTCTACTATATATATATATATATAACGTCATCCACAGACAGACTGTTTTGCTGTTTCACAGCTCATCAGTGTGGCTAGACATCCGGTTGCCTCATAGTTGACTCTCCCTCGAATTCGATGTATAAGGGTCAAGCAGATCAGTTCCTAGGAAACCGACAGCCCGACAACAGCACATGAGATTTTATTATAGTGGTGAAGGTTTCGTGCAGGACCATCCACACTTTTTGAAGGGTCGAATTCAGAGACCTGGTGCACTAAGTGCCACAAGGTCCCCAAACGACCCTCCGCAGGTTTTGTCCTTCTCCTAGACTAGTTGCCATCCAAGGCTATAGAACCCAGTCTGTCCTGCTATTTACCCATAGCTAGAGGGAGAAGAAGAGGATTCACACCTTTGCACGTAAGTGAATGTAATGGATTCGACTGGAATCGAACTCGGCTTTGCGATTCCTCAATCCAAGCCCCAATCCATTACTCCACCATGCCTCTTCATAATATATATATATATATATATATATATATATATATATATATTTCAGGCTTTCAAAAAAAGCAGGATGTTTATTCCCTCAACATTGATATCTGATTCCCTTGGCAATGTTTATTTCCAAGATTATAAACATATGGGAACCATATACAATGCGGTATTTATTATTTACCATTTTATAAAATAAATTTTTTAAAAAATCTTTTTATTCAAAAATTTATGGAAAAATTTACAAAATTATCAAAATATATAAACAAAGTACAATGCAATATTGAAAAAGTTTTAAATCATTGCTAATTTAAAAAAAAAATACCTAGAAAATCTACCAACAGATTAAATAAGCACTCTAATAAATAGTGTTTGACATCTTTGTTGTCAATTCTCAAGAATAAAGAAAAGGTATAAATTCACTTTCATATGTTTGGGTTTTATTAAAATTCTAATCATTGCTTTTTAAACAATAACTATTGCTGAGGGAGTCAAAAGTGTATACACTAATAGCAGTGTCAAGGGAATAACCATTCTTTTGACACACTGTTCTTTTTACAAGCACGGAGGTTAAACATTGTCTAACTGCAAAAAGACAATTACAAATCTTGGAGGTTGTTTACATTAAAAGAAAGCAACCCACTACTCGTTTTTGATCCTAGCCAGAAGTATCAGCCAATATGTAAATAAACCTATAATTTTTTATATTTAAAAAAAAAATACTTTTTCTGTCTGTGGCAGAATGCACAAGTCACACAACTGAAGGATTTAAGTCACTGGCCCAGATTTTCCAGGAGATAGGGAGGATTTTATGTTCTTCTGTGTGTCATGTCCCTTTAGAATATTGGCAATCATGGCTCTCCACTATTTCCTGTCCTTATAGCTCTTAATAATTTTTGTGTTTTGGACATCTCTCCCAAACCCTGTTCCGCCATCCAGTCGTCAAGTTCCTCAAATAGGTTGTGCTTTGTTTTCCACTGTGTCTCTTACTGTGAGTATCAAATTTTTGGAACCTTCTGTTCTCATTATGCACCCCAGAAATTTAAACTGTCTTTTCCTGATGTTAAGCATGTGTCCTTTTTGTTGCCATTGTCTCCAGGATTTTCTCGCATGTTTGGTCTATCGACAGGATAGAGAACCTAGTCTTTTCTGCTATCTAACCTATAGGGAGGGGGTGAAGATAGATTTATAGCTTTCCCAAGAGTATTTGCATGTAAGTCAATGTAACAAACTTGGCTTTCTGATTTCTCATTCCAAGCTTCAATACATTACACCACACACATTTTTTATGGGTACTATGCTGGTATTATTTAAATTCACATATTGCTGAGCCAAGATTAAGAAATAAAATTGCTGTTTATTACATTAAATATTTTTTTAATATCTCTTTTGTTTTTTTTTGATATTTTTATAAACTTGTGAGTACTGTTTTTTGTTTGTTTTTTCATCTTTCATGGAAAATTATTGACATATTCATTGTTGTAAAACTGCAAATACACTGATGGAAATTTGAGCTAGGCTTTTGATAAAAAATTTAAATGATCTAAAAAAGAAAATGGACTGTGTTGTGAAAATGCAGTTCCTAATAAATACTTAATATTAAATCTTGTGTCATTACATGAATAAATGACTTTTTTATACTTCATCAATATTATAGAAAATTATTGTCCCTAATTTCTCAAGAATTTTGCAAAACAACATTTAAAATTAGATTTAAACATTAAAGAAAACATGAAAATAAAAACTTCAAAGATTCGGACATCTGGCAAAAAGATTTCTTTTAAAACAAGCCATTTCAGAGCAAATACATTGAGTTGGGGTCTGAGATCGTACTCACAGGGGTGAAACCAAATTCGAGCAAATTGGTTTTATTATATGCCAGCCGCATGTTCATTTCAGTTTCCAAGTACAGACAGGCAAGCACCATCAGTGGGGGGGGGAGGTAAATGAAGATTTTTTTTTTTTTTTCTAAGTATGTGAAAATATTTGTATGAATATCCTGTTACAGCTATAATACTTAGGGTGTCTATAAATTCCTTGTGCAGTTTAGATTTCTAATAACTTCTCTTCTATAGAAGGTATAAATAACAAACAAAATGCAAATGAAAGCAAATTTATTCAAGATATAACACGTTTAGTTTACAAAGACTGCTAACTCTCGACATAGCTGCCATTTTACTCCTAAATATATTCTGTAGTTTTTCTTGAGGCAATAAACCGAGTTATCCAAGTCTGAAGATATTTTTGGAAAAAAAAAAAAGCAAACTAAATTTTTATAGCTCTCCACAGGAAATCGAATGTGGCTATTTATATCTTACATAGAGGAGAAGAATTACTAAAAATTTATTCCGCACATATCAATTCACCTGCAATGAAATGCTATCTGTATCTATAAAGTTTCAAAAGTTAGTCTATAAAACCATGGCACTATCTCTCTTTTTGATAATATTTTGAGTCTATATGCTGTTCTGAATGTAATGGTTGAAGACTTATGCAAATGAGATGCCAACTTATTTGAAAAACAAAACAAAAATAAAAATATTTAAAAAAAAAAATAAAAAGAAATCTTGAGATCATTCATTACTTTTGATATACAAAGGCACAACAAAAGTAAATAGACATTTTCGTTTTCAGGTAAGAGGCTTTATTCAGTGATTTTAACTATTCTAATAATAATTCTAATTATATATATAAAATAATATTCTAATAATAATTCTAATTATATATATAAAATAATATTCTAATAATAATAATTCTAGAAGATTATGCAAATCACTGTTTGGCAACATGTTAAAAGAAACTTCATTTGCTAATTGAAACTAGAATTAAAAATTAAAATTTGTTGGATATGGCATGAGCATATTTTCAAACTTACTTTCTTTCAGGCAATGAATATAGGAGGCATTTTATTTTCTCTTAGGGGAATATACAATCAGGATGCATTCAAAACCTGAAGTAAAGTTTTTCTTTTTCTTTTTTTTTAACGAGCCAGAATGGCCTAACTATATTCTATGATTTATTTCGCGAGATGACCTCCTGTAGTGTGAGTGGCCATGGTTAAATGTAAGTAAATGGCAGAACTGCCCAACAAACAGAATTGACAAAGTTTGCAATGAATAATAACAAGAAAAAGAACAGGGTGTTATTTTGGAATAAAGTGTTGCTGCTGACACTTGAATTTGAACATAGATTACCAGTGAGCAAACACAGGCGATCACATTATTGAATTAAGTGGATCATGTGACTATAGAGGAAGTGCATATATAGTCACATGACATCTAGATTGATCTCCAGTTCTAGTCTATTCTCTATACTATTCAGATCTGCATTTCTAGTCTATCCTCTTTACTATATGGGCCACTATTCTCTACTCCATTCACTATACTATTTCTCTATTCAGATCACTATATGGATTATTATTATTATTGAAGTGAGTATTATCGAGCAAGTACTATTAGTATGAGTCCTATTCAAAGGTGTCTGACACCAATATTGTTCAGTATCTGTCTATATTTCTGAAATGAGGTATTATGTACATTATTTACATTATTCGAACTATTGTTCTCATCTTTGTCGCCATATTTATTATGACATTTCGGCCGTTGTATGCTCCGGCCTTCTTCAGGTGGTTGGAATGTCAAACTGAACCCTTTATTTCACTCACTGGGGTAGACTGTTCTAGTTCCATGTGTCATGTTTAATGGATGTCAGTTATCAGTTATCTCCTGTCCTCAAGGACTCATGGCACAGTGGATAAAGGTGATGATTAGATCCAGTGTCAGGACCCAAAGAGTGTGAGTTCAATACCTGGTTAAGGCAGTGGAGAACTTGGAGAGGGGAATTAACAGGAGATAACTGATAACTGACCTCCATTAAACATGACACGTGGAACTGGAACAGTCTACCCCCAGTGAGGTTCAGGGTTCAGTTCGACATTCCAACCACCTGAAGAAGGCCAGAGTGTACAACTGCCGAAATGTAATAAATATGGCAACAAAAATGAGGACAATAGTCTGAATAATGTAAATAATATACCAATATTGTTTCAACAGCATACTGTAATTACAAAGTCTCTACTACAACGAGCATTATGAAGTAACAACGCATATTTGTTGACATCGCAAAACAGGGCAAAAATTAATACAAATCAAGCAAATGATATATGCAAAGTAAATTAACAGTAATAAGGCAAAGCAAGAGGAATATGGCAAAATGTTCACAAACTAAGAATTAGGGTTGACACACAAGAGCAAGTTCAGATAAGGGAACGTAGCTTTCTGACTTAAAGACAAGACAGACGGGTCTGTGTCATAGGAAACTGAGAAATGGCCTGTTTTATTAGCTACAAAGAAATCCCAAGATGCATTTATGTGTATCTGCCTATAAATTGGGGAGGGGAAGTGTTTGTTTTTTTTTGTTTTTTTTTTTTCATTCATTCCCAGCCAGATTTTCAGAACAATAAATACACATTCCCAGCCAGATTGGAACCAAGAAATTTGTTAGTGAAATTCACTTAATACTTTTTAATTCACTTAATAGTATTTATGCGTTTGTCATGACTGAGTATATTTTTGCTTTTTCTCTGCTGTACAAAATGCAGCTCTGTCCTCCACAGAAAGGTTGATTTTCATCATGGATGATCAAAAAATATTGAAAGCAGTCAATATATAGACAATATTTTGATATTTTGCTGAATTAATGTCAACACTCTACGTCCAGAAACTTCAACTGACCAACAGTCCAAATTGTTCTTCTCCTTATTAGTGAAGATCTGGTATAGTTAGTTACAGGTGATTAAAATGAAATTCATAATTGTTTGCAGTTTGAAAATTGAGCAAATGTGAATTTATTTCAAAAAATGACTGTAATCCATAATGCCAAGTGTTGGTTCACTATCTCAGAATGGGGACTTGGCTAAAAACTGGCTTTCTTTTGGCTGTCCTGCCATAATAAGACATATGCTTAAGATGGCATGAAGTTCTTGGGTTGACTTAGATTCATAATGCAAAATCACCTGGAAAGAGAAGAACTTTTTCTGATATGCTCTGTTGACTTGAATTTGGTTTCTTTTCATTCATTAGGAAATTGCAAATTACTTCACAACTGAAAACATAATTCTCAATTTTTATGATGATGTTAGCTTATTTTAGCGTCAGCCTTTCTAGCAATAGACTTCTTTTGAAATTTGATAATTCCTATGCTCTTAGGTTACAGGACATTTTAAAATGATTCTTTTCTGTAATGGAATAGTGCATAAATCTTTTGTTTTTATACATTGCCTCTTTACAACATGCTTACATTTAGTTCTTATAAATCGTATAAGTTGGTTGAATTCTCTTGAAATTGAATAAAGCCTTTCTAAAGCTTATAGTGTTTCATTTCAGTTTATTCAACTTGTCAAGACAAAACTATGTAAACAAGTTAGAGGCCCAAGTGATTGGATATCAGTATTTATTAACATCAGGCTGAATAATTTAGCTAACGAGTTAGATAAATACAACATTTTTAGCACCTTGTGCTTAAAGAATGCAGTAAACATGGACTTTCGTTCCTGAAAAAGACCTGTGTGTAAAAAGGTTGTTTTTTCCATGACATCGCTTTTATTTTAACTACACCTCGGCAATATTTATTTTAAAACAAAAGTGATAATTAGAATTGTAATAAAACTTAAATATATTTAAATTTATACATTTTTTCCTCTTGAGAATTTACAACAAAAATGTTTTTTTTAGTAGATTGTTTATTTACAAGAATAATTTTATATTTACAACATTGTAAAATGTAATACAATTGTATTAAAACTACTACTGCAATGCAATATTTATTATTTACCAATTTATAAATAAATAAATATGAAAAAAATTTTTATTCATAAATTTATAAACATTTACTAAATTATTAAAATATGTAAAGCAACTATTAAGAAATCATTATTATTTAGCATTTTATAAAGTTTGAATCAATTGGCAATGAGCCAATCTTTTGCCAACCATTCCAATAAACAATCTGATAAATATATAGTATTTAATATTTTTGTTGTAAATTGTCAAGAACAAAGAAAATGTATAAATTCAATTTCAAATGTTTAGGTTTTATTAAAATTCTAATCATTGCTTTTTAAAACAATAAACATTGCTGATGAGTGAAGGTAGTTAAAATAATAGTGTTCTCAATGGAAAAAATGTCTTTTTGGCACGCCATTTTTTGTGGTCATGAAGGTCTGTTTGTCAAGAATGCTTACCAACAATTTTGTCTAAGAGGCTCAGACAAACTATTCACTGCTTTTTGAGGCCAACAGGCTAACCCTAACCCTAACCCTAACCCTAACCCTAACCCTAACCCTAACCCTCTACCAATGTCAAGTTATACCATTATTCATTCATTTATTCATTTAATGCATTTTATGCTGCTGTGGTCACCACACTCCCCTCCATCTCACAATTGTGGTTCATGGTGACATGCAATAGCTTGCCCGTTCCTTTTGCACCAGAGATGTTGAGGTTTCCCTCTCCCTCCTCTCAGAAGTTAAAGGCAACACCTACAAGAGAGTGGGTGTTTTTAATTTAGAGTTTTCCTTCTCCTAGGATGGTGATGGTACATGGTAGCCGTGCATTGCCCAGTCTACATGTTCCCCTCTTTCAGTCGTACCAACAAGAATCAAAGGAATACAGGGCATTATATTTGGAGATAATTTGGCTGCAGGCATTTTCGGAAAATTGTCAATGTTGATAACCAACACTGTCTGGATTTACTTCCATAGGTTTTTCCATGTTTTTGGATATGACCGCAATGCAGCAGAGATTTAAAATTTTCCTTCCTCTAGATGTATCATTTAGTGTAATAAACAGACTAGCAATCTTTCAGGAAACTAAGGTTGACTTTATTGCTAAACACAAACTGAAAGACTCTTAGGCTTGTTAAGACACCAGGGCTGAGGCTGACAGGGACCAAAAAAAAAAAAAAAACAGGTTTTGCCCAACATCGCATAGAATGGGCTGCACTAGAGAAGGTTTTGCCCAACATCACATAGAATGGGCTGCACTAGAGAAGGTTTTGCCCAACATCGCATAGAATGGGCTGCACTAGAGAAGGTTTTGCCCAACATTGCAAAGAATGGGCTGCACTAGAGAAGGTTTTTCCCAACACTGCAAAGTGCTATAATACCAAAATGTTAATCTAAAAATGCAAATCATTTTCTTAAATAGCCTTGTCAGATCAAGACTTTCACATGGATGTTATGCACGGTGACAAGAAATATTTAAATAGTCAGTTGTATGTAACCACTTTTTCAGACCAACAGTTAAAAATAGCTTCAATTAAATAAAGCCTGTAGGTCTTAACAAGGATTATCCTTCATTAAACCTTTTGAACTGGCAGCTTATGGCCACATCTCGTTGAAACACTTGTTCCCATATAATCACTGCTTAAGCAACATTAAATCTGGTCAGTACCTAAATGGGTGACTGCTTGGGAACACCAGGTGCTGTAAGCTTAAATGTGCAGGCAGTGTAATGGATAATGACTCGGAATTGTTAATCGGAAAGTTGAGTTCCATTTCCAGTTGAAGTTGTTATATTCATTTATGCATAAATACCGTTAGGAAAGGTATGAATCCACCTCTTCTCCCCCCAGCTATGGGTTAATTAGTAAGACATATCACTAAATAATTATCACAAAAATAATTCTTACAATCTAAAAATATTTTCTGGCTTTAAATAACCCACAAAGAGTTGATAAACTGTAAAAAAAAAATGGATCCTTCAATCAATCAATTTTGGACTGACAGAAAGAAAGAACTTTATGAAATAAAAGGACCAGATTGGTCAACTCTATTGAATGCCTTGGACTGATCTAAATTGATCAGTGCAGATTCACTATCAATTTGCTCAATGATCAAGCATACCAAATGAAAGTTGTCCTGAATAGTCCTGCCCTTCACAGCACAAATCTGTTCAGAGCTAATTAGACTAGAGAGGACAGCCTGCAAATTGCTGGCTAAGATCTTGGCTAAAATCTTTGTATTTAATATCATCAAAGGCCAAAAGTTACCTATCCCATTTCCACCATTCTTGTCCTTGTGTGACAACTTGATCACACCCCTGGTAAAGCGTTGAGATATAGACCCCTGCTTCATCCAGTTGTTGTAAATCTGTTCCAGCAGAAGAACAAGAACAGGCAACTGTCTCAAGTACATTTTGTAAGGAAGACTATCTAATCCCAAAGTTTTGTCTTGGTCTACCAACTTCAGTGCTTCTCAGATTTCCAATTCTGTTATGGGACCTGTTATATTCAGTGCTAATAGGAATATATACTTGAAAAACAAGGTGGATAAAATAAGTAAAGGTTTATTGTAAAAAAAAAACCCAGTACAATAATAATTAAAGTAACAGTTATATACAAGGTCATCACAAGTCAATCCAGTAGCGAGTGCTACTATTGGAAGGTTGGTAGTTCTTGTGTAAGTCTGAGTTTTACTCAACAGATCCCAGCTAGACTCTGTAGTCCGTTGACTTACAGGTACTTATAAGTAGTTACTACCTATAGTGTAGTCACTCATGGGGGTGACCGGTTATTCCATTACATGAGGACCATTACACTGAGCCACTTCAGCTGCCTCGAGGTGGGGAAAGTTGGCCAAATAGGCATCAAACAGTGCAGTGTTCAGATCAGGCTCCCTGGTGTACAGATCCTGAAAGTAGTCACAAAAACCTTACACATACCCACATTTGTCATGGTTTGCTTATCTAGCAATCTGACAATATGTCTATTGGATATGTTTCTAACTTTCTCTGCACACAATTAAGTGGCCATATTCATTGATAGACATTTTCAAATTTCCCTTTAACTTCAGGACATGCTACATGTGTACGATCCACCATGCATTGCTTCACAAACTCACTATCTGAAAAGGCTTGTTTGGTGAGGTTGTGAGCTACAATGAAAGTGGCCTCTGTAACCCTATCCTGAAGACCAGATTGCTTGACGAATATCAATTGTTGTTTCTTAAGCTTCATAACAATCTCTGCAGCCTTTCCTTATGTTCTTGGAAAAATTGTTGCAAAATTCTTCATGTTTAGTTTGGTTGTGCTGTTTCAGATTATATTCCTTAAACACGGCAATTGTTTCATTGCAAATTAAGCATACTGCTTTATTATCTGTGTTGCAAAAGAAGTATTTATGTATTCAGTTGCCATGAAATACGCAGCATTCATCACCAGCCTTGCACTTCTTTGAAGGATTTTCATGGTTCCACGAGGTAAGAAATTTACTGACTTGACTGTTACAAGGACAATATCAAAAGAGAAAAGTAAATAAAAAAAAGTGGGTAGGTTGACTAATTGCACATGCATAGCATGTTGTAAAACATATAGGTCTGAATCTATTGCACAAGAAAGGCAAGTCTCGACCCAAGACAGCAGTTTACTTTGACCATGTTATGAAATATTAGATGTGCTTTTTTTTTTCTAAATGTCTTGACAAGCCACAGAAAACTTCATGCCAGGCCACATTTGGTCTGTAGGCCACAGTTTGCCCAGGACTGCTTGCCAAATCCGCAAAGACAAGAGCACTCGCTGCATCCAAAGACTTGCTGACTAGCCAGGAAACACCTCTTAAAAGTCCATCAAAATGTGCTGAATTGAGGACAAACCTCTTAGACAGAATGTATTCATGGTGGATGAATGGTAGACTTATAGATATGTAAGATAGATTCTAGAGAAAATTTGTCTAGCACAGCACAGTGAACCAATTTTCTTAGCAGTTGACCTAGCAATGGATTCAGTATAGTCTTTCCACGAAGATGCAATGAGTCACTCTCTTGGAGGTTAGCATCAGGTGTCTTGTGTATTAGCATGGGAGAAACAGCTTCTCTTCCATCTTGGCTTTCTCACCATGGAACTGTATGTTAGCATCAGTATACCCGTTTGAATAACCATCACCTTTGGTAGATAAAGTAGGGACCATCAAGAAAAATCCTCAGTATGTTCACATTTGTTATTTGGATGAAAGATCTAATGTCTCTCTGACAGTCTGGTTCCTTCAGGAAACATACAGGAATTTAATCTTGTACCTGAAGAAAAAGCCATGACTCCCAGTCTTGTGACTACAAGAAGCTTTGTAGAAGTTGTGCTTTTCATTTTGCAGCCAAAATCTCCTTAATCTAAAAAGTACATATCCCTCCAAAAATACCAGTTTGTCATCAGATGTAAACTTCAGAGAAGATTTGCAAGGAACACACTCAATCTGAGCTTGTTCCCTGAACACTAAATGAACTGAAATAAACAAGTTTCATTATTTATTTCACTTGAAAACTAAATGCTGCTTTGCGCCATATTTCTCTTTTTGGTAGGCAGATTGTAATGGAATAGTAAATAAACATTTTATTCTTGGACCCACCCTCCTTACAGCATATTTATATTTAGTTCTTAGAATCTGTTGAGATTTGTGGGAGAAGGACACCTAACTGATTGCTCTCCCAACAACTATGGTAATTACAGGGAGAGAGTGGAAAGGGGTGCAAGGTAACAAAAAAATAACATTGCCTCAGAAACCACAGCAACTCAGGGAACAAAATACCCATGGGAATGACTTCACAAGAAACCATGTCTTACCAACTGCTGTTTTCCACCAGCTTTTATTGGCATGGGGCATCTTACAAAGACCCAGATCTTGACCAGTTGCAGAGTGGCCTGTATCTAGCTAAACATGTCAAACTGTCTCACTGCTAATGGGAAAAATCAGGATGTAACTGGTGTTGACAAACATGTCCACATGCAATATGAAGCCTCTTTTGCATTTGTATTGATGCACATTTGCAACACTCCCCGATCTCCTGATCACAGATACGACAGCCTAGAGTGGGTTTCTTTCATTAAGTGCTTCTCTGAAGTGGGACTGGTTTGTGTTCCTCCACCTCGTCCACATGTGATTCTTCCTCCATGGGATCATCTGGCCTATTCCCACTTGTAAGGATTTCATCCTTACAGTCGGACATATTTTCGCTACTTGTCGAAGATCGTGAACTCAGAGAAGGACAAAATCCCTGACATGGTGGGGCATTCCATCCAGTAAAACTTATTGGGGGGGGGACTAACAAGTCCAGTAATTTCTTCCTTTCTGAATGTTGTTGTTGTACACTGGTTCAGTACCTCCAACCTTGTAGATGGTTGACGTACTGAATCAATCCTATTAAGCCAAACTTTGTATCTGTAGACTTGATTTCTGGGTGCAGTCAGTGGTGAGGTGTCATTTTTGGGGATTACATTGTACCAGTAGGTAGCCTCTTCAACACTACACTTTGTCCTGGTTGCAATCTTCTTGACACTTCTGTGAAACTGCTCTGTTATTCTATTTCTTGCTGTGCCATGTGTGCATCGGTATCGCAAATGCCCATCCCATACATAGGCAAAGGCCCAAAACTCCCTGCTGAGGAATGCGGTGTCATTATCTGTGAGCATCTCATGTGATGGTCCTCTGTCACAGAACCAAGACTCCAGGTGATGTATAATACTCAATGAGTGTTGGTGGTGTAATGGCCACCACATAGAAAAACGTCACTAGCTGAAATCTGTTAGTGTCAGCTAATTGCTGCAGTAGTGAGTGATATCAATGCCAAGTCAATACGAAGTACTGTTCACTCCCAGTCTGCCCTTTTTTGAATGGACTGGTACAGGATCTATTGTGCACTCTACAAAGGTCCCAATGTCTGATTTTACCATGGACTTTGTCACGGAAGGACAAACTCTTCTCACAAAATATATGATACACCTTATTCCTGGATGCCCACTATGTTGTTGTACTTCCATTATCTGACTGGGACTCATGGTATCAAGGAAAGCAGCACATGTTGGTGTTTCTTTGCTGCAGAACAGTATGGCACCAGTCTGCATGATATGGATGCCACCTAATGCAGTTATTGCATCTATTCCGGCAAGTAAGTTAAAGCCTAGAGGTTTGTTCCCACCATAAGGCCATCAACTTTGACTGAATTGCCACTGTCTGTGCAGATATTAACAGCCCCAACACCACAGAACGTCCACATTCTGCCACTGATCGTTTCACATCTATTGTGCTTTCCAGTCCATAACTGGCATTGCTCTGTACTAACGGTCGACCAAGAACAGCCAGAGTCAATGAGATCTGAACACCATTTGCTCTCAACCAATACATTGATTACGAGCAGCACCACATTTATCTCTGGATGGAGAATTAAAATTTCCACGATATATGGCCCAGTTTGTCACAGCAATAGCACCTTGTGGCATTGTTTTCTCATTGGATCGCACTTTGCCTAGTTTGTCAACTCAAACAATATCTAGCCAAGTGATTAGCACCACCTCATTTGTGGCAGATGATATTGCTCTGTATATCATTGGTAGAAGCCAAGTCTGTACTAAGTTACTTAGGCTTTGCAGCCTTGTACAATCAATTCTGTTGCCAGTGTATCATCCTTCAGTATGACTTTAGTCTGGTTTAATAGTTGGTTGACATCCAGTACATCCATTTGAGAGGAAGCTCAAAGCAGCTTTATGACATGCTCCAGCAACCCTGCTACATGCAAGTCCACAGTTAGGAACCCCTCCATACAAGTTTGACAGTCTGCGGAGGTCTGCCAAGTAAATTTTGACAGATTTGTTTGAATTCAAATGCCTAGCTGCAAAGTGGTCACATGCTATGAATGGATCTGTGACAAAGGCAATGTACAGGGCATCCCTGATGTAGCCTACATCATTTCTCTCTTCCTTGCCAAGTTTTTGGAACACAGCAAATGTACCTCTCATCAATTGGCAGAATGCTAGCAATGTTCTTCATGCTGCACAATTCACAGACCAGTTCAGCCTTTTCAAACCATTCAACAATAGTGAGACCCCCGTCTGAAGCATCAAATTCTGGGATTAGTTTCAGGTCAAACTTGTTGTCAGTCATTAGTGCCGAAATAGCTTGTAATGTAAACAAAGAGTCTGTTGAGATTTGTGGAGGGGGGAACATCTAACCAATTGCTCTCCCAACAACTACGGGGATAATAGGGAGAGAGGGGAAAGACAGGAGGTAACAAAACATAACACTGCCTCAGAAACCACAGTAATGCAAGGAACAAAATACCTATGGGACCAACTTCACAAGGCACTGTGTTTTGCTACTGCTGTTTTCCACCAGCTTTTATTGGCATGTGGCATCTTACAAAAACCTGGATCTTGACCAGCTGCAGAGATGCCCGTATGTACCAAGACATACCAAACTGTCCTGCTGCAAACAGGAAAAATCCAGATGTAACTGGTGTTGACAAACATGTCTGCCTGTAATATGTGGCCTCTTTTGCATCTGTACTGATGCATGTTCACCACAGAAATTGTATAAGTTTGTTTACTTCTCTTTCAAGTTGAAGAAATCCTTTCTAAAGTTTATACTGTTTCATTTCACTTGAGTTTTAAGTAAAATAATTCTCAATAAGTATAGCTGCCTCCTTTTTTTGTAACTCGCTCCTTATAACATATTTTAAATTATAAGAGTTTGACTTTTCTTTCAAGCTGAACAAAGCCTTTCTAAAGGTTGTTTCATTTCAACTTATTTAACTTGCCCAAAAGAAAATGACGAAAATGAATTAGAGGCCTAAGTGTCTAGATGTCAACCCATGTTCTACTTTTGGCAGAGGATAACTGGCATTGGAACACAATATTTACCAATTTAAATCAAAACTAATAGGGAACGATATTCAATAAATATTGTGTCTTCAAAGTGATTATATTGAGGAAATTTCTTTGTCATGGCCCATTCAACCAGTCAGTTCTAAAAATATCAATAAAACTCCCTTGTCTTATAATTGGCAATGCTATTGTGAACATGGCATCATCACTAGTCAGTATTTAAACCATAGCACTGCCCCCCCCACTGCGGGGCAAAGGGTATCCTATATTCATTTCAGAGATAAATCTCTTCAACTTCTTTCATTTTAGTTGAGTTTTAAAGTAAATTATCAGCAAATATATCTTTTTTTCATATTTCCTTTTTGAGATGAGGAATTGTTAATATGCTTTAATTTATTCAAACTGTTACTCTCATCTGGAATATGCAGATGTTATTCTGGACACAACATTTCGACCAAGTACTCTTTTGCCATCTTCAGGTGTATAGATCAGCTATAACTAGTATCAGAAATAAGGAAATTGAAAATAGACGTTGCCCTAGAGGTAGTTTTTACCCAATGTCACAAATTAATGCAAAGCTAAAACATTAACTTTAAAACCTTGAGTTATGTTCTTAAATCAGCTCATCAGCTTATTTCAGCATTACCATTTGCTCATTTGTGTAAAAGTCTGTTGCATTTGCTTTTGCAGAAATGCTCTAGAGCAGGGGTCGGCAATCCCAGGCCACATTCTGTCTGTGAAGGATTTTTGTCTGGCCCATCAAATTAACACCTTGGCACTAATTATCTAATTAATTTGTAGAACAAGTGGCAGAAAAATGTTAGTTGGATTTAATTGACTTACAAATACTAGGAATTGTATGTTTTTATGTATATAATGCCTTACATTAATTGCAAAACTCCAAGTTTCATGTTGAAGCAATTGTCAAGTGCTGTAATTATTATTTTTATTTTGAGTTGATCCAAAATAAAAAATAATTCCAGCATTTGATTTTGCTTCAACATGAAACTTGGAGTTGTGCAATTAATATAAGGCATTATGTATGTTTCTTTAAAGTGAACATTGAAGTCATTTATTTGTTTATTTATTTATTTGGGTGACATTATTTTGCTTGTTTTTATTTATTTTTATTTTTTATATATTTATTTATTTTAATCGGTGTTTTATTAAAATAGTAAAAATTTGTTTGTATCGATAATTTAATAGTTTTGTTT
The DNA here is from genome assembly GCA_963932145.1 of Acanthosepion lycidas. Taxonomy (NCBI): domain Eukaryota; kingdom Metazoa; phylum Mollusca; class Cephalopoda; order Sepiida; family Sepiidae; genus Acanthosepion; species Acanthosepion lycidas. The sequence goes on along the minus strand of OZ010597.1, from coordinate 95,525,997 downwards.
TGATTTGGGAAGATAATTAAAGCTATTTATTCAATTTTGGGATTGATCGCAGTAGTTTATTCTAACTATTATTTTGGCGGGAGCAGTTTTTAATTTATTTCATTACTTCATTTATTTATTTGGATTGATTATCTTGTTTTTTCTAATGATTAATTTATCGGGATCGGTTTGTTAGTTTGCTAATAATCTCACCCAAATAAATAAACAAATAAATGACTTCCGGCAAAATAACTGCCAGAATAGACTACCCACAATGCACCATGGACCAATATATATAAATAGCTGAGAAAAAAAAACACACTCATGGTCTGACGATTGTGTCTAGCATGAAACAGCCTGTTGCCTCTAAGTGTTGACTTCAATAGATATACAAGCAAGGGATTGTATATGAATACATACAAATATTCTATGATAGATTGTATGTACACGTTCCACGAGGTCGAGTGGAAGTTTGCAGCCCAACAGTCTTTCAAAATAAGGTGCTTTCCCTAGGGGACCTCTGTTCATCCTGATTTGTGGCAGTTCAGGGTCAGATCACAATGATGGAATGTAACTAGCATGGTCTTCGAGGCATTGAATGTAACCAGCCAGTTTTTACTCCATTAAGTATTTCATGCAAGATCAGAAGAGAGATCAGTCACCAATCTCTGAACATCGAGAGTTTTAGATGTATGCCCGTATATAGTCGTATCATTGACATAGATGTTTACAAATGATCTTAGGCAGATCATTTATGAAAATCAGAAAGAGGGTTGGTCCAAGGTGTGACCCCTGGGGATTGCCTGCATTGACTTCTCAGGCTCCAGTGTGTGTGTGTGTGTGTATATATATATATATATATCTCCATAGACACTTAACGATGTAGCAATAACACCATTTATTCTTTAGCTGAACCAGACAAGAGAGTATCAGTTTAATATCATCATCCGCTTAAATTTGACATCCCAACCATACCTTGACTTGACCTCTTTCCGAAAGTAACTGTTATGTTGATACAAATTGTTAACCCTTATGCCCCTTATTTAAATAATTTCTCTAGGTGTTTCCATAGTAATTAATTTTACAAATGAATATGCTTATAAAGACACAAAAATTTCAAGATTAGTTATTCCAAAAATTTCACTTGAAGATGAAACAGAGCGTGATGCTTTAATTCTGTTTAATTCTAATAATTATATTGAAGTTTTCAGCTCTTGTTTTTGAAACATGAGAACTCTTATGTAGTGAAGGAATCATATTTTTAAAAAATAATTACATTTTAGGCTCTACTTTTGTATCAAGCACTGTTTTTTTAAAAATAAATACAAAAATACTAAAGAACTTTGGATTATTTATTTAATGAGTTCTTTCCTATTTTCTACATATTTGCATATATATATAATATGGTGGGAGTCAACTCATGACTGAGTAATCTCTTGCACTCAAACTGTCTTAATTTTTTTTTTCACACATTTTAAATATCATCACTTCATTACAGACGATATCTTAAATGACTTTTGAGATCTGCAAGAGTCTTGCAGTTCTTCCTACATTGTCAACATGTCTGTCTTCCTGCTGCAGCTTGCCCTTCTGTCTGTAGAAATGTTGTGTGAGTCTGCTTGCTGATCGACACACTTTATCATAGATTGTACATGTATGATCATCGAGGTTGTCATATTGGTCGTTGACGTCACAATGACTCCACGTGCGGCCGAGAAGACCTGCTTTTGAAAAACAAATGCGGTTAAACAGATCAGACGTAAGAAACTCATTCGATCCATGTTCGGGGGGGGGGGGTTGATGCCTCTCATATACCTGCCTGCACCTTTTATTGTGCATATTCTATCCTGCTGTTCTCAAAATTCTTGACATGAGTAGCAATCAGATTTTTCCATGTTTGCTGATCTGATGCATGTTCTTCCCAGATGTCTAAACCTATGTGTGTCTTTTTGAGTGTGTCCTTCAGATACTCTTTATAGTGCTTGAGGGGCTTATGCTCCAGTTGTTTCCCTGTGCTAACTCACAATACATAACCTATATATATATATATATACACACACACACACACACCTTGACAGTAGACAATATAAGTATCATAAAAACTTATATCTTGAAACCATCATGTAAACTATTAATAAACTACAGCTGGCAACAAGGCCTCTGATTAGGAGGTTTTGATGGGTGTGCAGCCACCTCTTATTTGCCGTTCTACCCAGGTACACCCAGACATGAGATGGTAGCACCTGTTAGGGTCCCAGCTATTGGCAAATAGTTAACCCCCAAACTGGGGTCAAAACACTATGAAAGTATGAAAATATATTTTTATAGTAAAAATACCAGCAATACATTTTCATAGTAAAAGAATTACCAGCAATACATTTTTGGGAAAAAAAAAATTCCTGCAATACATTAAAATTAAATTATAGCATTAAATGACCGATATGGAGTTGATATGCTGCTAAACAAACATACATATATATTCATCTATAGACAAATTGTTTTGCTGTATCACTGATCATCAGTGTGACTAAACATCTGATGGCTTCAATCCGGGATTGAAACTCAACTGATTTGACACCAGTCAAAGACTCTTACCCTTAGGCTATCAGCTCATGACAAAGAAAGGGAATTTTTAACACATTATATACATGATATATAAACACCATACTGGCCACCATAGCACTCAATTCTTATGAAGAGCAATGCATTAAAGCAGCAGCAGCTGTTAAAAATTCCTTTTTCTCCATAGTACTCAATCGTCATATATTTATAGTCATCCACAGAGAGACTGTTTCACTGTATCACAGCTCTTCAGTGTGGCTGGACAAGTATTTGCTTCAAGCTGGGATCGAAACTCGACCAATTTGACATCATTTAGAGACTCTTATCCCTAGGTTATCAGTGTACGCTATGGAGAAAGGGAATTTCTGATGCATTATATATGAGATATAAGCATTATCAGCCGCCAGAGTGCTCTATTCATTGCAAAGAGCTTAGCAATATATTTAATAGACCAGTTATAAAATTTGAAGAATAAGAAGCCAACAAAATTATACCAATATTGCCAATAATGCATGGTCATCTTGAAATGTGATTTGCAGGTCGGGAACACTAGAATCAAGCAGACGGGGAAGTTTAAATATCTGGGAAGTGTTTTGACAGAGGATGGTAAGTGTGACACTAAGATCCATAGATGTATTAGGATGGCCAAGGATGCAATCTGGGCAGAGTATTGCAAGACTGGAGGATTTCTTTGGTAACAAAGAAAAGAGTACTGAGCTGTTATGTGACATCTGCCCTCCTTTACAGCAGCCAATGTTGGACGATTTCCTCAAAGATAAAGAAGAGACTCAAGGTGATTGAGATGTGATTCTACAGAAAGATGCTAAGGATATCATAGACCGAGTGTGTGAGCAACGATGAGATCTTAGAGAGGATGCAAACAAGGAGGAGGCTTATACTTAACCTCAGGAAGAGGCAGCTGAAGTTTCTGGGACGTATAATGAGGGCTCTCATGGGTCGAATAGGGGGAACAAGAGACATGGGAAAACAACATGACATACCTAGTGGGCTTAATCAAGTGGATGACAGAACGTGGTCAGTTAGAGGTGGCAGAGGGAAGGAACTCGTTGAGGTCTGCAAGGAATAGAAGGAGATGGAGAACCACAATCACCTAAGTTCTGAAAGGACATGGAACATAAAAAGAAAGATTGCCAATGAAATTGATGTTTATTGTATATTAACCTTTTGACTGAACTGAAGCACGAAGAGATTTTAAGTCATAATTTTCAAACGTACCTGTGTTCTTTTTCAACAATATGAGGAATAAACAAAGAAGTGGGATTTACTCTTCCAAGGAATGCTGTTGGTTAGACATCTGCCTTTCATTTTAATTATATATATATAAGGTTGGTGCAAAAATAATGTCGTTTTCTCACATATGTTACTATGTGAGAAAACGACATTATTTTTGCGCCAACCTAATATATAGGAAGTAATTCTAGTCTAGAAGAAACCTCACCAGAATGTAGAAAGCACTGGACGGCCGTTTTATCCTATATTTGGGACTCATCAGCAGTGCGCATCCACTACTGAGAATTGAAACCTGGACAGCTACATTGACAAGCAAACATCATACCAACTGTACTAACAGGCCTCGGTGACAAAGAGGTAGCGAACTAGACTCAATATTGCGCCACTTATTCACATATTCCATGGTGGAACTCATCCAAGTTCCTTTACCCATATGACTGTGTCTCCGAGAGCCACGACTATCATCACCAAGCCACTCCATCCAGAGCATATATATATATATATATATATATATATATAATGTTAACAGCAAGTAATGTAAGGCTTGTAAAGCTGTAGCAGAAGTGTTAATGATTGAAATGAACTTGATACAATATGAATTTAGAAAAGGTTAGATAATTTCCCTATTTGTTGCGTCTTAAGATTGTATGAATTTTTCTATATGTATTTTACAAAACCACACAGTGGAGATCAGTATAATTCAAAGCAATCAATTCAGAAATGCCTAAACTTCATAATTTCTAATTATGTAGTGGATGGAACCAGTTGAAAACACTGCTGAAAAGTTCTTGGACCAACCAAGAAACCCTTCCAAAAAGAATTGTTTGGTCATTTGATCAGATTTTGGGAAGTTGGTGAGGTTGAGAACTTTTTAGTACACCCTTGTATTTAGTGGGAGAAACAGAGCTTTAAGCTGTTTTATATATATATATATATATATATATATATATATATATAATTTCCTAATTTTAATACAATTTACATTTATTTTTTTTTTTACTACTGTGAAAGCTGAGAAAACCGTTAGATAATTGTAAGCAAAAAGTGTATAACCTGTTACAATTTTTATTGAAAGTTGGCACAGATTTTGGAACTTTTATTCTCTTTGTCAGCCAAAAATTTACAATGATTTAATTTTTAAGTTCAAATACCAAAAGGACAATACAGATGTGTAACAGGCGGTAATTCAAAATCCTCAGAGATGTTAATTCAATAATTCAAAATCCTCAGAAAAGTTATTTCAGTAACTCAAAATTCTTAGGGAAGCTAATCCAGTAATTCAAAATTTTTAGTGGAAGAAAATGACAATAAGAATGGATTAATGTTATCCTTCAAAAATTAAGATTTTTTATTTGCTTTCCAAAAATGTAAGCTAGAGAGAAAATATTAAAGATAATAGATTAGGTTTTGAACTACTTTTTATTGAAAATTATAGCAGCCATATATTTCTTCCATTTTATTTTTATTTATGTTTTTTATATAAATATTTTTTTTTGTCCATACAGAACTTGGCTGGCCATGTTCACTTATGCAGAACACAAAGAAGAAGAAAAATAAAATAATCCCTAGAATGGATAACCACATTCAGCTGTCGTTACTTGAGCTCTGTCAATATTTGATACTCAACCGGGAGACATTTTTTTTTCTTCTTTATGTCAGCCTCCCATTCTGCTGTTCACATCTGCCAAGTTGCCCTGCATGTCTCAAATAACATCCAACAATTCTACCTCAGGGAGTTGGGGGGGGGGCACTGTTGTCGAGCCATGGCTAGTAAATTAATCTCACAGACCATTGCTAAAATACGCACTGGAAACAGGGCAAGCAATAACTGAGTAATTATAAAAAAAAAAAAAGAGGAACAAGGCAGGATATCCTTAGACATGGGCAATTGTATTGGAACAATCTACCCTCTTAGAGTAAATGAAAGATCTCAATTTGAAGTTCCTTGAAGTTTATCCAGTTTGACAGATACGTAAGGAATGCCAGATGGGACAATGGTACAAAAATTGTGGTAATAACAACAAAAATGAAATTATTAGTAGAAACAGGAATTAGTACAAAGTAACTTTTAAAAATGAATAGTAAAAACCATTAATCTAAGATAAAATAACTTCCGCATATTTCTACATATAAGGCAACCTTTAGATAAGATGTGATCAAAAAATATAGCAAATTTTCATGAATTTATCCTATACCTGTAGTATAAGACGACTGCTTATTGATTATATAAAGATGATGTTATTGGAAACATTGTTACTTATTGTATCCTTAGAAATTCAAAATAAATGAAATAACAAAACCGATTCTATATCATGTTTTCCTTACACATGTCCCCTAAAAGGGAACTCATTGTTTTGTTGTGATCTCTTGTGAATACTGATTCTTCTTCTTCCTCTATATCTTACAAACAGCCTGGTGTACTAATGGCCATTTACTTATACTTCATCAACAATAATATAATACCACTAATGACAATACGATAATGTACAATAATAATTAATACATTCCACTTTCAACATTGTTTTTTATTCAGTCTTTTATTCATTATTGAAAGTTTAGTGAAAGATAAAGGTTGCTGTGAATGCAACCATAACTCGATGTTTAGATTTTCTCAGCTGATCTTGTATGGATACAAGTTGATTTCTTTGATATGTAATTATTCCTCACATAGGCAATTTATTATGATGTTATGCCAGTAATATATAAGGTAGTTATGGTTTTATTACATTTTTTATCAGTTTATTTAATAATGTAAAATTCATGTAAATTGTTGGTAATTGCAGTGAGGCCAAGGTTAGCTTACCGAGAAACATCACTCAGAATTTAAGGTTTCTTTTTTAGAATTGTAGTATAAGATGACTCCCAATTTATAATGGTCATTTTTTGGGGATGTAAAGGCCGTCTTATATGCGGAAATATACAAAATGTTTATTGACCTATTTGTATTATTTTTCTTTTCAGTCAAGTCACATTTCCTTAAATTCTTTTACAAAAAGCTTTCAAATGCCAAGTGTTATTGAACGTTTTTATTTTTTGTTTTATTATTATATTATTCAATGAATGCCTTATTGTGTAGATGTGTAATTTTCAAAATGAATCCATCAAAATCCTGCTGTGCTGTTTATGATTAATTTAAGATAGAAACAAATTTCTAATCAAAATTTGATACTAGACAAAGTAGCTTAAAACTGACCCATGATAACTATTGACCTCTGTTTTTTTGTTTTGATTTTATTCTTTTCTTTTTTCATTTCTTTTTATTTTTTGTTTTCATACAAATGTCTTCTCTTTGAACAGGAATTCTCATGGGAATCAGCAACACCATAGCAACGATCCCAGGATTTCTAGCACCCTATGTTGTTGGTGTTCTTACAGATACAGAGGTTTGTGAGAAAGCAAAAATAATTCCTGAAAAATATTTTCTTATTTCCAGGTTTAAAGAATGATTGAATTAACTGTTTCAATAATTACTTCTGTTAGATATGACCTTATAGTATGGAAGCATTTTAAATCATTACACTTGATATTCACTTCAAAATGCATGTTTTTCTGAGGTATCTTCCTGAATATTCAGGATTAAATTATTTTTCTTCCAATGCACTTCCATACATATATAAACCTTAAATGATTACATAGAACTGCATTCTTCATATGTCACAACTCGTTTCATAAAGCCATCACTTAATTAAAACTTAGTCTTACACCCATATCACATTGAAACACCAATTCTTGTACAATCAGCAAATTAAAGCAATGTCAAGCCTGGTTAGTACCTAAATGAGTGACTGCTTGGGAACACCAAGTGCTACAAACTTGGATGTGTGGCTGGTGTAATGGATAATGAATTGGAAATCAGAGAGCCGAGTTCCAATTCCAGTCAGATTAATTATATTCATTTAAGTGCAAATCCCCTTGGAAAAGGTATGAATCCACCTCTTCTCTCCCCAGCTATGGATTAATTAGTAGGACGTGTGTCAGTAAATCATTATCTCCAAAAACTTCTGACAATGTAAAAATACTTTCTGGCTTTAAATAACCTTCAAAGCCTTAGAAAATGAATGAATCAAAACCGACCTAGTCTGTTGTGTTCATTTTATAAACTTTGCCTTAGGGAGAGGTATGAATCCTTTACCACCTACCCCACTCTTCACCCACACCTCAACTATGCATTACATTGCTGGTTAGAGTGGGCTCTTGAGCCTTGGATATATAAAGAAAAAACATTAAGAGAAAACGAATGTAATTATTATATGCCTTACTATTCAGGCCAACATGCTCGTCTTTGTTATTATCTCTCAGAGTCTTGTGATTCATTTGTAAAGGCATCACGTTTACCACAGCAGTAGGGTGCTGAGGTCAAGATAGCCTGATGAAGCCCAACATCTCTTCTGGACTTGAAAACAGAATTTTTCAGCATATATCACTTTTCATCACTACCAGACCCAGGGATTGAACACACAACTGTTGGGGAAACATGTTTTAACCAACACTTTAATCTGCTATATCATGTGTTTTTGAACAATCCAGTGTTGTAATTTTGAAGTCTGTACTGGATGTGTACGAGTGTCTTGACTCTGGGGGTGGGATTGTTTTTTTGGTGTCATTTCATTCTTAATCAGAGGCTCCCAGATGTAGGGAGCGGACATATGACACAAAAGGGAATATTAATTGATATGAAAAGCATATAATTTCCTAAGCACTGAAAACAGAATGAGAACAATCTGTCCCCCAATAATTTCAAGTATGATGGTAGACACCTAAAGAAGGTTGGAGATACAACAGCCAAAACAATGCGGACATAACAACAAAGATCAACATGCTGGTCTGAATAATAAAGTATATGACAATGATAATTCTTCATCTCAAAACTTCCGACATAAAATATCTAGGTAAATTCCTAAACAAGGAAGGATATTGACCATAATGTAACACTGTACCTAACTTATATAGGAGGCTAACTGAAAAAAGTTGTAGTCACTCCAACAGATATTAACATCCCAATATGAAATATGATTTGAATATGCATGTTGGCAAAGCTGTGCTGGGCCATGGTTAGCTTAGTTAGATTTTTTTCCATTCAATTGCAAAAGTTTTCTTCATAGGTTAGGCTCAAGAGCAATGACACTGTACCTGCACTAACACCATATAAAGATGGATATTATGCATTATGATCTCAGTTATTAACTGACCTTGATTGATTGTGGGCTAACATGGTTCTCTGGTGATCCATAGTACAACAAAATTCTGAGAGTGTTATTTGTCAGTTGGAGTCGATATTTTGTGAGAAGGGTCTGCCATACGAAAACCTTACCAACAACAATACTGTATTCACCAGCAGGGTTAGGGTTCAAGGCTTTTATGGAGGAATGGGGCATCCAGATGCACTTTTGGTGTTGCACATGTGCCATTTAGAAATGGGTTTATAGAAAGGTGCCATAGGAGCATAAAACAGATTGTGACACAGAAGCAGTGCCCCATACAAGAAGCTGTTTACTTGTATAATATGACTGTGAAGGATGACACATTGAGCCAACTACACCAGCTAATGCAATTCACACTTATAAAAATCAGGCACCAACATGCCTATGAAACAAAATAGCAGACTATCCTGTGGACGAAATAAGTTGTGTTCCTCTTGTTTTGTTTTTGCATGTCCACACATTGAGAGCACTCGCAACGTATGGAAAACCAACATAAAAATCTGGTTTTAAATGATAATTCAATGCATACAGCTAAAAAAATGAATAGCTGGTCTTAAATGTTCATTCATAGCATGATTTACAAACTCAGAATAATGCACCTCATGGAAAACAAAACAAATGAATGTCTGGACTTTAATAGTTTAATTAAGAGAATGACTTGCAGGTTCAGAATATGCACCTCATCAAGAAATAATGCAAGCAGCTCCTTTTAAATGGCCATTCTTAGTTTCTCATGAAAAAATGAATGACTGGGCTTAAATGGTCATTTATAGCATGACGAGCAAGTTCAGAATATGTGCATCTTAAAAAAAAAAAAAAAAAAAAAAAAGAAGTCATTTGGACTTAGAAAATCACCTTGGGGCACTTTGATGTGGTGTTAGCAAGCTTTTCTTGCTAGAACAATTACAACTGAGTAGTGAGTTTGATCCTTACTGGGTGTCCCATAATTTGGGCCTTGGGCCATGTCTAAGCCAAACTTAGAAAATCACCTTAAATGGTCATTCAGAGCATGACTTGAATACTCAATATATGAACCTCAATCAGGTGAATGGCTATTCTTAATTGCTTATTCAAAGCTTAATTTGCTGGCTCCAAATATGCACTTCATCAAATGGTCAGTTGGTCCTAAATGACCCTCCAGAGCCTCACTTGCAAGTTCAAAATATGTGCCTCATCAAAAAAAAAAAAAAAAAAAAAAAACAAAGGTTGGACCAGCAAGGTCATTCATTGCTTGCCTGGCTGGTCCAAAATGTACTTATCTGCTCCTCACAACAGCAGTCCATATATAAGGCAATTATGACCAAAAATCTGTATTTAATATTCCTTGCTGTTATATTAGAGAATGTAAGATGAACGAGCACTTCCTAAAAAGAAAAATTAGGATGTGTAGGATGGGTAAGAGCTCTGATTGAGAAATCAGAATACCAAGTTCAAATTCCAATTAGGTTTGTTATATTCAGTTGCATACAAATACCCTTAGGAAAAATATGAATCTAGCTCCTCCCTCCAACTATGGGTTAAATAGTTGTATATGTATCTGGAAAAACCATTGTTATTCAAAAAAAATTGTTCATGCAATATTCACTTGTAAAAAAATGAAAGAATTATTCTTACAATCCAAAATATGTTTTGGTTTTAAATAAACCACAAAGGATTGATAAGCCATAAAAAAAAATCAATCCTAAAAGAAATTTAACTTTATAAGCATCTGAAAGTTATCAATAAATGCAAAATTACTACATCAGACTTGGTGGATTAAATAGAGAAGTAAAGCAAAGCTTCCTGGTACCTTTAGGGCAGTAGTCTAGAATGTTTTCAACCCCAAAAAGCTGTTTTTGGCTAAAAAATAATCCAAACTATTGCATGCATATTTATAAACAAAAATGCATGCAATTTTAACACAATTTTAACTTTCTTTCATTAATAATCCATTTTATGCAACCCTCTCTCCCCCAACCAAAGAAAAATAGGAACATCTTTTTTTATATTCTTCGGCCATTTTTATCCTTCTGCTGGGGGTGGGGATGCTAATCTTATGTCAAATATTTTTCATTCCATTTTTTCTATAAAAGTGTTATGAATTATTATTACTTTTTAATAAGAGCTAAAAAATACTCTTCCACATATTTTAGTATTATAAAGACCTTAGTATTATCAATCATTATGATAAAAAAAATTATCCATCCATTAATAATAATAATAATGATTTATTATACAAGGGTCAGCTGAAAAGTTCATTGACTGACCAAGATATAAATGTAGTCACACCATTTGGTAGACTAAGAGATATGCAAGTGTACAAGAATACAACAGATGGTCGAACAGGTGTTATATTCTGATCTGCTTAAATGTTTTTTAGTCTATTATCTTACTTATTATAAAACGCAGATTGTGTGTGTGTGTGTCTGTACGTTTATATATTGGATCGGATTTCCTACATTTTTCAACCAATTTCAACAAAACTTCACAGGACTACGTAAAATTACCTTGCGGTGGTTCTAACAGCACCAAAAATTGGAAAAACACCATTATTTTTTTTATCACAAAATCAATTTGAAAACACGATTAAGAGGCATCATGAGAATGAAAGGGGAACAACTTATATTGAGTTATACTTATTATAAAACCCAGGTTGTTTGTGTGTTTGTTTATATATGGGATCGGATTTCCTACATTTTTCAACCGATTTCAACAAAACTCTACTTTTTTTTTTTGGCAGGTAGTGTTTCTTATTGTCTTGCACACTTTTTTCTTTATTTTTACATTCAGAATGCTTTAAAAATTCCATTTACAAGACAATTGTTTATAATAAAATTCTATTCAATCGGTAGACTCATAACGATTGAAAACAATGTTTTTGTTTGAGTTTGGGTTTGACCAATTTGTAAAAAAAAAAAAAACTAATTAAGACATGCGTGTCCGTCAACCTTAAACAATAATCTTTGTCACTTTTATTTTTCAGTCTTTATGATGGTCGATACTTGATCTATCTCTTACTGTTACATCCCTGGGCAACGCCGGGCTCTACTGCTAGTTATTAATTACACTAAAGTTGCTTTATAAGTTTTATTGACATTATTACTTACATTTATATCTTAGTCAGCTGATGAACTTTTCAAATGACCCTTGTACTTAATGGAAGATTTTTTTATGGTCACAACTTTTGTTCAAGAATAAGAAAGAAACTAAAATCTTCATAAGGGTTTCCAATGCTTTAATCCTCATTGGGTAGTTTTTAATTTTTTTTTATCTTAATGAACATTTTATTAAAAACAAAGAAAAAAAAAGAACTCATAAGAAATCAGTTAAATTGAGAAAAATTGCAGTTTATTTCAATCAAAATAATTTTTCTATTAAATGGTTATTACTTGAAACAGCAGCATTCTTGTCAATATGAATTTTGGTTTTGAATTTATTTGAAATTGTTTCAATAACATGTGTGGCTTCCATTTTTATGCAGGATTACAGAATTTGGTTAGATAGCTTTGCACAATACTTTGATGTGATAAAATTAATTTGTGAAAAATTTTTTTAAAAAATTTGATATACTAAGTGTTAAATTTTGTAAGGTTTTTATAATTAACAAGAATTTACTCCCAAGCATTAAATATCAGTCTGTCTGGCCTTGGAATCGTTTGAATTTTTGTCTGCCCTACAAGTTTATGTCTTCTGATGGGAAACTTCTTTTTTCAACTGTGATGTCCAAAATTCCTTATCAGATATATTTGCTATTTTCAACTCAATAGATTGATCACTAGAAATATGGCTAGAATTATTTCAGATATTTCAACGTCTGAAAGTGTTGTATGGGAACACTAAAGTTGCTATTACTATCAAAAATCTGTAAACCTTTTATCAATGACTTTAGAGGCTTATGACGTGCTGTAAATAAATTATTGACGTTGTTTTTTGTTACAGAAAAAAGGGAAAATGGAATTTAGCCTTTTTCATATTTTGCACAAACAAATGTTAATTTGCAATCAAATGCAAAAACCTCTTCTAACGACTCTACTGCAAGAAACGTTGGGTCACTGTCGTGCCAGAAGGTTTTTGCATGTCAGAATCCATCTCGTACATTTACAAATCTACCATTCGGCCATGCATTGAACTCTGTTGCCATATCTGGTCTGGTACTCCTGCTATTCATCTTGCAGTTCTTGACAAAATCCAGAAAAGGATCTGCAATGTAATCGATCCTGAATTGGCATCTTGACTTCAGTCACTTTCTCACCAACATAATGTGGCCTTCCCCTGTCTTTTCTACAAATATTTTCATGTCAATTGCTCTGACAAACTTTTATCCTGGTGTCCCAACTACATGAATTTAAGCGTGTTATTAGATTGGCATTTAGGTCCCACCCTTTTACTGTCAAAATAATTAAATGTACCTCCAACAGTTTCTTTTCTCTCACTTCTCACCTGTTGAACTTCCTTCCATTTACTTGCTTCCCTAAAAACTACTAAATTTAAATGCAATGTCAATCACCATCTTCTTTCTTCTTGAACCTTGTTCATTATTTATCTTTTCCTCAATCCCCCCCCCTCATAACCAGTCTTTTCTTTCACTTTAACTTCCTGTAACCCCCTGCATACTAGTGGCATTCCCACCTTGCTTGGGGTGGGGGGAATGGATTAAAAAAAAGGATATGTTCCCTTTTTCTTGAAGATTTTTGTTAAGCAAGTTTAAATGGCATACTATGTTCATCATGAAATCTAACTTTTCCAGCCAATCAGGAACTCTCATTTTAGGATACCTATTATTATTATTATTACTACAAAGGCTTTGTAGGAATTATTTTTCTCCATTTTTTTCAAGCTGTTTACACATTTATGAGAAATTTTTCTAAAGTAAGTAATGGATTTTTCTTAATCCGACAGATTTTTTATCACTTTAAACATTATTTTTAGTGCACATTATATTTGAGTAGAAACTCCATTTATTTATTAAACAGTATATTTATTTATTTTCGTCATTCGACCTGAATGTTCAAGTCAGATTAATAAAAATCAATTACTTTCTTTAAAAAAATTTGTTTACATTTGGATATGAAACTGGGCAGATATGAAAAATTTTGGAAGAACTGTGATGAGAGAAGTTTTGCTTAAAGTCACAATTTTAGCCTTGCCTGATCAACTAGTTCCCTGTAGCTCAGTTGGTTAGAGTGTTCTTGATCTAATGGTAGCTCCCTCTGCCCAAGGGGATGCAGGTTCAAATCCTGCCAGAAAGTATAAATTTTTCTTTAATAAGTTTTCTCAAACGTTCAGGTCAGTAGATGAAAATAAATAAATATACTATTTAATAAACAAATGGAGTGTCTAGTTAAAGATAAATATTCACTAAAAATAACAGTTAAAGTGATAAAAAACATAAGTTTAACATTCATCCATATATTGAATATTGCTGTGACATCTGGTCTGGTCTGGTCTGGTGCTTCTGCTATGTATTTAGTGATTTTTGACAAAATCCAAAGAAAAATCTGCAATATTATTGGTTCTGTCCTGTCATCTTGGCTTCAGTCACTTTCCCAACACCATAATGTAGCTTCCCTGTTCCTTTTCTATAAATACTTTCATGGTAATTGTTCAGATGAAATTTGGTACATAGACTTTATGAAATTAAGCAATTGGCTGCAAGGTCTCATCATTTTACAGTTGAAATGGCTAGATATAACAGCTAATTCCATACTAACAATTTCTTATCTTGCACTTCTTGCTTGTGGAACTCTCTTGCAGGTTCTTACTTCACAGTCAACTTTGATCTTCAAAAATTTAAATGCAATGTCAATTGTCATCTTCTGTCTTCGTAATTCTTGTTTTTTTGTTGTCCTTTCTCTTTGATAGAATATTTTTCTAATATTCTCTAACACTCAGTAACCCCCGACATTTCAAAATTGACTGGGAAGCAAGAGGCCAGAAGAGAGTTCCACAAGCGAGAAGTGCAATAGAAGAAACTGTTAGCATAAAAGTTATGTTTGCATCTGGCCATTTCAACTGTAAAACGATGAGACTTTGCTGCGAATCTAGTACTACACTTAAATTCATAAAGTCTAGGTACCATAAAGTTCATTAGAACAATTATCATGAAACAATTTATAAAAAAGGCTGAGGGAAGCTATGTTATGACAGTGGGAAAGTGACGGAAGCTGAAATGCCAGTTGAGGTTTAATAACATTGCAGATTCTTCTTTGGGTTTTATCAAGAATCTCTAAATATATACCAGGATCACCAGACCAGATGTTGCAGCAATATTCAAAGCAATGTCGTTTTTTGACGTATTTTTTAACGTCAAAAAACGACATTATTACGTCATTATTTTTGCACCAACCTAATAGATTCTGACAAGAAAAAGTGTTTAGATCGACACAATGAAACAACTTTCGTAGATGCTGACTTAGCAATTGATTCAATATACACTTTTCACATCATATCAGCAGAAAATATTTAGTCCGAGAAGGCACAATGAGTCACTCTCCTGGAACCATGTTAATGGAAGGTAAAAAAAGGTTCTCTCAGATGATTAAAAGAGAACAGTTTTATTCTTCTCTCTCCTTAATAGTGTTTTTATTTTTCTAATATTCTCTAACACTCACTAACCCCTTTCATCTTAGTGGCTTTATTGCCTTTCTCGCCTTTCTCAGAGTGAAATGATTAAAAAAAGAAGCTTTTATCATTATTATCATCATCATCATTATTATTTGGATAAGCATGTCTAGCACTGAAATAGAAAGTGACGAATGCTAAAATGTAAAAACGGTTAAATTAATCTTTATTGAGAGGAAACTTTAGGGAAGGAAAAGGACAATGAAATTTCTACCTTAAATAAAAAAAAAAGTAATTATTGATATTGCCTCACGGTTGATGAGGGTTCAACGATTCCATGAATGGGGTAAATGACCTAAAAAGCTTGTCCACTTCTGTTCTAGACTTACAAAATAATATGTACTACATGTTGGAAAATGATTTATAAAATTGAAAATAGCTGTACTTTTTATTCATGTTGGAATTATTTCATCATTTGAATTCATTTCATAACCAAAATGCTAAGCAATATTTATTTTATATCCACTTGAGAACACATTCTTTCTCTTTTCTTGTTTTTCAAAAAATATTTCTTTTTCCGATAAATCACTTAAGCCGATATTGCATGGTCTCTGACTTCATTAACCCTTCTATCTAAATGCCTTTTAATGCATTTGCTGGATTTAAAAATTGCACTCAGACAGGTTTAGACAGTGTGCTTATTTATGCAGTCACCGATTCCTTTCCTGCCGTTATTTACAGAGGGGTGCTGAAAAGTTCTTAGCTCAACTCACTTCCCCAAATCAGACAAAATGAGTAAACATCAGAATCATTGTGTCACTTTTTGGTTTGGCTGGAATCTTTCCAGCACCCCACATAGTATCAATATCAACATGTAATATCATGTCAGCAAAATACTTCATAATAATTGGCTTATGGCCATATCACGTCGAAACACCAGTTCTCATAAGATCACTGAACTTAAGCAACGTTGAGCCTGATCAGTATCTATATAGGTGACTGCTTGGGAATGCCAGCTGCCATAAGCTCAGATGTGTGTGGGGTGGTGTAATGGATAACATCTCCGAATGAGAAATCGGAGAGCTGAGTTCTAATTCTGGTCCAGTTCATACATTCACTTATGCACAAATACTCTTGGGAAAGGTATGAATCCACCTCCTCTCCCCTTATCTATGGGTTAAATAGTAAGACTTCTTTCTGAAAATTATTATTCTCCAAAAAATGGTTAATACAGTATTCACTCACAAAAACAAAGGATTTTTCTTACAACCCAAAATATGTTTTGGCTTTAAATAACTTGGAAAATGTTGATAACCCATAAAAAAAAATGAATCAATCAATGGACAATCATTGATTTTTTCCTCTTGAGATATTTCATCGGCAATTACTGTTTTCATCATTATCTATGAACTTTCTTGAACCATTAACCTAATATTGTCCTGGGTATGACAATAAACTGCATCTGGCAGCAGGGCCTCTTATCAGGAGATTGAAGGTTTTTGAGGAGCCTGGAACCACCCCTTAATTGCTGTTGTTACAAACTCTACCCTGACTTGGGGTAGCAGCAGCTGTTAGGGTCTCAGCTATAGACAAATAGAGAACCCCTAAACAAAAATCAAAATACTAGGAAAGTATGAAAATATATCTTTATAGTAAAAATATCAACAATACATTTTTGTTTCTAAATTTCTAACAACACATTTTTATAGTAAAATGACCAACAGTACATTTTATAATAAAATGACCAACAGTACATTTTATAGTAAAATGACCAACAGTACATTTTATAATAAAATGACCAACAGTACATTTTATAATAAAATTGAAGACTGCATACATTGTCAAAATAAATAAATAAAATAGAAAGAAACAATCGGATATGATTAATCTCATTTCTTGTAACGGGAAACAAATTTTGATTCCATGTTTGATTTTGTAAGATTATTTGCTAAAAAAATGCAGCTAAGTAATTATAATTTAATTATGAAATAATGTCATTCACTTGAATTAATTATAAAGTTTGAATTTTCATATTTAGATTTTGGCATTAAATAACCCATATAGGTGTTGATATGCCACTAAACAAAAACAACAAAACCAAACACTAACATAATAATAATAGTAATTGATGATCATCATATCTTAGCTGCCACCTGTAGCTTAGAGGCTTAACACTTTCCTCAGCATATGAGCTTTTTAAAGCAGTGCTGCCACCTGTGGACATCATTGGGAGTGTGCAGGTAGCAGTGTTACATCTCATGTGCTAAGAAATGTGTTGTCTCTTTAAGTTGCAGGTAGGAGCTGAGATATCACTCAACTGAAACATCTGAGGGTTGGAAAGAATATCAAATAATAATAATAAAAAGAAGAGGAGAATCCATTGGAGAGAATGTCGTAAACTTGGCTTCAGTTTGGAAGAGATGTGATACGAATATCAACTAGAGGCAAGTGGTAGAAAATGAGTTACAAGTTATGGGATTTCCCAATGCACGCAGATAACGTCACCAAAGCGCAAAGAATTGAATTTATTGTGATAGATAAGGAAAGTAGGCAAGTGTCAAATTATTGATTTTACTGTTCCATATGATGCAACAGTGGACTTCAAAGAAAGTGAAAAGAATTAAAAAACACCAGAGGATTTGGTTAAGGAGTTGAGGAAGCCATGAAAGGTTTCTGTTGAAGTAATTTCTGTAGTAAGGGGTACACTTGAAACACCAAGAAAACTGAAAGAGCTCTTTGAGAAAATTGAAATTGAGATCAAGGTTGTAGAACTCCAGAAAACTGCCATCCTTTACTCAGGGAGGAGTCTTCAAAAAGTTCCTGAGTTGTAAGCAAACTTGTTGACACTATTTCTCAATGTCAATATTTACACTATTTACATTGTTCAGACTGATGTCCTCATCTTTGTTTTCACATTCATGACGTTTCGGCCATTGTACGCTCTAGTCTTCTTCAGGTGATATACGTTGGGATTTGGGTAAATTGTTCTAGTTCCACGTGCCATGTTTTTTTCTGAATATCTCAGTTTGCTTTAGTAACTCAATTCCCCAAGTTGTTTTTTTTTTGTTTTTTTTACTGTGGCCAGGTATTGAACTCACAACTCTTAGGGTCAAGTCACTGAGTTACTTCAACCAATGATTTTATCCACTGGGCCATGTGTACCCAAGGAGAGAAAAAAATTCTTTGTAAGGCATCTCATGTGCTACTCAAGGAACTTAATTGCTTTGATTTTCCTTGTCTTTTATGATATCAATAAATTGTCTTCACTTACTATGTATTTCACTCAGAGTGCCGAGTTCCAATTCCAGTCAGGTTCATTATATTCACTTACATGCTAAATTTCCTTGGGAAACATTTGAATTCATTTCTCCCTTGAACTATGTGTTAGTTAGACTTGTATCAGTAAATCTTTATTATCTCCAAAAAAATTTTACAATCTAAAATTATTTTCTGGTTTTAAATAACCTGCAAAAGGTTAATAAGCCATAAAAAGGAAGAAACCATTTCACTGCCAGAATAAGAAGACTCAGAAATATCCCAGTATTTCTCATAAGTATATGCACATCATTTCTTCACAAATCCTCCAATGCCAGGATGTTGTTTACTTATTTCTTCCCATTTCCTTATGATGATGATGATGATGGTTCCTTTCAAGAAATGGCCTGTGCATGTAAAGGGTTTCACAAGTCCAAACTCACTCCCTCAACATCCTCTCCAGGATCCAGCAGCAAAGATGGGAGCCAAGACAGCTGATGGAAGATCAGTTGCAGTGAATGGACAGATCAAATTTCGATGCAATGAATTCTATTCCCATACTCGACAATACGTGTACGCCCAGCCGGTTTGAATTTAAAGTTTCCTTTCTCATAGACTGGCTACCACCCAAAATGATAGAAGCCAGTCTGTTCTGCCGTAGTTTGCTGGAGAGGAAGAGATAGATTCATGCCTTTCCCACGAGTATTATTTCAAAATGGATGCAGCAGACTTGGCCATAATTTGAACTCTGTTTGCCAGTTAATTTCCCAAATTGATGGCCACTACATTTACCCACAAACTGTTGCTCACTAGATGCCATTGATATTTGCATTTACCAATAATACAGATAATTAGAAAATCTGGCACAAATAACAAACCATTCCAGTTTTCTCCTCGGGCATAGTGATTTCAAGCTGATTTTTAATCAGATATTTATTTTTTAAATAATTTTTCTTTTTTCTTTTTTTTTTTTTTAATCATTTTGCTCTGTGCAAGGTAGTAAAGCCACTAAGACGCAAGAGGTTACTGAGTAGGAAAAAAAAAGAGAAACATTATTAAAGAATGAGAACAATAAAAGAGTAATCATGAAGACAGTAGAATATTTTAATAATGATCATGAGTTTGACATTAGCTTTAAATTTTTGAAGATCAAAGTTTGATTAGGAAGCAAGAAACCAGAAGAGAGTTCCACAAGCAAGAAATGTGAGAAAAGAAACTGTTAGCATAGAACTTATGGTTACATCTAGCCAATTCAACTGTAAGTTGATAAGCCCTTTTTGCCAATCTAGTACTGCGCTTAAATTCATAAAGTTTCGGTACCAAAGTGGAGAGTTCATCCGAACAATTACCATGAAAGTATTTATAGAAAAGGCACAGAGAAGCAACATTACAGCAGTGGGAAAGTGGCTGAAGCAGAGATGCCAGGTCTGGACCAATAACATTGCAGATTCTTCTCTAGATTTTATCAAGAATGTCTAAATATATTTCATGATCACCAGGCTATAAGTGGCTGCAGTATTCAAAGCATGGATAAATGGTAGACTTATAGATATGCAAGATAGATTCTGGTGAGAAGAATTGTCTAGCATGACATGGTGAACTAAGTTTCTTAGCTCTGAGCCGTACCTGTGAAAATTGAGAAGTAACATGATTTTTCTATTTGAATTTTCTGGTAAATCTTAAGTTAATGATTGAAGAAGTTCGTTGTGAGTTTCATCACTATAAAATACCTGTGGAAATCCTACTATTGCACCGTGAAATACTGCAATAATGATCATAAGTTTCAATGCAGGACATTATTTAAAGAAGTAAGAGGATACAAATGAAAGGATTCCAAATTGACAATGTTTTCTATTTTGCTGAAGCAGACATTAAAATCATGAAAGTGTTATTACCTCCTCTCTCTTCTCTTTCTTCCTTTCTTTCTTATGTATTCTTTCTCTTTCTCACTAAAACCAAAGAGTGTCACTCTTCCATCTTTTTCTTCAATCTTTCCTTGCAATTAAAATAGAATGATCTGAGATAATGGCAGGACATAACCCACGTGCTAAGTTACTAGTACAGTCATATTTTTAAAGAAATAACATTATTTTTATGACTATAAACATTATATTTAGTGTGTGTGTGTGTGTATATATATATATATATATATATATATATGGTACTTATTGGAAAGTTCACAGTATCAGTGATAGAGCTAACATACTTAGTTGTATTGATGTGAGTTTGTGTGATATATTTTTTCTTTATACATTATTTTAATAGATACAATTTAAGTAAATGTTCTGTTTTTTAAATAAACAGTACTTATTGGCCTGAATGTTTGAGAAATTTTGTTGGTCATTGAAATAGTGAATTTGGGAAGTGGCACAGGCTGAGAACTTATAAAAGACTTAGTTAATACTAAAAGGAGGAAGTTACTCGATAGTCTGTAATAATTGTCACAAAAAATACATAGGAGAAACCTCAAGGAATCTAAATAAAAGATTATATGAATACAAAAGGGACATTTTACAAAACAATACATCAAATGTTGCCCACAGAGACTGACCACAATTTTGACATAAAATATGCTACTCTGATCAAAGGAGAAAATAATTCACTATGATGAAAATGTCTAGAGATTGCCTTGATCATCAACAGTAAATTTGTGCCCTGGCTCTTACAATATTTCACCATTCTGGCAGATCTTCTATTATCACAGTGTGGGATATGTATTAAGAAAAGTGATGGAAAGCCAAAGAAAAAGAATCTAAATGAAATTGGCTAGATTATATAAAACAAAATTCAAATTCCTAGCATCACTCGTTCATGTGTATATGTAGTAGCAACAACATAACAAACTTAGCCTGATGAAGTTCTAAAAGATAAAATGCACCACAAGAAATTTTTCCCACTTTGTCATACATTTTTCCCCTATATATATATATATATACACACACACTTTGCTTTTAGTGTCTAAAAACATCTCACTTATTTTTTAATTTATTGCAGAATGTACGTGCAGGTTGGCAGTCAGTCTTCTACATTTCAGCAAGCATTAATCTGTTTGGAGCCATATTCTTTGCTATTTTTGCATCTGGGGAACAACAGATATGGGCAGTTGTTAATGATGAAGAAGAGGAATCTCTTTTGAATTCATCTGACCAAAACTGAAAGATTCAAAAGAGAACTGAAGACAAAGAAGAAATATATATGCAGCTGATCTCTAAAATAAATATTCCATATTTTTATCTGATTTTATAAATATTCAGGATAACCCATTTCATTGTTTTTTTGTTTTTTTTTTCTTTTCTTGTCTGATTTATAAAGTCTTCGCAAATATCTGGCTGGCAATGTGCCACCAAAAAGTTCTTGGCTTGACCAATGAAGGATTCCTTTCCCAAATTCTGTCATTTGGCCATTTGTTCAGATTTTTAGAAATTGGTCAGTTTTAGAACTTTTTAGCACATTTTACATACATATATATATATATATATATATATATATATATATATATATATAGGATTGGCCAGGAAGTGAACCTGGAGCACCCGCATGTATTCTACCACTGAATCACTGATGCATCAGTTGTTCAACGGTATACATTTTGTTCCTCACCATTCACCACAACTCTGAGTTTTATGCGCAATGTCATTGTCAGGCATGGATTGAAAAGTGAACTTAGCTCTGTTATTAGACATCAATCACTGTCATATATATATATATATATATATATATATATAATCAGGTCATCTCATGTTCAGTCCGAATTTTGAATAAAGAAAACAAGTGACCAAATGTTACATTTAATTACAGATTCAATCAACAATGTATTTTTCCTGATTATCTATGACTTCCTTCCATCTATTAACAAGCTTACTAATTCCATTACTGTAAAATTCTTTTGGCTTTGATTCGAAGAACTCACAAATGTCAGTTTTAACCTCTTCCTGTGTTACAAAAGCTTTTTCTTCCAAATGATTCTGTAAGATACGAAATAAATGGTAGTCTGAAGGAGCAAGATCGGGAGAATAAGGTGGATGAAGAATTTTCTCCCAACCAAATTCTTTGATCTTTTGTGACGTGATTCTTGCTGTGTGTGGTCGCACATTGTCCTGATGAAACATCGATTCACTAGAGCAGGTCTCTTTTTTCCTTAAAGCTTGGTTCAAACGCTCTAATTGCTGACAGTATATTTGAGCATTAATTGTTGCATTAGGTGGTAAGAATTCAAAATGAATTATTCCTTGGCGATCCCACCAGATTGAAAGAAGAACCTTTTGCCCATGAAGTTCCCTTCTTGGCTGTGGCTAGGGTCCTTCCCCTTTACCAAGCCACTGTCTACGATGCTTAACATTTCAATAAAAGATCCATTTTTTGTCGCCAGTCACAAGTCTATCCAAAAAAGGTGAAAGAGCAAATGTCAACTCGGGATTTGAGGTTGTTTTCCGACAATTCATGAGGCACCCATTTTCCAAGTTTAGGAACTTTTCCAAGTTGTTGAAGATGACGAACAGTTGTATGGTTTGAACTGAGAACCACTGCCAATTCCTCAACTGATAAAGCAGGATTTTCTTCAAGGGCTGCTTCAAGAAACTTTTCACCAAACTCAACTGGACATCTGGTTCGATCTTCATCTTCAAGGGTGAAATCTCCACCTCTGAATTTTGCAAACCATCTTCTGCAAATTCTTTCATTCACACATTCCTCTCCATAAACTGAGTGAATGTTTCTAGCCACTTCAGCTGCTGAGTTTCCTTTCTTGAACTCATAAAGCATTATGTGCCCTTAAATGATTCTTGGGTACTTCCATGTTAGCAGGGTTTTAATCAAACCAAATTTAATTTTATTGTTCTCTGAAATAAAATTTGATCAGTTTAAATGCATCTAAACATAAAAATAATGTTCAGCTCCATTAGACATTATAAAATACTCTTTAAATTTTGTTCATTTTAAAAAGAGGTAAAATTCGGACAGAACTTATGGGATGTCCTGATTTATATATATATATATATATATATATATATATATATATAGTGCACAGTCAGGGGTGGGAATAAAAACACAGTGCTCAATATAAAGTATTCAAAGCTAAGAAATACAGTCTGTTTGAAGTTATTTTATATAAATCAGAATCTCAATAACTTGAATTTGCTTTGAAAAATTTTTTCATCAAATTTTGGACAATTTAGACATTAAAACAAAGCTTGAGTTAAATTTTTAGGTAGTTTTATTATATTTTATTAAACTTATTGAATTTATTACAAAAACTGCAGTCTGAAGTAATGCTGATTAAACGAATATTAGTTTAAGGCCACCGAAGGCTAATAAAAAGATTTTCTTCTTTTTTTTTTCATAATATATGCTGAGATATGGGTAACAGAAAGGATGAAAGAAATGCTGAAAAACAAGAAATTCCAATGTCCATAATGGAGACATCAAAGGAGCTTCAAAGAGATTATTGAATGATAATGCAGAAGGTTAAAGTTGAGAAAGAGAAGCAAAGAAAAAGTGAGCAAAACAACCACTTTTGCCCAGTGTTCAGATCATTGAACAGACTGGAATTGTTAGAGTCAAGAAAGAAAAAAAGGTATGGAATATTTTGCAAATTGGAATCTGTCAAGGTAAACTGTTCTCAGTAAAGCAAATATTTTAATGCTGAGAAATACATGAAATAGACTTTTCTAAAGTAATTTTCACAGACAAATCTCTGGTGACACTCAATGGAACTGATGGATGGGCCAAAGGATGGATTTTATCCAATGCAGATGTGCCTGTGGCTAAAAGAAGGCAACAAGGAGGCGGCAATGTGATGATATGGGCTGGAATTGTCAACCAAACCATTATTGGACAATTCAAAGTCGAAGGAACAGTACTAACTATTGCAATTTCATGAAGATTTTCTTTCATTGCTACAAGTCCCAGCCTCCCAATTTCAAAATGAAGTGTGTATTTATGCATGACACTACTCCTCATATATCTAAAGTTTCCCATTAACTTTGGAACATAAAAGAGAAAATAATGGAATAGCCACCATCAAGTACCGATCTGAATTCAAAAATTTATGAGCAATTGCAAAGATAAAATAATTAAAAAAAGTTCTTGCTGTTTTTTTCATCATGTGGAAAGAAGTGTCCATTTTGGGATGACACTCATGCACATGGAGACATACATACATACAGAGGTAGGTATTATGGTCACACAAATACAAACATATATGTATATAAACAATGCAGGATCAGGTGCAGACGTGTATCCATATGTTCGAGCACACATACATACGCAATTCAATTGTAATCTTATTTTGATGTTGGGACTGAGTGCAGCCATGTTTTTTCAACAAGGGTGTGTTCTTGTCATCTTTCAGGTTGGTCAACTATGTTACCAGATGAAATGAGACTTCTTCACACACACACACACACATACATACATGTATACATTTACATATATTTTTTTCCTACCTATCTGGGCTTTACATTATGACATTGCTTAAAGTGAGATCTGAATGCGAATATGATGATTTTATTTTTAATGTTGATTGTTTATGTATTATAGACTATTACACTTATATTAATAGTGAAAATAATAAGTATTCTAATTTGTAATATTTTGTTATGATAACTGTAAATTTGGCTTTAATCTTGAAGAGGGAGGGAAGTATAATTGTGAAAAACTGTGACTGATGACAATGGTAATTATAGTAATGGATGCAGTAAACATAAAAATGATGGTGAAAATAATTAGAATAAAATAATAATTATAATAATGAGAGCAATGATAAAGGTAAAAAGCAATACTAATTGGGGAGGATATAATAGTGGTAGTGATGAATATTAATAACAATAGTAGTAGTAACAAATAGTGATAATAGTAGTAATGAATAATAATGATAACAATGGTAGTAAAATAATAATAATAATAAATAATGATAGATTAAGATAATAGCAGTAGTAAATAATGATGGTAATGAATGAGTGATAATAATGATGGAGATTATAAAAAAAAAATAATTGAAGTGCTAATAACTAAATAATGAAAATGGTAATAATTTTAAAAATAATAGCAGTAATAAATAATGGTGGAAGTGGTAATAAAAGACTGCAAAAGAGTTTTTGTCTGATGTTAACTCTACATGACCATTAAATATTTCCTCTACAATCTAGTGACAAAATGTTAACAGCAGATCCTTAACTTCTGAGAGGATGCTACCCCAATCATCTGAATCTTAAGTTCTTGGAGTCTAGGGTCAACTGTTATGTATCCTACTTATCTTCAGAATGTGCACAGCTTCCTAAAAGTAAGGTTATGGATGTTTTGCAGAGCGAACTTATTTGACAAATTGATGCCATAAGTTTAAGATCTGTAGAGTTTGGTGATCAAGGTAGCACAACAGTTTTCATGTTCTTGAAGCCATTTCTGTAGAGGTAGAGTGGTTGTTGGACCTTGTAATGAATGAACATACATACATCCATATATATGTGTGTGTGTGTATATATATATATATATATATATATATGAAGAAAAATATATGGAAAAAACAAACAAAAATCCTAATATACAATTATGTTGTTTTAATGTTAATATAAATATGTTACATATATATATATATATATATATATATATATTTCTTGTTGTTTTTACATTGAGATTCACCCTTTCCAAGGCATGGGGCCCACTCGAGGTAGAGGGTTGTGTTTGGAAGTCATTTGTGTATATAAGAGTGGAAGATAACAGTTAACCCAAGCCTGTTCAGTTTAAGATTGTAGTGATCAGAGGAAAACATCCTGTTGGGAGTCGGTTCCACAGGGCAGTGGTTCATGGAAAGAAGCTGCTCAGGTGGAACTTTTCACCAATGGAATAGAGAGTGAATGTCAGTGATTTGCTACTATGGAAGTGGCATGGCATGTTCTTGCTTTGAAGGTTTGACTTATATATAGTCGATAGAGCAGTATATATCTTGTATTATAAAGAAGTGATTATACAAAGAATTAATAATTAATGTTAATGTAATTAATGGCAAAATCACTTCGTCAAGAAGCCTTAATAAGATATTAACTTACTATTAATTCCTTGAATAATATGATCCTTATAATAAATTCATTCTATTAATTGGACTGTGCTTTGGTCCATGTCACTTCAACTGGAAAACACATACAACAATAAAATTTGTGGATTTATCACATTATTAATTTCAAGCAAAATTCTATTTGAAGCATTTAAACAAGAACTTTAGCATTGTGGCATTGCATGTTCCAAAATAACTCAATAAATAGCATATTTTTAAAACATCTTTTGGTCTACATTACATTTATTTTGTTTTGGAGTTTACCCGTAAATGGAAATATTATGTCCTAAAGATGACAATTTGAAATTATTGAATATCACTGTGTACGGCCATCATTGAATCAATTCTACTGCACTTCCAGTAGGATAATTCCTGCCCACATGATGCCTGTCTTACTCAATATGTTCTGCAAGATATCTGACAATTTTCTTGGCCAGTACAATTGGTGGACATGTACCCTATTGAATGGGTCGAGTTCATAGCAGTTAATGTAATTTGTCCAAAATCTTGCTTCCTGATCTGGGGTGGTAGCATCTGTCAGGCTCCCAGCTATGGACAAATAGTTAAGCCCCAAAAGGGGTCAAAACACTATGAAAGTATAAAAATAGGTTTTAATACCAGAAATACTACTTTCAAGAAAAAATTATAACCAGCAATACATTTTTGAAAACAAAATATTAGCAACAATAAAAATCTTGTCAGAATATTTAATGCTGACAAGATTTTTATTGATTGAGGTTGATATGTCATAAAACGAAATAAACCTAACCAACAAGTCTGTTGGTTTGTTTAAGAGGACTATTTAATGTTTATTTGATTAAGAAGATTGTTTAATGTTGAAATCGGTTAAAGGCAGGAAATTGTCATTTTTTTGCCGAATATAAAATATAAATAAAAAAATGATTAAAATATAAATATTAAAATAATAAAATATTAAAATAATAAACAAATAAAAAGTGTAGTAAGGATTAATTTGGAAGACTTTTTGATATATTTCTTCTATTTATACATACATCTTGGATAGGACAAATATTTAAATGGGTTTGTTTTTCATCATTTTTTACTTGTTTTTAAATAGTCATAGAATAAAACCAAAATATTTATCAATATCTTTATAAGTAAGATTTTTTATGGATTAATTCAGAAGACTTTTTGAAATATTTAATCTATTTATGCATACATCTTGGACAGAAAAAATATTTAAATTCTCATCAATTCACAGTTGAATTGGCTAGATGTAACTGTAAATTCTATGTAACAATTTCTTTTCTCGCACTTCTCGTTTGTGGAACACTCTTCCAGTTTCATGTTTTCCAGACAACTTTGATCTTCAAAAGTTAATATGAAATGTCAATCATTATCTATTGTTTTGATTACTCTTCTATTCTTCTCACTCCCTCATGTGTTACCTTTTTTTTTTCTTGTTCTTCCATATGCAGTAACCCCTTTGTGTCTTAGTGGCTTTACTGCCTTGCATGGGGTGATATGTTTAAAAAAAAACAATAATAAAAGTTATCTCCCTTTAATTTTCTCATATTTGATTTTTCAGTAACATGAACAATTCAATAAAGATTTAACAGTTTTGTAGCAAATAACATTTGCTGTTATGATTGCCTAACTTATTGATCATGTGTAGGACATGAGTGGACAACACTTGACTCATTCATTTAACCTATATGTATCTCTTACTAGATCGTGTCAACAGGTGGAAAAGAATATCGTATTGCAGGAAGGTATTTGACACATGTATACATGTATTCATGTCACAGTACAGATCTATTTTGGTAACCAATGAGTATATAGAGTAGATTAATATAGAACCTAAGTACTGTTGATATATATATGATTATCCATTTAGGACATTGAAAATCATGGCTCTCCACAATTTCCTCTCATTTGTAGCTCTTAGTAAATTGTCGTTTTGTTATCTCTCCTAATCCCTGTTCTGCCAACCATTTACACAAACTTGTTAGGTAGGTTATACACTGCTTTCCTCTGTCTCACTAGCTTTCAATCTGCCCTGTGAGTACCAGATTTTCCGAGCCCTCTTTCCTCATTATGTGCCCTAGAAATTTCAACTGTCTATTTCTGATATTAAATATAAGTGTACATTTTGTTTCTATTTTCTCTAAAACTTTGCTGTTTCTTATGTTCGTTATGTTCGGTCCACGGTATCCTCATCATCCTTCTGTAGAACAACATTTCTGTTACTTCACATCTTTTCTTCATCTATGAAGAGGTTGTCCAGCTTTCATACACATTGTTCCTATCAAACATATGCCCATATTGATCTATATATATGATTATTTATTATATTCCAACTTATTCGCTTATGTACGTTTAATCTTGAATAAACTGAAACACAGGATGTTGCAATTTTATTTTCCAACCATTTGTACTGTCTGGCATCAGTTCTGAAATGGTAATGATGCCTCTCAAAGAATTTTCAGTGTCTAAATATTTTGTTGAAAGTAAGCCAGCAATTAAGCTACTTATTCCTTTACAGCCACCAGCGTTCTGTTACTGCTATTTTTACACATGCATACTACATGACGCCTTTTGGTGAAATTGCTTGCATATTTCTCTAAAATATCTTAATTCTCATAAACTTTTGCAACAGAAAAATGTAGCATGGAAAACATGCTGAATTGTAGTCATGACATTTTCTCTACAACATTAAACCCCTTTGTCTGGGCTATCCAAACTATTTTCATCCGCACTTCTGAGATGCAGTGTTGTTACTATTATATATTGATTTCTTCAGAACAATATTGTCTTTGTGATTTTTATCACAATGTTTAGACTAATTTAACCTCAAGCATTTGAAAGAGTAACAGCAACTGTGATGGCTTGATAAGAACCAAAAAGATATGGAAACATTTTCACTGCCTAGCTCTAGTGGACCTAGTTCCTTGGGTAGCAATTTCCTACTGAACCGAGGGGTTTAGAGATTGGTTTTTATAGCATTGCTTTTTGATTGATATTTGTACCACAACTGAGAAGGAGGGCAGCTTTTGTCTTCATTTTGGTATACTTGGTGTGTTACTAATATGAATAATTACTCTATTATTATTTGTTTGAATTTAAGAAGAATGAGCATTGCTTTTTTAACTGACATATATATAATAATATAATGGCTGGCCACTCATATCTGAGTATGTCTGTCTACTAGGGCAACTAGCCAGTCCTTGTTGCAGACACCTGCTCATGCACATTTGTGTTTTTTCAACACCCACAGAGCGCATCTGTGATTTTATACTGCAACTATGCTGAGCAGACCTTAGTTACAGTTTCTGGGAGAGAGCGCATTATCTAACATGATCAACAGTCTGAACAAGGCTAGTATACTCAAACCCTTGGTCACGATGATTTGTGATTTGGTGCTAGCATAATAATCGACAGCTCTTCTGTTTACCCTATTTCACTCACAAGGGTTGGATCAAGCCATGGTATGGTTTTCAGGCACTTTCCATGCTGGTATCCCTACCCCAGGCTGATAACATCAATAAGTCACTTGACTGATAAATTGATCATGGTGGTATTTGAACATGGATACCATAGTTAGAAAGTGAATGTTCTAACCACTCAACCACATGCCTATTAATGGACACGCATATAATTATAAGGATTAATGATGTATTTTGTGTTTAACTGTACCACGTTTAGCTCAATCCTGCATATGGCTTCAATCAATATGTAATAAAATACTGGATATAAATAAATGTTTAAGTTTTTGCAGAAACGTTTAGGTCTCTAAAGATTGACAACAGATCCAACATCAAATGCTTTATGGTTGGGCTTGAAAACCCCTTATAGAACAGGAAATTTATGTAAAAGATTCATAGAAGTTCTTTGCTATGTTTAGCTTTAGTATGACACAAGGCTACAAGTGTGAGCACTCAGTAAAGGCTAAACTCATTTATAAGACTTGACATTATGTTGGTTGGTTAGATATAAAAATTTCATTCCTTACCAAATCTAAGTTTTTGTCTCAAACACAAAAAAAAATTAAAAAGAAATCAAAAATGGGATAAATCACAAAATAAAACTCAACCACTGCATAAAATTTTAAAGGAGAAACATTTATTACATAATTTTGAAAAAGATACAAAGTTTACAGAAAAATTTCTTTTTGTGCACCTATTATGGCAGGATAACAATTTCTGATAAAAAGATTACCAACGAAAAATGGAAAAAAATCAGTTTGGGAAAAGACAAGGATTTTGAAAAAGACAAAAAGAGAAAACAATTTAAGAAGGCAATATAAAACAAGAAAAAACAAAAACACCTATTTTTTCTTGCCCCACAAGCGTTTCTGGGGTATATAATTTTTGAAAAGTCCCTTTTACAATCACACTGTTCTTTCTTTAAATTCATTTTCATTCTTTCATGTCCAACCACCAGAGAATTTTCACATGAACTCTAAAATTCTTTAGTTTATCTGCCGCTGGCTGGTAACTGGCAGCTTCTCGATTCTCTCCTTTTGATGTTGATTTGCCTTGTCCCCTTGCTGTCAAAATGTCTTCTCTTATTCGATGTTGGTTTGCCTTGTCCCCTTGCTTTCAAAATGTCTTCTCTTATTCGATGTTGGTTTGCCTTGTCCCCTTGCTGTCAAAATGTCTTCTCTTATTCGATGTTGATTTGCCTTGTCCCCTTGCTGTCAAAATGTCTTCTCCACTCATTCACTAACCTGATCTCTATTTATTCATAAATTTAGGCCCAGAATGTCCCCAATATTGGTTCTTACTAGAACTTGAGAATAAGTCTCTTAATTGCTAGTATATACAAAAATATAATTTTCCATAAACTGGAAATGGATCCTCCAAAAATTTTGGTGGGTTTTAACCACTGAGCCAAAAAAAGATATACATGTGTAACAATTTTTTCTACAAAATGTCTGACCATCATAAAAATGCACTTCTCTCAAAAGAACATGTATTGAAAGAAAACCTAGATAATTAAACATTTATTCAAGTCTAACATTTTTAAGGTAGTAAAAAATAAAATTTTTATAGATAACATTTTAAAGAGAGGGGTCTTTATTAATATTTACTCAGATTAGATTTGTCAGCTATAATTCCAAGTATGGACAACCAATAAAGATTGAAGTCACCTCAGTAGTAATGTTTTAATTATTACTTTAAAATAAATTTAAATCTAGGATTCTGTCAACATTCTATTAGTTGTCTATGCTTAATTCTATGAGACAAAGTTTCATAGAATTGAACATTGATAAACAATTTACAATTAAAAACTACTGATTTTTATTTTTGAGTCATTTAGCCAAATCTGAAATGTTAATTTTAAACTATCAAAGTTCAATTTTCTGAAACAAAAATCTTATAGAATTGAGCATTGATAAAAGGATCATCATAACACTGGTTAAATGTTTAAGACAATTTAAAAATTGTTGCATTTTTTTTTATTCATTTAGCCACTCTGAAAAATCAATTATAAGCTCTTTTCAATGTCCAATTCTATGAAACAAAAATTTCATGGAATTGAACCTTGATCACAGAAATGTTGAAAAAGCTGAATATTTAAGGCAACTGAAAAATGAGATCTTTTTCATTCAACCACTTTGAAAAGCCAATTTTAAGCCACCTGTCAAAGTTCAATTTTCTGAAACAAATATTGGTACCATTTTAGCATGTGATCTGCATACCAAATGTGATCTGCAAAAGTGCACAACATTAATATTTATCATAAGAAAGTAAAAATAAATGAATGTTGGTTTGAAGGAATGAATGAGGTGCAAAAATAAAGATTTTTGAAGACAGGTCTTGTTCTGTATCCTAAATCCACCAGAAGCCATGTTTCAATGTGCTAAACATTCTAAATTCCACCAAATTCCCAAATTTTTATCTTAATCTCGCCACATGTTGTAAATGAGGTCAAATCATATTTATTGCAGATCCGTCATAAAATTTTTATACCACCTGGTTGTAAACGATTTCCGATCAAAGGTATATTAATTTTTTTTATGCCATTTTCATTATTATGTTTAACGTGCAGATCAAACACTTCTGTAGAATACCCATGTAGATTATATTCTTAAATGTAGATTGTATGCGGAAGAAAAATCATTTATGTAGATTGCATGCTAAAGTGTCACCCAAATGTTTTATATAATTGAGCCTTGATAAACGAATGGTCACAAAATTTTGAATGTTTTAAAACAACTTAAAAATAATGAATTTCTAATTCATTAAATTGTTAAGTCTTTTTTTCAGTTTTTGATTTGTTTTTCTTTCTAATTATTTTGTTGTTTTTTTATATCAAATCCCTGACATTGCTTTTACATTCTACAACCATTGAACAAGCATGGCAACATAGACCAAGAAATAAAGAAATTCAGTCTATAATTCAGACTTGAAACTCTTCTTGTCTGACACTGATAATCCCACAACCCCCCACCCCAAAAAAAACAAACAATAAAGGAAAATATATAAACTTGTCAGAAATTAATAATATAATAGCAATGATTTTGAAAGTGAAAAAAAATCAATTTCTAAATATAAATGTTCTTGTAAAATCTCCAAAATAAAATCCATTTTGTATTTCAATGGATCAAGCTGTGTTAAAATCTGAAAAGATTTTTTTTTATTTTCAATCAGATTTTTTCTATCAATCTTTTTTTTTTTAATCATTTTCTATTCAAATACCTATTGACTAGCCAACTCTGAAAATTTGTCTACAACTGACACTCCTAGATGTGACCTATTTACTTTTTATTTATCACCATTAGTTTTGAGATTAATTTTGAGGTTAGTATGTCGGTCTTAGCTATTTGTCAGCTATATATATATATATATATATATATATAAACTCACACATATGTACTTGTGTTTGTGTTTTATCATATGTATTATGGAAAACTATGAGCCACATGAGACATTAAGTCTTTCCAACTGTTAACAAAAATTATACCCCCCCCTCCCCTCACCACTTCGGAATAAAATCCAGAAGTAAATAAACTATAAACTAAGTAAACACAAATTTTCTCCTCTTGTTACTAATTCTTGGTGTGAATAAAAAGAATTTTAAAAAAATGTCAAAGTTTATTTATCCATCAGATTTACTTTTTTGTTGCTTGATTTAAAACAATTAACTTAGACATTATTAATTCTTATTGAATTAAATTTTCATTAATAATTTTTGACTAGCTTTCTTTATCTTATCACAATGTTGTAAGTCAAATAACTTAAGACTGTTAAAATAATGCACGGTTGGAATAAAGAGTAATTTGTCAAACAACACTTTCATTTAAATAGCTTATCTCAGTTAATTATATTTTCTTTATATAAAAACTTTGTTAGACACAAAGAAAACTAAAATGACTGCCAAAAGCTAAGCAGAGTATTAAGAAAGAAGAAAATCTTGTTAGAAACAAAGACGGTAGTGAATGCTGTACAATCTCCTCGCAGATGAAAAAGAGACTTGAAGCAACAGAAATGTAGATCTACAGAAGGATGATTAGAATACCACGGACTAAACATGTGAGCAACAACAAAGTTTCAGAGAAAATGGAAACAAAAAGGACACTTATACTTAACCTCAGAAAGAGACAGTTGAAATTTCTGAGGCACATGATAAGGAAAGAAGGCTTGGAAAATTTGACACTCACTGGACATATTGATGTCAAGAGGGACAGAGGAAGACATTGCATAACTTACCTGACAAACTTGAGAAAATGGATGTTGGAACTAAGTTTAGGAAAGATAACAAAAAGACATATTAAGAACCACAAAGGACAGGAAATTGTGGAGAGCCATGATCACCAACATTTCCAAAGAGACATGTCATAGAAGAAGAAACAAAAATATGTTACTTTTGTAATGTTGGACAGCTTCACTTCTCACTTTTGCTATGTCAAGTGAAAACTCGTTATCACTTCCAAAATGCTCGTAATATTCGAGATTTCATAGATGCCAGTACGAGTAGTAACGCCTTCCAATAATATCCACACTAGTAATACTTGTTCAAGTAGTAATTGCCAAATAATATGATGATCAGAAAAGAATCGTAATCCGTATTGTAATAGAGTAGAGAGAGTGAAGGTGATCGCAATAGTGGATAAACAAGAAGAGTAAACAGTGACCCTTATGCTACTTCGTATTTATTCACTTCCTTTATGATCACGTGATCTACTTAATAATGGAATCACCCGTGTTACTCACTTGCGATCAAGTTTCAAACCAGAGTGTCCGCAACGACACATACTCTTAGTTGTATAATAGACTAATGGTAGGTAATTAAATGACAAAAAAAGAAAAAAATCTGTGTGACACGTTTCGTCCTTCAAAAGGACTTCTTCAGACTAAATAATGTACACCTGATTACTCTCTTCTCTTTCTGCTCATCATTAATGTTTCTTTTCCTAATTCTTCCATGCCCTGTAACCCCCTTGTGTTTTAGTAGCATTACTGCTACTGATATCGGTCCTCCTTTACGGCAGCGAATGTTGGACGGTCTCTCCAAAGATGAAGAAGAGACACGAGGCAACAGAGGTATGGTTCTACAGAAGGATGCTAAGGATTTCATGGACCGAGCGTGTGAGCGACGATGGGGTTTTGGAGAGGATACAAACGAGGAGGAACATCAGGAAGAGGCAGCTGAAATTTCTGGGACACGTCATGAGAAAGGTGGGCTTGAAAAATCTGATACACACAGGGCAAATAGAGGGAAAGAGAAACAGAGGAAAACAATGCACGACATACATAGCGGGCTTAAGCAAGTGGATGACAGAACGTGGTCTGGGAGAAGTAGCAAAACTTATTGAGAGTTACAAGGAATAGAGGGAAGTGGAGAGCTATGATCGCCTTCGTCCTAAACAGACATGGCTCATAAAATTGCTTGGGGGTGATTCCGATTAATATACAAACCTAGTGAACCAGAAAAAACCTACCCAGGTTTCACCCAAGCGGATCGTCAGGGAAAACTGGCCGGGTTAGGGTTAAATTTATCTAGGGGAGCTCTTTTTAGTTAGTTGTTTACTCGTGTCGGGGTTTTTTCTTTGGGCTTTAAACCTGTATCTGTGCGATTTTTTTCGAAAGACTTTCATGTTTCTAGCTCTTTCTTTTTTTAAAACCTTTTTTCCTTCGTGATTGATTTGATTATTGGCAAATCAAGAATTCGAAGGTTTTTCGAAACGAGTATAGTTACCTATAAATTAAAGACATTTTTATGTTTAACATTCTTTTTATACATACAAGTATTTAAGTAAATGCTCTGTTTATAATAAAAGGTATTAAATAACATTTACCGACCTGAATGTCCGAGAAATTTTCATAGAAAATATTCGCCTTTTGACAGGATTCGAACCTGTATCCTATACGGAACCGTCATTTATCTTGACGTGCCTAACCCCTCAGCCACAAAGGATCGCCCTTTAATAAATTGTCGGACTTTGTCCATTTCTTTATTTTTATATATATATATATATATATATGCCAAGAAGAGAGAAATGCTGAAAATTTTAATTTTGGTTCTTCATTTTATTACTGTAATGTCGAATGTTATCTGACTGTTAGTATAAAATCAGAAAAGTTTGTGACAAGACTTGGAATTTAAACGTCACATACCTTTTTACAAGGTTTAATTTAATGGCCAAAGTGTATATTAAGCTTGATAACAATAAAATGTAGCAATAAGGTGAAGAAAAGTAATCCAAGTATAAGACTGAAAATATTTTATATCAGGATTCAAACAAATTCCTATTGCTACTACTATATATCTACTATTACTCGGTAGTAAACAAAGAATATGTCACAGAGTAAATGAGAAGGAATGAATGAACAATTAAATGACAAACATAGATGCCAATCCTCATCT
The DNA here is from genome assembly GCA_963932145.1 of Acanthosepion lycidas. Lineage (NCBI taxonomy): Eukaryota > Metazoa > Mollusca > Cephalopoda > Sepiida > Sepiidae > Acanthosepion > Acanthosepion lycidas. The sequence goes on along the minus strand of OZ010597.1, from coordinate 95,489,328 downwards.
TTAAGCCTTCATGGCTGAATTAGTTAAGACATTGTTCAATGAGACAAACTCTTGCAAATCCCATTGAAAACTAGTTCTTTATTCATACCCCTTATTCTTGGAAATAGCCACATAGCTTAGTTGTTAGAATGTCATTGTAACCATGATATTAGGGTCTATTTATTAAGGACGGGATTAGTCAAAGTGTTATTTATCTCTATGTAATCCCCGATAAATAAGCTTATGGACATAACACATTGAAACACCAGTTCTCGTACGATCACTAAAGTTAAGCAACATTAAGCCTGGTCAGTACCTAGATGGGTGATCAATTTGGAAAATTATGCATCCACCTCTTAATTAGTAGAACGCGTATCAGTAAATCGACAAACATGGACTTATGTGTCCGCAATAAGATAGAGTATCAAAATGACAGTTTTTCTCATGACATCGCTTTTTTTTTTTTTTAACTTCCTTTCCTCTATGACAATATTGTTTTAAAAATCAAGAAAATTGTAAAAAAATCTGAACATTTGCTGGTAAACTCTGCTATTTACTTTCTATCCTTAATAGATACCAATGAGGATTTTCGAACCATTAGATGCTACAGCAACCCAAACATTCACACCATTTGGTTTCGGTCGCTTAAAATGTGTTCTGACATCTTAGGGGATATTTCTGGTTAAGTGGCGTAAGTCCTATGGTTTTTCTGTAAATGACCACAGCCTCCACAGTGAAACACTTCTCGTCCTCGCGAACGAAAAGTCCCGCGACACGCTGCATCTTTTCCAACATATTCTTCCCTCTGTCAAGCCAGTTTTGTTTCGAGGCTCTTGAGAGCAGTCGTTGTCATTAAATACCAATGGCGATTTTCGAACCATTAGATGCTACAGCAACCCAAACATTCACACCATTTGGTTTCGGTCGCTTAAAATGTGTTCTGACATCTTAGGGGATATTTCTGGTGAAGTGGCGTAAATCCTATGGTTTTCTGTTTTTGATCACAGCCTCCACAGTGAAACACTTCTCGTCCTACCAAACGAAGCCATTGTCTGCGACATGCTGCAACTCTAACAACATATTCTTCCCAAAATCAAGCCAGTTTTGTTTGGGGCTCTTGAGAGCTACCGTTGTCATTGCATCTTGTAGGGTTTTACCTAAATCCACTTTCACAATCCTCTTTATTTTAAATCGGTATCACTCCAAGCAAGGCCGTACAACCACTAGAACACAAGGGGTTACAGGGTGTGGATGAATTAGGGACAGAAATATTAGTAAAGAGGAGAAAGGAAAAATAGCAATCAGGAGGACAGTAGATAGCAATTAACATTGCATTCAAATTTTCGCAGATTAAAGTTGGTTAGAAAGCATGGGGCCAGAAGGTAGTTCCACGAGAAGTGCGAGATAAGAAACTGTTAGCATAGAAGTTACGGCTACTTATAGCTAGCTCAACTTTAATTTTTTTTTTTTTTATGCGATCACGACATCAGTCTAGTATTGTGCTTAAATTCATTCAGTCTAGATTCCATAGCAAAGATCTCATCCGAACGATTACAAGGAAAATATTTATATAAAAAAAAGGCACAGAGAGGCAACCTTACGGCGAGTGACTGAAGCCGAGCTGCCAGATCAGGACCAATAATATTGCTGATTCTTATTTAGAGCTTCAGTAAAATAAAAGGGGCACCGGTGGCGACCTATCTGAAATATCTAACGTTTTTCTATATTCCTCGTGCTTCTTTTTAAATTTCTCTTCGCCTTCTTGTTGACGGCTTCTGAACTGGGCGCTTTCTTCCTGCAATTAGATTTCGTGACGTTGTTTGTTCTTCTTGAATTTTTTCCCACACATTAAAAACGGTTTTTCTGTAATAATTCAACTGTTTTATCACCTCACAATTCTTCATACCGGTCATTTTAAATGCGACAATTTGATTACGTTTTGTTTGATCCGCCATATTTAATTAAACTATAAACAATAAAAAAAAATGTTAAAAATCTTTATACGAAATTTGAAACATTTTTACTAATAATTGTTTTAATTTATTTTAAAATACCGGTTAAATATTTATTTAAACGTGAAGAGTAGAGATACGTTTTATTTTTTGATGTGAACTGTGAAGTCACAATTCCTTATATAGAAAGAATTCTTCCCGCCTTTTTCCTTCTCTCTCTCTCTCTCTCTCTCTCTCTCTAAAAATCTGCCAACAATAGGTAACAATTCTAAATTTAAAAGCTGATTTTTGTAAAGAAAAAAAAACTGTTGTGAAGTCCTTCGTGTTACTACTCAATGCTCATGCGCAGTAGTTTTTCCTCTTCCTCCTAGTCGGAAGTTGTACAGTCTGGGTGTTCCGGCTATGTTAATTAGTTAATCTACATATCACTACATAAACACTATCTTTAAAAAAATACCTACATCCTTTACTTATTTTCCAAGTAAAAGTCTGAAGATGAATTTATTTCGTTGCAACTGATAGCATCTTTAGGCTTTTCAGTGCTGCTAGCAATGAATACAGCAACTCCTTACTTAATGACCGCCTTACGCTCCAACGGTATGGTCGTTAAACGAGAAGTTGTACCTGACCGCTACTTCAAGGATACTACACATGTAATGGATTTGTGCCAACGAGTTTCAGATAGCGTTAATATCACTTTTGCACCACTTGTAACATGTCTAATTTATTTCTAAATGTTTCTACAGTACAGTAGTGTACTGAAGAGTAAAAGTAATATTCAAATTCAAAAATCATTTTGTATTTTTTTTGTACATTACTTTTGTTTGCAGTCTGTGAATTCAGTACAAGTATTTTTTTATTTTATTTTTAACCTTATTTATTCTATTAATTTTGATTCATTTTGAAGAAAGAGAAAACAATTAAAAACAAAGTTTTCGGACAATCTACAATACCGATTGGCTGGATTTTTAAATTAATTTTATTTTGAGATTTTATAGTTGGTCATAAATCCGAGGCTTGGGTAAACAAATGAGTCGTTAAATGAGGCGTTGTCGTATCACAGAGATTGATCAATAGAATTATGTACTTTAGTTCGGGTGTGTGAAAACATTGTGTGAAAACTCTTCCGACTGTAAAGTCATCTTAAGGTAAAATTAAAAATTCTCAGTGTTTTGTTTAGTAATTTTTCTTTGGTGGAAACTTTTTCAATTCATACCGAGCGCTGACAACCACAAATGTTTATGTTCAAAATGTCCAAGGAATGTCTCTAATTCTGATTAGGAACAACCATTTTGTTAATAGACACATTTTATAACGATCCTGAATAGACTCTTCCATTAAGATAAGGATAAAAATATTTCAGTCGAATATAACACAAGGTCACTACGATGAAAAGATAAGTTCTGCCCTTGTTGAACTCTCGAGGAGGCTCCATACTTAGAGGATCTACTGGATTTCAAGCTGGGCTGAGGCAAGATTTCTTGTCCCCTTCCCTTTCCCGAATCTATGATACGCCCTCCAATTTATGATACGGGACCCCCCCACATCTCAATTTTCAGAAGGTAGTTTTCATATAATAATACAAATCTTATTGTAAAAAATGTAACTTAATTATCTACAATAATAGATCATATGCAATGTCAGTGAACACTTCAAGTAAAAAAATTGAAAATAAATACAGTGTAAATCTAAATACAAATTAGAGACATGTCAGAATAGATTATTTTGTCTTAAATAAATCGACAATGTTTTACGGCATTAACTTGAGATTTTTCTTGTTAAAATGTCGAATAATTTTAGCACATTCAACATTTATGGGTAAAAATAGTGAATTTTAGTGTTTTTTCGAGACTTAGCATGTGCAAAACAAATTCACTGATTTGAAAAAAAAAAAAAAAGAAAGAAAAAGAAAAAAGAAATTCTTAATGACGTCAAAATCCGCGAAAATTTATCTTTTAGTGGTCAACTGTGCTTAGTTTAATTTTAACGGTTATAGATGTACGTAGAAAAAAATGTTGATGAGATAGCCAGGGCTACCAAGCACTGCCCAGGGCTACCAAGCACTGCCCAGGGCCTCCGAACACACTTCGTCCCACACGGTCGAGGCGTTTGGGGGCAGTATCCACCAGCCATTGAGGGGTTAGGGGTACCCCACCCCCAATATAAAAACTAAAAATGAAAATGTTAAAAAGGAAACCGGGTTAGATATCCCGGTAGGCTCCCGTGGAGTGAAATAGAAAGACTGTTTCTTTGTTTCCTGGAAACACTACGCCTACCACACTTTGAATAACACTGCAGTAGACGAGCTTGCTAATTATTATCCAATGTCTAAGTCTGGCACAAGGCCACAAGTGTGATCCACTTTAAAGATTGATAGCAGTCTTCTGGCCCACTTCATGCTGCACACAAAAGTTAATTTACATTAAGATGAATATTGCATTATAAGCGTAAATAATAATAATAATAATAATAATAATAATAATAATGATAATGATGTGGGTTGTGGTGTCATGGATATCGGCTCAGAGTGAGAAAATGTTCGGGAGAGGCGAGTTCGAATCCCAGTCAAGCTCGTTATATTCAGTTACGCACAAATACCCTTGGGAAAGGTATGAATCCATCTCTCCTCCCACCCCCAGCTATGGTTTGAATAGCAGGACAAACTGGATTCTTTAGCCTTGGTTGGCAACCAGTCTACCGCAGAAACAAATGGTAACCCACTGCGGGAAAAATCTGCCTCGTCAGTCATGAATCGAAAGATACATGATCGCCCAAGTGTGTATCATGTGTGGCAGTTAACTGACTGACTGACTGACTGAGTAGTAGTAATAATAATAATAATAATAATAACAAACGCGTCATACAAAAAACTTTTTTTTTCACTTTATCATAGTTTTTTTCCCCTGAAGTAATAATAATAATGGCTGCTTCTTGTTGGTCTGCTAGGGTGGCTAACTTATCTTTTGTTGCATCCGCCTTCTTAGGTCCATTATGTTTGTTCATCACCTACAAAGCCAACCCTGCAACTATGCTGAGTGAACATTAGCTGCAATTTCTGGGAGATAGTGCATTATCTGGCGGGATCAGCAGTTGAGAAAGGTCAGTTTGCTGCTCGAACCTTCATTCACGGTGACTCCTGTGACTTCGCGTTAACACACAGTCATCGACGTCCCTCCGATCAGTACCGTCGACCCATTTTCGCTCATACGGTTTGGGGTCAGCCCGTGCAATGGTAGCTTTTCCTGTACTTCCTGACGATGCTGAGTGCTGAGATCGTTCCCATATTCTCCGATTGCAAAGTCTAAGAGCCACTCGGAGAAAAGTGTGTACCATGGACGTAAAATGGTAAGTCAAGATTATAATTATAAGAAAGATAACGATTAAACCTGAATTTGAAAAGGTTAAACAGTAAAGGTTAAGGGTAAGTATCCACGCGGGAGCTTGTTCTATAAAGTAGATGTTCTTCACAAGAAGCTGTCTGAGTGGAACTGCTTACAAATGAAATAGGAAGAGAATTACGGTGACTCGAACCTGTGAATTTAGCATGTCGGGTCTTAGCTGTTAAAGAACTTAAAAATGGAGATATGGGTAGTGGAACGAAAACAGTCTACCCCGTCGATTAAATAAAGGGTGCAGTTCGGAATTGCATGTAGGTTAGTCGAATCTACATACACCTGATGAAGGCCGGAAGGCCAACGGTCGAAACGTTGTGATGCTAACAACAAAGATGAGGATAATCGATCACATGTAAATAGTGTAAATAAGTTTCATCCCAGAAAGGAAAGAATCGAGTTCATCAGAACATTTGCCATGGAAATAGCGATAGGCTTGTCATAGGAAAGAATGGAGCTCATCAGAACATTTGCCATGGAAATAGCGATAGGCTTGTCATAGGAAAGAGGCTGTAGATTTGAAAGTTTGCGTAAATTATTTTGAACCCTGACCAGTGATGACTAGGCAGATCGAACTCAGATATGACAGGAATATTTTATTCTTGATCTCCGGTCTTTTGGACAGGGGTAGAGGTTTATTATTTTCCTTCTGTTTAGGATTGGGTTTCTAGTTCCTTTTAAAGTCGTCTCATTCTCTTTCATTGCATCTTAGTGATATTATCGCCTTGCTTGGGGTGAATTGATTAAAAACAAAAATTAGTGAGATTCGAACTCACTGACGTTCTTACTATTCGACTCCGTGTCTACTTGTTTAACGCTATCACGGGGATCAGCTAGCGATACATAAGACTTGAACCAATTTTGTATTTTCTCAGAATGCGCCGTTGAATGAATAATTACAGCATAAATAACTATTGTCTGCATTAATAATTTTAAGAAGAGCAATTAGCTTATCTCTAATCTGTCCGTTTTTAGATTCAGTTAAAATAATTAGGCAAGTTAAGGTTTGTGAGGATTATTCCCATTTGGTCTGTCAAGTTGACTTCTAGGTGTCTCTATTTCAGGACTATAAAAGCTCGGACATAATCTTCCTCTTCCTCTTTTTATTCTAGAATGCGGCAGGTAGAAGACTTGTCCAGTCTTCCCTTTTAGGTAGACTTACTCATCTAGATATCGGCTGCATCTCCCGTATACACACACTCAAAAACACACGCGTGCGCACACTACCGCTGTTCCTATTAATGTTTTCATTTCGTTTTCAGCGTCTATATATTTTCTTTCTTTTGTTAATCATTTATTAATTATATTAAAAAAACGTGAAAATATCTCCGTGTAGTAATTTATTCTATTTCTCTTTTTACCTTTACAAATGATGACAACCCGTCAAACAAGTAAACATTTTGATGATCACAGGTTTTAATTGAGCTCGAAGTTGTGGTCGCCACATGTTTGAAAGACCACATGCGTTTTTTCTTTTGAAGACTAGCTATTTCATGGCAGGATGAAAACTTTCAAAGTTTGACAAAGTTTATCTGGAGTGAAATCAGATGTTTTCACTCAAAATCAGAAGGACGGAAAAAAAAGGTCTTTTTTATTTATCTATTTAATGGACATCTTTTGCATTAAGGACAAGGAACATTCTTTTTTTAAACAGCGCCACATACTTTCTCTGATGTTAATGTTTTTGCCATTTATTATCAATGGAAGAAAGCAATCCGGAATTCTCCTTCGTGTGTGTCGGGGTGGGGGTTTCCACGCGCGTAAGTTTCTAGATTAATTAGAAGACGTGACATCCGAAACACGACGAGTAATATATGGGTCCCACTAAAGCGTAACAAGAAACCGGGAGGAGGAAATCTTTTAAAGCAATAAAATAGAAGGAGAGCAATCCCTAGGAAAAAAAAAAAACAAAAAAAAAAACACGAACAATTACGCGTGTTGTGTCTCTGACTGGGGGCGATTATGTTCGTCCCCACTTACCACTAACCTACAATTACTGAGAACATTTCTAGCAAGCGGCTTGTTAGTGATATCCAATAATTACATAATTAACAACTATGCCTAATAATAGTAATCAACTACTGCTATGAACATATAACCCGTTCTGGAGGCGCGTTCCTTAACCAAATTGTTCATTACGTGAGTAATTAAAATGAATATAAACAGGAGGAAGCCGTTCTAAACGCCACACAAGCTCCATATAAAAGCATATAAAATTGGAAAATAATGATTTTTATATATATGTATAAATATTAGCTTGGTGCAAAAATAATGACGTAATAATGTCGTTTTTTTACGTATTTTTAACGTCAAAAAACGACATTATTACGTCATTATTTTTGCACCAACCTAATATATACATCCGTAGCGGCTTTCATCGCGTATCCAAGAATTTAATTTCTTCTTTACTGATCGCTTCTTTTATGGTGACGGCGTTTATGGCTAAATTCGCCGCCAACGTGCAGATTCAGGACTAGAACCTGCTCATGTCATCTATTTCCTATCACTGTTTAACTTTGCAAGATTTGGTTTGGGGGTGAAAGGAAATCAGAATAGAAGAACATTCTGATGGCATGAATCTGTTTAAGGTGGACCTCAACTTGCCATGAAGTGACCTGCACACTTGATTTCATGGCCTTCCTCTCCGGCACATATGGAATGAGACATGCAGAATCCAATTATGGCCGTCATGCGTAGCTCTCTTCATCCGCTCTGGTTCAACCGATGAGATCTGTCGTAATCGCTATCCGCTTGCTCCATCGTTCGGGTCTTTGAGATTGGTCGCATTTATGTAAATAAATAATAAAAATTAAATAATGAAAAAAAAAACAAACAAACAAGAAAATCCTGCACTGTAGTGTCACTTTCGGCTGACGGCCAGATCACGTTGTAACACCGGTTCCTGGCCGATCACCGAAATTAGGCAAACGTTCAGCCAAGATAAGTGACCACTTGAACAAGATTTTTGAAAATTATCAAACTTAAGGAATAACGAAAGAAAGAATAATTTTGATTATATTCAAAAGTTTTGTTCACAATTTTTGATTATATTCAGCCTTAACTTTCACACACCTAAATAACTGTTTCCTTATCAGGAGTCATTCGACCTTCATTAACTGAGCAGCCAGTGCTACTAGAGTTACGCTTTTCTTCACTCCCAGACTATCGGACTGGGATCAAAGTGTAGTATCTGTTCTCCTCATTTCTAATTGTAATGGCAGTATTAGCCATTTCCTTATAAGGAAACATTTGGCATTCATTGATCGAGCAGCCAGTGCTACTTTCGATTAAAACTTATAAAATCAAGATAATTAAGATAATTTTCATGAAGAAAGGTTTCTCATGTCCGCTGACGCTTATTGCTCTCTGAAATGCCAGGCCCATTCATCTGAATATGGCAATATATTGAACAAAATTATAAACAAATACGACTTGTATATTCTGTGACATCCGACATCCATACATTTTCTTTTCAAAAGGTTTATAGCAACAAAGTTGTTTAGGTCGGAGGGCGGAACGAATATGAGTACCTCTGTTTTAGAGAATTGTAAGTGTACAGTATTTCGAATTTACTTAAAACTAGTTTCATGGAAACTTTCAGCTTCGTAGGCAGCTTAGTTATTAAGGAGAAAGAAACGCAGAAATTCAGTGAAACCGACAAAAGGCTTAAATCACTTGTTTACAAAGATATTCGCGCGCCGCTTCAAAAAAAAAAAAAAAAAAAGAACTTTTGCAATATGTTTAGACACCCAATTTTAGACAAGGAGTTAAAACTTTCTGACCAATCTGGAGATAAAATTGCGGATCTCTAGTGAACGGGCTAACGTTTTTGGCTGACATGAAGTGGAAAGATTATATTGAAACAATTGCTAGTTCTGCTGCTAGGAAACTTGGTTCATTGTGTCGTGCAAGACAATTCTTTCACTCTAGAATCTATCTTACATATTCAGAAGTCTACCATTCGCCCTTGCTTTGAATATTGCTACCACACCTAGTCTAGTGCTTCTGCTATGTATTTACAGATTCCTGATAAAACCCAAAGAAGAATCTGCAATGTTATTAGTCCTGACCTAACACCTCGGCTTCATTTACTTTCTTATCGTCGTAACGTAGATTCTCTGCCTTTCCTATAAATATTTTTATAGAAATTGTTCTGAAGAATTTCCTCTATGGTACCTAGACTTTATGAATTTAAGCACAGAACTAGATTGTTGGCAAGGTCTCATCATTTTACACTCGAAATGTTGAGATGTAACCGTAAGTTCTATGCTAACAGTTTCTTCCTTTCCACTTCTCGCTTGTGGAACTCTATTCTGGCTCTTTCCTTTCCAGTCAACTTTGATCTTCAAATATTTAAACGCAGTATCCATCGTTATCTTCTGTCTTCTTAATTTTTATCATATTCTCTCACACTTGCGTTTTAGTGGCTTTATTGCCTTGCATGAATGCTGAAAAGACAAAACTTATCATGTACAGATCCTTTGGCATAGCAATAGAATAGCCAGATTTACAACAGGAAATTTCTGTTTAGTAATTTATCTTGAGAACGCTAAATCATGTTTTGTCGCCGTTCTTCCGTCAATTCAGATCATATAAATAAAATATAATAACCAAATTTATAATAACAAATGATACGATATAATATTATTTAAATCTGTTGGGATTGCTATGAGTTTGAATTTGTTATCAGAAGGTTTTTATAAGATGATTAGTTTACGGGCATGTTCACCATATTAATCCACAACAATATAGAATATAGACATTCAAAATCGAATCAATCACAAGGCAATTGAGTAAGAAACACCGATTATGAGATTCGTTTGGTACAATTAATATACAATTTGAAAACTTGTAGTTTGATAATGCAAAAAATAGACCATTGGTAAATTGGGTTTCTTATTGATTTACAGTTCAAAATTGTTCAAGTGTTTAAGAACTGGTCAAACGTAGTTAAGTGGAAAATATTATTTATACAGAAATTTGTGTAGTTTGTAGGCGTGAATAAAGTAGGAGTTTAATTCTCTAAATTCTCCAGAGTTGTTTACCTTGGATTGTTTAGATATTTGATTGAATATTTACGAATACTTGTCAGTAGTGAGTTATTATCACTTTTTAGTATTGTAAGAAATTGTTCCTGGTAGAGCGAAATGCTGCGTGTGTTGAGTCAGAGAAATTTGCGCGGCAAAAATGTAATTGGTTATGATTTTTACTGGCGTGGATTCGTTTGGCACTTCTCCAGGATGAAATTCTGACTGACTTGAATCGATCTGAACGCTTCCTTTTATTTAGTTCTGGAAGTTGGAATCGGCTCCAAACGGCTGGGCGCGAAAAGATATTTTGCGTCAATTTGCTACAGTTTGAGCCAATGAAAAGTCTAGTTCACTGGAACTAGGGTGTTGATTGGTTATTAGGTAATTTTGTGGTAGAGTGTATTATTCCGGAGAGGTGAAAAGGTATGTATGGACTATTCCATAAAATCTATCGTGCCTTCGATAAGAAAAACGAATATCACGCAAAATTGTCGTTTCGCATTTTCTTTGTAGCGATATGTCTGAATATCTTTTTGAACTACAAAGATAATAATTATGAGGGAAGAGCAGGAGTGATTCTTGTTACGTGAATCACCACTTTTGATATGAAGTATGGGCGTTTTTTCAGTGAACGTTTACTGCTCCTGATACATTTGTCTCGCAAACAAACTGGACAAAAAAACAAGACACAAGATATGGAATTTAAACAAACAAATATTAACAAGTAAGTTAATAGAACATATTACAAAGATGAGAAATGAAATGTTAAGCGTACAAAAGAACTTTAAGTATCTATCTCTGAGGTACTTACATGACGACAGGGGCGAGAAGAGGACTCCTTTCCGCTATGAAAGTCACCAAGAGGTTAAGTTGTGAAGTGGCCGTAAGGTACAATGGGGAATAGCAGTCTGCCAGAACTCTACACACATGTTGCTCTGAGACCTCAAGAAAAACATTTTTTTAAAGTGTCTTCTATATAATAAATACGAAGGTTAGTGCATCACTATCAAACTTTTTCAACTTTACTCCTAACATATCATCCCATTTTGGAATTAGACCGTTTCTATGAGCAAATTAAAAACATTGCGGGCCGAATCCGGACCTTCAATTCTGAAAGTTTGGATTCTTAAGTTTTCATTACAGCCATTGTTTTCAGCGATTTTTGACGTGATTTTTTGCGATTAATTTTTTGTCCGCTAACAATTTTTATAACTGGAAATAAATTGGGGAGTAATCAAAATTAATTGCGAAATCCAGCGAAAGTCACCCATAAAATAAAAATAATTGTTTGTACGAAAAGTAAGGACCTACGTACATCAAATTGTCTTTAAATTAAGTAGTGGCAGAAGAATTATCGTTGAACTCTTAAAAGGTAAGCTTAAATATTGATGCAATACTTAAATGCAGTGATTAATTTTGAGTTCTTCTGTAGTTTATTGTTGCTTTTCACATATGCTAGCAGTATACCTCGCAAAAAGAAATCTCCGCGAACAGAGGACCAGATTGCAATTAAAAGAGCCAAAGCTGCAGCGAGGAAAAGAAAGTCCTGTGTAAATGAAAACCGAGATCAAATGGCAGCCAGGAGAGCTTCCAATGCTGAGACTATGCAAAGACGTAGGGACTCGTGAACACGCCGAAGGTTCAACCAATATTCCTCCGTAGGAGCTAGCTTAAATGCCGCCCTATAGAGTGGCTTTTAAGCTAGTTTTCTATATATATATATATATATATATATATATATATATATATATATATATATATCTCGTGGAGAACATCACGGCAGTCGGTCGTCACTTTGTTGCGGGAATCAACACCTTTTATATAAGTTGTGGAGGTTTCACACTCCTTGGACATTTGTTACGCACGCCACATAATAATATCAATAGTTGTGCTATCAGCGCGTTACATGACTTACATCTTCAGAAATAAAATGAAACATCTTCCTTTTAGAGTATATAGTAATAAAATGTGTGTACAGTATTTAGAATTTACGTAAAATTAGTTTCATGATCAACTTTTTGACTTTGTTGTTATTATGCAGTAGGAAATAAATGAAAAGAAACAGAATTTCAATAAGACTGAGAAAACATTTGAAAACGGAAGTACTGTTTCCGCAGAAATCCGCACGTCGCTTATAAAACGAGCTTTGCAGTAAAGTGAGACACCCACTTTTCTGTAGGTAACTAAAACTGTAACTGCTGTTTAAGATAAAACTGCAGTTTTCCTTAATGAATGCGCGCCATTGATAGAAAAACTGAAGAATTATGTAAAACTGTGTTTTAATGTCTCTTTTCGGCAGTATTTCTGAATGTTGTTAAATTTCAAAGCTATTTTTATTGCCGTCGAATAAAAAAAAACGCTTTAAATTATAATTGTGGTTTGAAGTTTTCTTAAGAAACGAAACTTTCAACAAATCAGCTCAAGATAACCACAACACGTGAGCCACACACACACACAAAAATATCTCGACTGTTTATTCTGCCGTTAACTTATTTACCTTTTACAAAGACATATTTCTTTAGTTTATTCTGATTAGGATAAGGGATTAATATTCGTTGAATAACACAAGGAAATAATTCGTAATCTAAAATTGCAAGATTTATTTCTTGAACACGACTTTGCTTCGTCATCCATCTTGATCATTGTTAATAGTGATGGTGAGATTGACTATGTCTTTTTCTTGAAACAGTTTTTCAGATCGCTCTTTCTTGTATGGATAGTGTGGAAAGTTAACATCTACAATACATTATTAATCATTACTTTCTTTTTTAGTTCCATGTGCTAACCATTTGAGTTGTTGCTAGTGTTGGAAGTTTTCTAGTGATGTGGTTTTTATTATTTGGTGAAGTTCCTTGTGATTTTTAGCGTCAGTCTAGAAGCTCTGATGAAGGATTGTTTTCTTTACGAATGAGACTGTTCGTTAGCTCGAAGCCGTTTTTAAATCATTGGTCCGAGAAAATGGTTGTATATAGCTGGTAGTTTAAACATTTCTGAATGAATTGAACGCTATGCTTCACACCCATTTGAGAGTTTATATCTGATGTGGCTATTTAAGAGGAAAAAAAGGAATTCTGCCTACCACACACTGGTTTTTGAAAATGACTAAGACTGTCGATAAAACTTGAACAAAGCAGTAACACGAATTTCGGACAGTTTATTCACAATTTCGAGCACAATATTCAACATCTTATTCGAAAATTGAAAACATACAAGAAAGTTGGTTCTCTATGTCGTGTGAGACAATTATTATGCGTATCTATAAGTCTACCATTCGTCCATGCTTAGAATATGGCTGCCACACATAGTTCGATGCCCCTGCTATTTACCTTGAGCTCCTTGATAAAATCCAAAGAAGAATCAGCAATATTATTGGTCTTGATCTGGCGACTCGGCTTCAGTCACTTTCCCACCGCTGCAAGGTTGCCTCTCTGTGGCTTTTCTATAAATACTTTCATAGTAATTGTTCTGATGAGCTCTTCACTATGGTACCTAGACTTTTTTTAATTTAAGCATAGTAGTAGACTGGCGTCGAGATCTCATCAATTTACATTTGAGCAACCTAGATGCAGCCGTAAGTCCTATGCTAACAGTTGCTTTTCTCGCACTTCTCGCTTGTGGAAATCCCTTCAGGCTTCATGCCTTCCAGCCAACTTTAATCTGCAGAAATTTAAATGCATTAACAATCGCTATCTATTGTCCTCCTGATTACCCTTTTCTTTTCCCACTCATTATTAATGTTTCTGTTCCTAATTCTTCCACACCCAGTAACCCCTTGTCTCTTGGTGGTTAAAATTATTAATATATATATATATATATATATATATATTTATAAATGCTAAAATAAAAGAACAAATAGGAAATGTATATCAATCTAACATTTTTCACTTTTATTAAAAGCTTCGTCAGAGAATGAAAGAAAACAGACAAAAAGACAGAAAAAAACGGTAGTATTTTCAAGTATGCTTCAGTCAGTTTCTCATTGGCGTACTGGAGCGAAGTGAGAAGAAATGTAAGTTTGTCGCCGAGGTTATGTGTTTTCGAAGGAAAGAAAACAATGCTGCAACATCAAGAGAGAACGTCTTTACATGCATTCATTGCAATTGAGAATATCACACCCTTGTGGGCCTGTATAGCCATAACAGATGCTGCGCCACAACATTTGGGGTGCAGATCCATGGTTTCTCAAGAACAATGGATAGCATATATATATATATATATATATATATATATACACTGCATTTACTGAAGGAATACGTTACCATCCGATGCTCACTTAGACATACAAGAATCATCACAAATTTACTTATACATAGAATTACAGTTTTAATACATGTGTGACACATGTCTGACCAATGAGAACTGACTAAAACATAATTGAAAATACTAGTATTTTATATATATATATATATATACTGCATTTACTGATGGAATACAAAATTGCAACACCTTGACTATGTATAAATTTACTCAACATTAAACATACCTGTAATATAACTGGATTGCAGTAACAGATTAATACATGCACAGGTTCTAAAATAAGATATCAACATATAGATAATTGCAAGAATAGATTACTCACAATATACCACTGACCCATATATATAAATAGTTGAGAAAAAATCCAACACTTGCGGCCTGATGATTGCGTCTAACATGAAACTGTTGGATTTTAAATCAGTCCACTCCAAGTAAATCTTTTTTTTCTCTATTACCTTTTATACTACATTGTGTCATTGTTGCTTTTATCACTGATATTATATAAGGTCCTGGTCGTTTATTGTGAAAAATTGTGAGATTAGAACACTCTCAATGCATCTTCCTCTTAGTAAATCTTTTATTTTGTCGAAATCATTTATTAAGTCAAAATTGTGTTTGGATGTATTGCACACAGTTTTGACTTTCATTCCAACCTGAAGAAATTGAAAGCAACAGGCATTGGCAAAATACAATTGCTTATAAGCTTTTTCACTTTGTCTCATCATCTCCACTTTTGTTTTGAATATTTTTATACAAGGTGCAATTATCGCCATTTTATATTTTTTAATTTTCACATTGTTTATTTTTGATTTTGTTGACTGAACAGCATAGTAAGGTCAGTTGGGCACCGCCTGTGTAAGAAAAAGAGTACGATGATGCAATTCACTTGGCCAGAAATTTGGAAGCGACATGCTGTACTACTTGGCATTCTTGTCAAAAGATTAGTAATTACAAAGGTACTACGGCAGATTGGAAAACTTACTCTGACATTCTGATAAAAAAAGAACTTCCAAATTTGATGGTAAAGGATTCAACATGGAGGCGTACATCAAGTGCCTTGAGGAGGTAGTGCTGTCGTGGGTTAAGAGGATGGAAGATATTATGTCTGGCAACATGACTCTGTACCATGCTACACAATCAGGAGAATCCAGTCACGACTGTTAGACAATTTCTGCGACTATATTACCCCTTATATCTAGCCAACTTTACTCCACAGATGGCAACCCCTTTGATTATTATGTGTTACGATGCAGATAAGTGAGAGATGAAGAAAACTTCTTGTAACACCAAAGATGAACTGAAGGCAAGGATTGTGGCAGCAAAAACAAGGAGACCAACCAGAAGAGTGGCAGGAGATTCCAAAGTCATCTGGAGGCCGTGGTTGGAGCCAATGCCGATTTTATTGAATAAATTTACTTTTTAATATTTCAAGATATTCTTGTGTAATTTGGATAAATATATCTGTTAAAATGAAATGTCATTTTCACGTCATTTAGACGACAATTTATCGCTCGCACTCTGTACATCCTACAAACGCACATGTATATTATTTGTAATTAAAGTCTACTATTTTTTTGTTAAAACAGTTTTTCATGAAAACAGACTTCTCACGACCACTAAATGTTATCACTCTTTCTAGTACTGATGTGGGTTTCCTTTCAAGCCTTTTGTTTAAAGTAGTGTGGAAATCACTAACCCAAACCCTAGCATCTGCTACAGGGGTTAGCTAGCCACCCTAGTAGATGGGTGTATTCGGAAACGAGTATCTACCCATTCTATATAATTTATTTAGTTTTATTTATTTGTAATAATAGGAGTGGCTAGCATATTTGATAGCTAGCTAATCTAGCAAGGCATATGATAAGTGTCGTTTCCATGACTCTCTTGTAAATATCTATTAGAAATTATTATTATTACATATAAGTAGTTGTACTTAAGTGCAACAAGGTTTACTAAAACATTACATGAAATGTAATCTTCCATCTGTTGGGTCTCAGACAAAAAATAAATAATCAGAAAGTATTCTGTTCTACATGTAAGTAAACAGCAAAAACATTTTGTCATTGAAAAAGACCAGATGACATGCATTGAACGGATGTCATCATTCGTTTGAAAAGGCACCCCTACCCTCACTTGACTTAACCCCTTTTCAAAAGTAACTCATATTTTGATACAATAGTTGTCAGTAAAAAAAGGATACCCTACCGCCCTTTGTTAAAAGGATTGGATTTTCCCATAAACATAGAAACTAATATGAATGTATGTGCTTATAAAACTCAGTAAATTTCAAAATAAGTTATTCCAAAATTCACTTGAAAATGAAACAGAACTAGGGATTTTGATTTAATTCTATAATTGAATTTGAAGATTTTAGCTTCTGTTTTTGAAACATGGTAATTCCTGTGTAGTGATGGAACCATATTTTTAAATTAGTAAATTTATAATCTATATATTTGTGTGTGTGTGTGTGGTTTCTATGTTAGATATGATGACTGCAGTATAAAATTAATTCATCAATTCTGATTTGATTCAACTGTCCATCTCCTTATATGCTAGTGAGACAAAGAAACCCATTTTGAAATTGCCACTTAGTTTCTGATCATTTCATCAGCTGGGAACTCATATCTCGGTTGGGAACTGATTTTATCTCTGTCGGTCATGTCCTTGTTGAAATCATTCCTAATTTGGTTTGAGGAAGGAGGAAATAAATATGACATCATAGCCTGGAAAATTCTGAATTTTTATCTATTTTCAGAGATGCCAAAACTTTGATCTCCTTGTTATTTATTTATTTTTCTTTCGTTGCAAAGTAAAAATAGTTTTTAAAAAGAAAACAAATAAAAATTACCAGGTTTTTATGTGAAAGGCATAAAAGAAAAAAAAACAAAATGAATACTAACAAGAAACAAATTTTATATACAAAATGTCATGGTTACAATGAGATACATACAGAAAAAATAATCTAGCTTACAAGATGAAACAACAGAATTCCATTATGAAATAAGATGTATATTGTTAGTCAATATTATTGCTTAAGTGTTGATAGGTACTTAATTATTTCTGTACACTTTTTATTGCTGGTGAGTAGATTTACAAATTACAGATTTGTTTTTATTCATTTTTTTCATATTTTTCGCTGTACAAAATGAATAAATGACAGTCACCAGTTGATTGAAATACTTTTCCCAATCAACAGTAGAAAAATAAAAAATATTTTTTTGTGAGAATATTTGAAGTTTGCTTGAGTCATAAGTAATTTTCAATTTTTGGAACCAATTTTAATGAACTTTTGGAGCAAATTTTAGTGTTGAATATATCGTCCAAACTACTAATAACACATGGTAGTTAAGAATGTATTTGGAGCCTCACCAACATACCTCAGCATTTGTCAGGCATGGCAGCGTACACAGTGAATGAAAGGAAAGAAATATTTTTCTCCTCTATAACAGCGCAAGGTCGCAGACAGAAAAAATAACACAAGAAAAAATTTTGAGACTCGGTAGGACCCTCCTAACCCACCCGCCATATTCACCTGACCTTGCACCAGCAGGCTAGTACCATTTTTGAATGCTGCAAAACGTTTTGATGGAGGAAAACTTTCTCTAATGAAAACTAGATTTTGCCAAAAGCTTTTTTCACATCAAAACCTATGGAATTTTACTCAAAATGTATCAAAGAGCAGCCTGATATGTGGCAACAAGTTATTGTAAATAATGGTGAATATATAACTGAAGAAAATGTAGCTGTACTTTATTCTTTAAAAAAAAATAATTATGAAGTTGATAAATAGAAATGAAAATTGTTTATGACTCAACATAAAAGATTAGGATATTAAAAACATATTAATACAAAATGTCAGAAAAAAAAAAGAAGAAAAGAAAGACATCATCAAATTAAAAAATGAAACGATGGAATAAAAAATAATATGAATTAAAATCGCAGGGAGTTGAGGGTTTGCTTTTATAGCAGAGATAGTTAAAGATTTATCACCGGTGACAGAGATTGGTGGTTGTGATATAAGTTTAATGAATTATAAAGCAAGAAGGTACTCTTCACCTGGTTATTGGGCTGTACAAAAGTCTCCTTATATACACATATCAATCTGTTATATGATAATATTGGTCACATTACTCCTGTTCAAAAGACTAAGGAGGAGTGTGAACTGGATGATAGGCAAACCTATCTACTCCTATTTATAATACATTATAATATATATATATATATATATATATATATATATATATATATATATATATATGTGATATTATATATATATGATATTATGTTATATATATATATATATATATATATGATATTATGTTATATATATATATATATATATATGATATTATGTTATATATATATATATATATATATATATATATATATATATATATATATATATATATATATATATATAATATAAATAATTTTTAAGGTATGATATATTTATGGGTAAAAGTGCTCAGTATCAGGGATAGAGCATACGTAAATATAAAAGTGGACACTCTGGTCATCACTGAGTGGCAACAGTCTGTTTCAGGCTTGAACACAACCTCCAAGCAATATATATATATATATATATATATATATATATATATATATATTTTTTTTTTTAAATCATTTTTTAATCATATATTATTTCTTATTAGTATAAACATTATTTTAGTGGGTACACAGGCTTGAGTTGGTATCCCTGTTTTTATTTTAAATGTAATAGAATAACAAATGACTTTGCAATCTAGGCCAGTTGTTATCAATTTGACTGTTTAATAAACTAAAATAAACATTATATATATATATATATATATATATATATATATATATAGGAGAGTTGAAAACATAAACAGTAAATAGACTGTTAATGGGTAAAGAAATAAGAAATATTTGATGTATATAAACAAACTTTTCAAAATTAAATTATCAAGGTTTGTCTATATAATTTTTTTATTATATATTTCTAATTTTAAAATAAGTTTTTGCGTATCAAGATCAAAATTCTGGATTCTGTCAAACAAACTGCTACATTTGATGATGCTAAATGCTTTCTAAAAGAGACTAGAATTTTAATTTTCTGAAAACAAATTACTAAGCATTGATCTCTTCAGATTTTGTCTCCTCATTTGCGATTTATTGTCACAACACTTTGCTTTTTGTAATTGCCAACTTCAAGTACATATTGGATGTAATTATGTTGTGGAAATTTTAAAACAAACTCCTTGGATGGAAGTAGATTGCTTACATTCCACTATCAATGATCTGAGATGTTTCAGATTAATTTATTTTTAGGTAATTTATCTTTTATTTTATATTGCACAACTGGAACTGAAATTGTAATTATCAAATAACTAAACGTAACTGATTTTTATCCAGTCAGACATTGTTCTGAACAGATCTGGGCATAAAATGATCAGTCTCTTGTAAATTTTAAAAAAAAAATTTAGAATTTCTGTTATATGTTATACATGTGTTATTGAGAGATAGCTACCATCTGGGTCTTTGAGAAGATATTTTGAAGGGATGACTTGCATGTAAAAATAGGCACCTTTTTGTAAGTGTAGCACAATTGAATACTGAAGGGAAAACCGGCTGAAGTTTTTAGGCAGAGTCTTCTTTGTGTAAACAGATTTCTCCTCATTTGCATAAAATATAAGAAGAGTAATGACATTGATGTTCTGGGAATTAGTTTGCATAAGCAAAGAACAAGATATGTGGAAGAACCCATCCTCGTTGACATGAATATGTGTGCTATTGATCTGCATGAACGGATTCTGAGAATGTTCTTCAATCAACCTCCATTTTATTGTTTCTTCTCTTCCTGGAAAAAAAAAAAAAAAAAAAAACAGGTCAAAATATATTCATGAATAATAATTTGAAAATGAAAAATACAAACCACAACAAGAAGAATTTAATCGGATTGATCCATCTGTTTTCTTTTTTCTGGAATCAGAAGTTATTATTGGCAGTCAGACTAATATCACCATCTGTTATATAGAAAGACTGTCTAACCTTCTCTACACTTATTATTGAAACATGGACTCATTCATCCACTATAATTAGAATGTTTGCTCATGGAACAGTGGTAAAAATCGGGTTGCAAAGGTATAGCACTTTTCAGTTGTATGTTTGCCTCATGGATCTACTGTATTCTCAATTCATGTTCTCAGGTGATTAAACCCATCTTCACTCAACATTTTGTTTCAGTGTTTTCTTTATGGTCTTACTAACCAGTAACTATGAATGTTATACAAATAGTTCCCGGTATGATGATAAACTATGTCCTTCAGCAAGGACCCGAATCAAGAAATTGGAGATTTTGAAGAGCATCGAACCACCTCATGATTGCTGTTGTTCTCAGGTCCACCTTCACCTGGGGTGGTAGCACCTGTTAAGGTCCTAGCTATGGGCATACCTCCAAACACCAAAGCACTAGGAAAGTATAAAATACCAGCAATACATTTTTATTACAAAAAATGACCAACAATACATTTTTATAATAAAATGACTAACAGTACTTTTTATTATCTACAAACTTTATATCTAAAAAAAACATATGCTTGCTGTGAACGTATAAAGTTCTGCATAAAACATCTGTAGTTGAAATTACCAACAATATCTATTTATAGTAGAATTACCAACAATGCATTTTATAGCAAAATGACCAACAATAAATATAAACTTTAGTTGAGTGCATACAATTATGTTCAAAGTACAATAATAATAATAAAAAAACATAAAATTGCATACTAATTACTTCGATTTTGGCATTAAATAACCCATAAAGATTGATATGCCACTAAACAAGATCAACCAACCAATAACCCCATAGATTGAATAAAGAGTACAGTTTGAAATTCCTTGAAGATTACCTTGATGAAGTCCGAAGGGCAAAATGGCTGACTACATTGTGATAATAGCAACAAAGATAGGTATTATAAAGTTTGTATATCATTTGATTGGTCGATTGATACATATAGCAAAATTAACAATGACACCTTCTCCTTTTTGGGCTATCTCAGGCACCAGGTAATGACCATAATTCCAGCCTGAGGGAGTGGTACCACCTGGGGAGAGGAGCGAGCTTTTTGTCAGGTTTTGGTGATTGATTAGAAAAGACGATATTCTAATTTATTCCTTATTTATTTTTTTTATTCATAAATTAAAAAGAGTTTTTTTTTCAATCAAAGAAAGGCATGTGTATCCTGAGAAAACCTCCTTCAGTTAAAGAGCTAAGTCAGGACAAATCTATATTTTTACCTCCCTATTTAAATAAATAAATGATACATATAGTTGACAACATAAATACTTCTTGGACCTTTATGGTATGATAAATCAATAATCATTACTAAACTTGACAAGGGTGTATTTTTGTTGTCTGATTTTGTTTAGCAGCTTATCAACCTCCATGGGTTATTTAATACCAAAATCTAAATATTTTGTCAGTCCTGGGTGTAACAATAAACTACACCCAGAAAAGCTTCTAATCAAGGAGCATTGAAATATCTCTTAATTGCTGTTGTTCCCAGGTCTGTCATGACCAGGTGTGGTAGCACCTGTTAGGGTCCCAGCTATGGGCAAATTGTGAACCCTCAAACAAAAACAAAACACTATGAAAATATAAAAAATACATTTTTATCATAAAATTACCAACAGTACCTATTTATAATAGAATTACCAACAATCCATTTTATAGCAAAATGACCAACAATAAATATTAACTGTAGTTGAGTGCATACAATTGTGTTCAAAATACATGTAATTGAAGCCATAAAATTGCGTACTAATTACTTTGATTTTGGCATTAAATAACCCATAAAGAGTGATATACTGCTAAACAAAATCAATCAATCGACCAACCAAAACGATATACAAACTTTATAATACCTATCTTTGTTGCTATTATCACAGTGTTTCAGCCATTTTGCCCTTCGATCTTCATCAAGGTAATCTTCAGGGAATTTCAAACTGTACCCTTTATTCAATCTATAGGAGTGAATTGTCCTTGTTCCACTGTCCATGTCTAGGGATATTTGGTCTTCTTTTTTTAGTACTGTTTAGTTACTGTTAGTCCTGTTTAGTTTAGTCAATTAAAGCATTGATTTACTAATTTAGTAGCATGGTCACTGTGAGTTCAATCCTTGAGCTGGGTAGTACAGACTTAGATTCAGTGGAAACAGAAATTGCAATAACTATTTTTAAAATCATTTCACCACCAAGTAAGGCAATAAAGCCATTAAGACACAGGAGTTACTGAATGTGAAAGAATAAAGAAAAAAAGAAAACATTTTTAAGAAGAAAGAACAGTAAAATAACAAGAAGTCAGAAGGTAAATTCTGACACTGCATTTAAAGCTTTGCAGATCAAAGCTGACTGGAAATCAGGATGCCAGAAGACTTTCCTAAGTGAGAAGCGCGAGGAAAGAAATTGTTAACATAGAATTTATGGTTTCATCTTGCCATTTCAAATGTAAAATGATAAGATACAGATGTCAATCTAGTCATTTAAATGCCATATGTGATATGCATTTGAGCAGTTCTTTTACGAATCATAACCGACTAGGCAGAATATTTTCCCACAGCAGGTTGTCATTTCTTTCTGCTCTAGATTGGTTGCCAACCAAGGCTGTAGAACCTAATCTGTCCAGTTATTCAAAACATAACTAGGGGGAGAATAAACAGATTCATACCTTTCCCAAGGGTATTTGTGTGTAAGTAAATATAATAAACCCAACTGGAATTTGAACTCTGCTCTCTGATTTGTCATGCCCAGCCATTAACCATACCTCACATCCATCAGTCTTGTATTCTGCTTAAATTTATAACATCTACGTACCATACAGGAAAGTAATATTTATTTTGTATAATGCAGAAATGTGGCACAAGGCTAAAGGGGGGATGAGAGCAAAAGTCTGGGTTTCAATCTGTCTCATCTTAAACTTAGCTAACCACAATTACTGACCCAAACAAATATACCACAGTATTCCTTATACCAAAACAATGCATTCTTACTTACCATTCTTACTACAGCCACCATAATACCTCAAAGTCTCTATGTAGTCTTAACTAGTTCCCATATATACAATTTGTCTGGAGTGGGATGGATAAAAATAACAACATTTAAAAATGAAACCATAATGAATATTTACAAATAGGAAAGTTCATCAGAACAATTAACATAAAAATATTTATAAGAAAGTCACAGGGAAGCTATGTTACGGCACTGGGAAATAGACTGAACCTGAGATGCCAGGTCAGGATCAATAATATTGCAGATTCTTTGTATTTTATCAAGAATCTCTAAATATATAGCAGGAGCATCAGATGCGGCAGCAATATTCAAAGCATCGATGAATGGTCCACTTATAAATGTATAATATACATTCTGGTGAGAACATGGTGAACCAACACAGGAAAATGAAAATGAACTAGCAATTGATTCAATATAATCTTTTTACTTCATGTTAGCAGAAAACATTAGCCTGAGAAGGTACAAGGCATCACTCTTCTGGAGGTTAGCATCAGTCATACTGATGAAAGAGAAAAAAAAAAGGTTCCCTAAGGTGATTAAAAGAAAGCAGTTTCATGTTAGAGGTGTTAAATTTGGCAGATTGTTTTGTTGTTGTATTGGCTGGTATTTTGTAATTTAATCAAATTATTATCAGATAAATTTATATTTAAACTTTTACCAGAAATCAATAAAATATAGAGAAAAAATTTTAAAAAACTTTTGTGTCTCTTTAACCATATATATGTGTGCGTCTGTGTGTGTGTGCGTGCATGGATGTGTGCGTGTAACACTCATTTTGGAATTGTTCATGCATAAAACATGTCAAGAAAGAAACCACCAATGGAGACTTTTCAGCTGAATAAACATGGGAATTAAGACTTCCAAATGCTGCAGTTTGTTGTTGCGAATGGAAGTGGTGAAGTAGCCAAAACCTCTAACAATGATAATGAGATCCCTATAGTCCGTGAAAAGATCATTAAGAGCCTCAGGTTTTGTTTACTGCCGTCCATTTACTGATCACCATCGCTGATGCCTTGAAACAGCTGAAAGATGATTTATATTCCATTATTACATATGACTCCAATGATATGGACAAACTGTGGTGTGTATACGCGTATTTAATCACCAAATTAACATGGCCACTGCAGGTATATGAAATATCCCTTCAGGACATGTGTGATCATGGTTCTCCACCACTTCCTGTCCATGCAACATTTGATTTTTTACCACCCCTCTTTGTCCCTGTTCTGTTGTCCATTTACACAAACTCATTAGGTAAGTTATTCACTACTACCCTTTATCACTTCGTGAGTGATCATGGCTCTCCACTACTTCCTGTCTCTGCTCTGTTGTCCATTTACACAAACTCATTAGGTAAGTTATTCACTATTACCCTTTATCACTCCGGGAATGATCATGGCTCTCCACCACTTCTTATCCCTGCTTTGTTGTACATTCACACAAACTCAGGTAATTTATTCGCTATTACTCTCTATTCCACCATGTGTGATCATGGCTCTCCGCCACTTCCTGTTCCTTGTAGTTCTAAGAAACATTTGACTGTTTACCATCCCTCTTTGTCCTTGCTATGCTGTCCATTCACACGTAAGTGAACGTAACGAACCCGATTGGAATTGGAACTGGGCTCTTCGATTAACAATCCTGAGACATTATCCATTAGAACACTCGCACATCTAAGCTGATCGCACCTGGTATTTACAAGCGGTCACCGATCTAGGTATTGACCATGCTCGATGTGGCTTAATTTTGGTGATCGTACGGGAACCGGTGTTTCGACGTCATGTGGTCGTAAGCCCTCGCTATAGTGAGGACAGCAAGTGCCTCACTATAGTTGTTAGTCATTCAAAACGAGGTGCATGGACATAATGGGGAAAAAATCAAAGAGAGAAATGTTGCATGGATTGACATCAGTCAGATGGACCTACAGCATTTAAGCTCTCTTATAAAGAGAGTATATGACACCTTGTCAATATCAGTTAACCTGAAACTGTGGAAATTGTCTAGCATGTTGGAAAACAGCTAGCCTTATACAGATCCTTGTTAGTTCTGGCTTTTTTCTTACAACTTATACGTGGATATACTGTCAAGTGTTGGAGATTCTGGTAAAGACTAGAAACTGTCAATCTACTGCTACAGTCTTGATAAATTTCTTAAATGATAGCAAGTGGGGAATGGGTCGTGAAAAAATGTGAGTCAACACTGTTTAATAGTAATCGCAGTAGTCCTGAAACTCATTCTCGATTTTCCAGCTGAGATAAAATTAAATACCCAAAGTCTTGGCATTGTACTCTGGTTAATTAAATCCAACAAGTTAATATCGTTGAATTAACTGCCTTTTGAGGGCAACATGAACTGAACACATTAACGGAAGCTGGAACAATAAAAGAACTTACGTGAATGTGAAATGAAAAGCTAGACGGCCATTATGCTCCCGTTGGATATGGGACGCCAAGATTTTGTTCCCCGTTAGGCTGTAAAATGCATATCAGTTCATCCCATAAGTTCTGTCCGAAATATTATATATGTAATTTCAATCAAATTTTACAGTATTTTAAAATGTTAAATGATACTGATTGATAATTATATGAATTTAGAAACTTTTAACATTTTCTTTTTACAGAATAATTTGACTGAATTAATTACTCAAATTAGCCCCCTGCAAAGATGGTGGTGTCGAAGTAGCATTTAAGGCACATGATGCTTTATGAGTTGAAAAAAGGGAACTCTGCAGTCGAAGTGATTCAAAATATTTACTCAGCTTATGGAGAAGAATGCCTAAATGAAATAACTTGCAGATGGTTTGCTAAATTCAGAAGTGGAAATTTCATCCTTGAAGATGAAGACCGAACAGGACGTCCAATTGAGTTTGATGATGAGCTCCTTGTGGTATCACTTGAAAATCCTGAAGTATCTGTTGAAGAATTGGCAATGAAGCTTCGTTCAAAACATACAACTGTTTATCGTCATCTTCAACTGCTTGGAAAGTTTCCTAAACTTGGAAAATGAGTGCCTCATGAATTGTCTGAAGTCAACCGCAAACCCCAAGCTGACATCTGCTCCTCTCTTCATTCTCATGAACACATCTCACCATTTTTAGGACAGACTTGTGATTGGTGATGAAAAATGGATTTTTTTTTTATCAAAATGTTAAACGTCGTCGACAATGTTTTGGTAATGGGGAAAAGCCCAAACACAACCGAGAAAGGAACTTCATGCAGAGAAGGTACTTCTTTCAATTTGGTGGGATTGCAAAGAAATAATTCACTTTGATGTGCTACCAACTAATGCAACAATCAATGCTCAAGTCTACTGTCAGCAATTCGAGCATTTGAATGCGGCTTTGAGGAAAACGAAGACCTGTTATAGTGAATAGAAAAGGATTGGTGTTTCATCAGGGCATTGCATGACCCCACACTGCAAAAATCACATCCCAGAAGAATGAAGAACTTGGTTGGGAAAGAATTCCTTATCCACCTTTATTCTTCTGACCTTGCTCTTTCAGACTACCATTTGTTTCATAGTTTACAGAATCATTTGGATAGATTAACTCTCAAAAGCCATGAGGAGGTCGAAACTGACATTTCAGAGTTCTTCTCTTCAAAACCAAAAGAGTTCTTTATTAATAAGATTAAAAATCTTGTAAGCAGATAGGAGGAAATCATAGATAATCATGGAAACTACATTGATTAAATAAAATCTAAGATTTGATCACTCGTTCTTTATTATTCAAAATCTGGACAGCTCTTATGGGGGTTTTATTTTCTAAGCGTAGTTTTGATGTGGCACAAGGCCGAAAGTATGGGGCACCCAGTGAAGACCGAACTCACTACTAAGTCGTAATTGTCCTAGCGAGACAAGCTTGCTAACTATTACACCACATCAAGGTACCCAAATGACTTTCTAATCGTAGCTTAGATGTGACACAAGGCTGAAAGTGTTGAGCAACCAGTGAGGATCGAACTCATTACTCAGTCGTAATTGACCTAACGAGACATGCTTGCTAACAATTACACCACGTTGAAGCGCCCCAGAACTTATGGGATGACCTTATATTTAGACCCCATCTGTCAAAAGTGTGAATTAGCATCTGTGTATAAATATGGCGTTCACACAAGACAGTCTTTCTTACTTTCATATCTTGCTTGTTTTAAAATTCGTCTTGTAGGAATCATTTTTGTTTGTTTTGTTTTAAATTCGTGAAAGGTTTAATACTCGGGTAAAAATCGAACACAGGATGCCATATTCACGTTTAAGAAAACGCGGTGGAAGAGTCTATACGGCAGTCGGATGGCTGCTCATACGGTAGACTAGCATGTATTGGTTTCCTCTTGATATATTTAAATAACTCTTTTATTCGTTGAAGTTTTTTTTTCGCGCCGCGGAAGGAGTGTTATACAGTTTTAGACTGTCTCTTTCTATAGTCGACATTTTCGATATCCAAACGTTTTCCTGATTTGACATGACCAAGATTTTCTTATAAGGACAAACAGAATCGCGCTAAAACTGGATTATCCGGAGCAACATTGCTGAACAGCTATATATTTTTCCTACTTTTAAGGTAGGACGATGATTTTTTTTTTTTTTTTTTTTTTTTTAAAGGTTTATTGACGGGTGGTTAGTTTTTAAGCAAGAATTCTGTAGCCTTGTATAAGCCTTGCATAAAGAAAATATACCAGAAAAGGACAAAAGTAAGTGGGGGGGAGTCTGACTCCCAAAGGTAACCAAAGAGACTACAAACTCCTCTCCTTCAAATACTTGGAAGAACCACCATTTTGTTTAACTTCGGTGCTTTAAACTGATATTGTTACACTTGGTTGCGATGTGGGTGCAATGAAAAATACCTTCCCTACTCTTTAACAGATGTGGCAAGTTAAGCAGTGCACCCACAAAGTAAAAAAAAAGGATTACTGATTGATGTACTTGAATTAAGGGTAATTGAAAAAAATTGTTCTCACGGTTGACAAAGAACGGATAAGGATTGTCAAGTCGACGAAAGATGTTCAAGCATGGGCATAGATACAGTAAACCGTAAAAGGCACAAACTTATGTATGTATATATATATATATAATATATATATATATACACACACGCACACAAAACCAGCGTTTTCGTATTTGGGATACTGCTTTACAAAAATGTACTCGCATGTGCAAAAGTGGAAAAATAAAAACTTTTAAAAACCTTTTTCTTCATCTTTCACAGTATTTAGTTTACTAATATTGTTTTTTAAAATTTTCCAGTTGTGTGTACATCCGGGCAAGTTCGTACTGACCTCCTACTCTCCGCCCCCGACCAAGGGGTAGGCGCTCAAGCCTGTTCGGAAGCCCCCCCCAGGGGGGGTTTAGTGCTTTGTAACCCTCGCTATCTTATCAACATTTTCTATTTTTTTTCTACCTACAAATATCAATTATAAATTAAATTATGCACATCATTAAAAAATGAATTTGGATTTTGACGTCATTCTGGGGTTCTTTCCTTTTTTTTTTTTCTTTGTTTTGCTTCTAAGTCTCGAAAAAAAAAAAACAAAAAAAAACTATTTCTTATCCATAATATTGGCTGTGTTAAAATTATTCAACTTTTTAAAAAAAATATCTCGTGTTGGTGTTAAATTGCCGCAAAACATTATTTAAGATGTCATGATCTATTATGACGTGTCTCTAATTTGTATTTAGACACATTGCATTTATTTTCAATTTTTCTAGTTGAATTGTTCACCTATATTGCATATGATCCATTATTGTACATAATTAGATTCAAATTAGATTCACAATAAAATTTGTATTTTATATGAAGACTACCTTATGAAAATTGAGATATAGTAGGATGGGGGGTGTCCCGTATTATAGTTCCGGGTGGGGGGCACGACACTCTTGCACCGACCCAGATGTATACACATACAAACACACACGTATATATATATATATATAATCTCCTAGAGAGCCAGGAAAACCTAGGTCAAGTAAATATCCATTCTTACCTCTCTTTCTTAATACATCCACCAAAATATCTTATTGTCTCTATAAAAATCCTAAATAGTCCTCCCCACTGGCTAACACTGTCATCTGAGCTGTCGAAAAGGAGACATTAATAACCTGTCTTCGACCGGGTATTTCGTTACTGGGATTTTTTTGTCGTTAAATTGGAGCAGTTTGTTTAAAGTCAGCCCACCCGAAAATCAATATTAGTAACATTTGGGTGCAACTGAGGCACATCCCCAAATGGGGGTTAACAATTTGAATGGGGGAGCCCGAAAAGGGCCATTTTTGCATTCACAATCTTGCAAGGAAAAAACCTTTCCATGGACCATAATAATATACGATAATTTTTTCTAATTCTAATCTTTTGCGTTAGATTTCAACCTTTATAAATTGATTGTACACTTTTTTTTTTTACACAGCCATTAAATTTTGCCTTTGATTTTTGTGCAAAGTGTAAAAAAAATCAGTTTTTTATTTTTCATCTTCAAGGTTGTAATTTTTCCAACCAATTTGGACACAAAACCGGCACTGAAGAATTATCCATCAAAAAAAAAAAAAAAAAATTTCATCGAAATTGGATGAAAACTTGAAACGCATAAACATCAGAACACACACACACACATTGAGAATTATAGATATAGATTTCCATAAATACAAATGTACAAAGAAAGAACAAAAATAACCTCTACCATAAAAGGGAGGCACGGTGGAGTAATGGATAGCGGCTTGAGGAATCAGAGCCGAGTTCGAATTCCAGTCGAATCCATTACATTCACTTATATGCTAATACCCTTGGGAAAGGTATGAATCCTCTTCTCTCCCCCCAGCTATGGGTAAATAACACAAACCGGGTTCTACCGCAGAAAGGAATGGCACCTACTGCGGGAAAATATCTGCCTCGTTAGCCATGTATCGAAAGATACATGATCGCCTAAGCATATATCACACATGACTGACTTGCCATAAAATAAGTAAATACACAAAAATCACTTTATTCACAATAAATTAGAAATTTTCTGATATTGCAAAAATAACGAGATAATTTGTTTTATACT
Source organism: Acanthosepion lycidas (assembly GCA_963932145.1). Classification (NCBI taxonomy): domain Eukaryota; kingdom Metazoa; phylum Mollusca; class Cephalopoda; order Sepiida; family Sepiidae; genus Acanthosepion; species Acanthosepion lycidas. The sequence goes on along the minus strand of OZ010597.1, from coordinate 95,458,657 downwards.
AAGTGATTACAGAAAATATAATTGTATAATACAATCAGAAAACAATTTCAACAGATTAAGGAACGCATTGCAACACTCAGAATAACCGAGGCGCTTTCCTCTTCGGTCTTAAGCTGTGTCGGCTGAACCAGTTCGTGTAAAGAGGGAAAAAAAATTCCTGAAGTGGGGGAAAAAAAGCGGGGTATCAAGAACAAGCCAGCTGGGGTGACTGCTTTCTACAATGCCTCGTCTTTCCCCAAGGGAGCTATTACAACTGATGCGACAAATACAACTGCTGCTACCACGGAACTCGTACCACACACCGTCTATCTCCTCATCCTCCCAGAGTCCTGCTTAGAACCTATTCTAATTCCATCTACCCCTCGTACAAAACCTATCTAGCCCCTTTCTCTACCACCACCTCCAGTGAGTACAAAAGACGGTAGCTACCCAGCATAAAGCTATGAGGACGGGCTCCTTAAAAAAAACAAAAAAAACACACACGCAAAATAAACCCCGAGCAATGTTGACCCAGACATTTTCTTTAGAGAGAAACATTTAATCACAGAGGCTACGCGAATTGATGGTCCTCTACAATTTTAAAACCATCGAACCAAGAAGACAGCGTGGAGGGCCCTTCTCAACCGCTAAAAAGACTATCGTAAAGATATGCTAGAAGCAATTTTTGTTTAGAGTGTATCCCCGTACATTATCCTCTACAGGACTGCGAACTTAACCTTACCGAAGGATATCGGTGAGCTGGGCCAAGACAGAGGTACCTTCACCAATCATCATCTTGTCCGCCTTTTTGTTCGTCTTTTTCTTTTCCTTATATTTATTTGAGCAGCACCTTGCATGTACCCATGTGAAATTTTATGACAGTTATGTACATTACAAACTACCATTCATCTTACCATAAAGAAGAAAGCGCTTAACAGCTTATATGTGGCTTATATACTTTTCTTTGTAGAAGTGTAGCGAGCTCAGATAAAAAAAAAATTATGTAAAAATATATTAAAAAAACATTGGCTTTCCTAGTTTAAAATCCATATTTTTCTCCTTTATACTTCTCTTCCATCTGATGAAATGGCAACCATCTAATAAAAAAGAGGAAGAAGTAAAGACTGAACACGGATGCGGAAGTTCGCTGGCTCCGATTTCTCGTTCTTGTGGCTAGAAATCTACCAAAATAAGAGAGGCTCCACGCATAACTTCCGGTATAAAAAAAATGAAAAAGGAACGCCGGAAAATAAACTTTGGCCACTCAAAAAAAAAAAAAAAAATCTTAAAACAACTTTTGATGTTTTTCTCGGTAGATTAAACTCTGTGGGTAATAAACAAAAATGTGTGTGTATGCTTTCGATAATGATTCCCCACACCGCAAAAAAAACAAAAAACAAATTAAAAATCTGAGATATTCTTAGTGCAAAAAGTTCTTCAGAAACTATGCGGTATTTTATCATTACACCCGCCTCACCCACGACTATTATTTGATGTCTTTCAAATGTCCAAAATGGCTGACATAAAGGTGCAATTGAGCATTAGGTCAATAAGGGAGACGGTTGCAATAGTAAAAATTTGCCAATTATGCAAGAATTCCAACATACTTGTAATTCGTTTCGAACTTTATCAAAAATAAGATCAAATATTTTTTTGAGACGAGGCTTGCTTTTTAGATTTTTTTTTTTTTTTTTTTTTTTAGATTTAAGCGGAAAAAATTTGGCGTTCGATGTTTATTAAAACAATTCTTATTCAGTGCTATTCTGAAATTCGTCCAGTTGCTGCTTGTAGCGAGAAATTAAGACGTATTTAAAGAATGTAAATGTAGTGTAATGTCATTTCCGAGTGTGAATACGTTTTTTAAAGAATTTTTATTTTTACAAGTGAAAAATAATTCTTTAGCGGCAATCAACTGTCAATTCAATAAAGTTAGTTTTTCCCCATTTCTTATGCAGCATTTTCTTTTCAGTTTCTTAAATTTTAAAATTAATAATAAAAAAAAAACTTAAAATCTCATTGGATGCAATAAACAGCAAATAGGCGAGAAAATAAAATAAATGCAGTTGGTAAAACTCAAAAGTATCAGTATAGTGAATTGGAAATCTGTTCGCGCAACACGCATAATGGACTGAATTTTTTTTTATATACCACAGTCGGAGTATAAGAAATATTTTTTTTTTATTTCTTATACTCCGACTGTGGTATAATAAATAAAATTCAGACCATTATGCGTGTTGCGAGAACAGATTTCCAATTCTAATTGACTTGGTTACATTCACTTAAACGCAAATACCCTTGGGAAAGGTATGAATCCATCTCTCTCCTCCAGATATGGATTTGAATAACGGCAGGATGGGTGCTTTAGCCTTGGTTGGCAACCAGTATACCGCAAAGAAATGGCAACCTACTGCAGGGAAATCTGCCTAGTCAGTCATGAGTCGAAAGACACATGAATCGTGCAAGAATGTATCACGTATGGCACTTAATTGACTGACTGAAGTTTCTTCAGGAAACTTAGTGCACATAAATTATTTAATTTTTTTTTCTTACAGAAAAAATAAACATTCCCAAACTACATGGTTAAAAATTATTTTTTAAGCAATATCAATTTCTAGATTCTAGTGTTTACTATCCACATAATTGTTTTACGCGCGCTTTTTTTTTAAAGAATGTTGTTTAACCTATCATCTTGACAGCTCCTGGGGACTAACAAGCCTAAATAAACGTCATTTCCGCTGTTTTAAGCAAAAAGTATTTTAATGAAATCAAGTTAATCCTGAAATTTACTTTGTTTTGAAAGAAATCTTAATGACAAGATTGTATTTTTAATTTAATTTTTCATCAATGGCGGTTCGATGACAAGAGGTAAGTGACCGCACCAATTTTTTTTTTCTTTTACACCATTTCCATTGTTCGGACTATTATCCTCATCACTCCAAGTTTTTTGTTCACCTCTGCTGTGGCCAGGTATTGAACTCGCAACTATTTGGGTCAAATCACTGGATTACTTCAACCAACGCTTTTATCAACTTGGAGAATTATTAAAGGGAGATAACTGAAATCTGGAAGAGGCATGTCACGTGGAACTAGAACGAAATAAAGATTCGAAATTCCAATCATCCGAAGGAGCCCGAAACGCAGTGAATATAACAAGGACGAGGACAACAGTCCGAACAGCGTAAATATTTCAAATGCTTCATCTCAGAAATATAGGCAGGTGTTATTTTTCTTGTTTCGGATTAGCTTTAGGCTATTATTTTTTGTAAATAAAAATTAACTTTTTGAAGATATTTTAATTTAAAATGCGTTTTCATGTGTTTTAATCGCCTATTTGAGATTGCTAAAAAAGGGTAGATATAGCGAATGATTATAATGTAGAATATTAGTGGATGGGGATTAAGAAAGGTTTTAACAATACTTCTAATATCTCGCTCTCATATATATATATATATATAGTGTATATTTAGGCAACAATTTTTCATTGATGCATGTTTCATTAAATAATATAGACAAGTTTCGTCTATTTATTCGGCACTATAAAAACACAAACCTAACTATCCTCTCCGTCCTATCATATCGCAAATTCCAACTCCTGTATATCATCTAACAAAATACATTAACCAACTCATTACTCCTTACCTCCCTAGTAAATATAGCGTTAAGTCAACATTACAAGTAATCCAAATCTTAAAAAGTGAAAAACCCAACAATAAAATCATAGCTTCACAGGATGTTGAAAACTTATTTACCAATGTCCCTTTTAGTGAAACTATTGACATAAGTATAAGAAATATATACAGTAATTCATCTTTACCCCACCTTAAAATTAATCCGAATATATTACGGAAACTACTATTAGTTTGTACTACTGAAGTCCCTTTCTTCGATCACAGTATATATATATATATATATACACACACACACACAATGTGACGTTGTCTCCATGGGTTCACTACTGGGTCCGACATTTAGCAATTTTTACATGTCGAACCTCGAAAATAAGATATTTACAGATGTTTAGAAAACCTTCCATCTAAGATATGTTGATGATATTCTTTAAATGTTAGTTAAAAATACAGATGAAATACTTCAACTTCAAAAACGTTTCCAAAATAATTGTCCTTAAATTCACGTATGAACTCAATACTAATAATAAAATTCCCTTCTTTGACATATGGATAGACACAAATAACAAATTTACTATTTTGCCACACAAAAAAAAAAAAAAAAAAAAACCTGCATAAATTCATGTACACTTAAAAGCGAATGTCCATATTACTACAAAATAGCAATTATAAAGAATCTAATACATCGTGCAGAAACTAATTCATCCACAAAACAGATTTTTTACAGTGAACTAAAGACTATAAAACAAACACTTATTAATAGCTTTCCAAACTATATAATTGAACAAATAAAATGCTTTCTTAGAAGTCTTGACACTAAGCAAATAGAACATAATACTCAAACATATTAATCTCATATCTTAGTCAAATGCATACTAATTATAAACAAGATGAAAATATATTTAAAAAAATTAGTAAATACTAATATATCTACAACAAATCTTAGCAAAAAAATTAGGTTAATCATATACTATATATGTAAGCCGAAAGTTTACATTGGATTTAAACATATATCAATATGTTGATTTCCTTTCGTCTTTCAATGATAATGCTATTAAGCTTATCAGACAATATGAAGAACTTAAAATAGACAAAACCTGTCCATATGATTTAATGAAACATGCATCAATGATATATATATAACGCATACATACACGTTGGTATATAAGCCAAGTGGCTCCTAGTAATATAAAATATTAAAACTGGTCCACAAGAGCTCAATGTATTATAACAGAGCAAATAGTATTACATAATAAAATCCCAAATTACTTCATATGGGGAGGGCGCATATAGATCCATTTCAATCGACGAAAACTACGTAAGTCTTATTCAACCTCAGTGTATAGTCTTAGTTTTCGTCGGTTGAAATAGATCTAATCCCTACACACCATATGAGGTAATTTTGGATTTTGTTATGTAATTGTGTATATATATATATATATATATATATATATATATTGGTTGACAAATTTTCAAATTGAACATCCGAAGCTGGTAAAGTAGACTCAGACAGATCGTCGCTAAAGTTCCGAATTCAGTTTAAGATAGTCGACTTGGGGCTGTCTTGATTTCCATTATATAATTTATTCGGCTTGCCCGGGTGTATATAAAATTAGATAAGCCTAAGCTGAATACGGCTGGTTAATGAAGATTTAACACTTTCCTTCTTTGAATGAAAATTTTCGGAACCCTAAAGCGGGAATTGTCTAAAAAGTTATGGTCGGGAAGAAGTGGTGGAATCAACTCAAAAGTAAAACGATCTTTTGCTGCCAATTGTAGCTGTCGACTCGGATTAGCGATACAAAAGGTAATTGAATCTAGAGTAGACAAAGCTGTTAAATCAGAAGGTATGTGTAGTAGCGATATCTAAGACAGAACGGACTTCTTTGCTAACCAAGACAGACGAAGCTTTGTAGCTAGAAATAGATTTTTAAAATATCTACCGAGGAGACAAGCCTGGCCGCAGAGCTACGCACAGAATTCCGTAATGTCTCTTAAATCAGCTTGAGAGAGTGGGACTGTCTTCGACGGACTTTAGCAAAAGATAGGTAACTTTCACACGATTGGTTTGTGTGAATTGGACTAATTGTGGCATCTTGAAGTAACTGGCTAGGGAAATATTTGTCACCGCACTTAATATAGGATTTTTGCTTTTAAAATTAGGTTAGCAAAGACTATATTGGTCTCTTATATTTTTTCGTCTCATTTCTCAAATTATCCGCCTTTTTAACTATTTCTTAGACAGAGCCGGGACGTACTACACCCAGACCAACTGACTAAGGGGGCCCCTCGAACAGTGCTTTGTGACCATCACCATCTTATCAACATTTGCTTTTTTTTCTACCAACATTTACATACGTTACAAATTAAACTAAGCACAACTATTAAAGGATGAAAAATTTTCGGATTTGACGTCATTCCCCACCCCCCATATTCGTGAATTTGTTTTGCTCATTGTCAGTCAGTTTTGTGCCATGCGTGATACACGCTTAGGCGATCATGTATCTTTCGATACATGACTGACGAGGCCGATTTTTTTTTCCCCGCAGTAGGTGGCCATTTCTTTCTGCGGTAGATTAGTTGCCATCCAAGGCTATAGTACCCGGCCTGTCCTGCTATTTACCCATAGCCGGAGTTGAGAAGAGAATTCATACCTTTCCCAAGGATATTATTAGCACGTAAGTGAATGTATTGGATTCGACTGGAATTCGAACTCGGCTCTCCACCGTAAACCTAAAATTCTTTATTTTTTATCCATAATGTCGAATGTGTTATTCAACTTTGTAAAATCTCGAGCACATTTTAAGGTGAAATGATTTTTTATGACATGTTGCCTAATTTGTATTTACATACATTGTATTCAATTTTTATCTACTTTGCCAACATTGCATAGGATCCATTATTGTAGATAATTAGGTTACAATAAAATTTTATATGAATTCTACCATATAAAAATTGATATATTGTAGGGGGCGTATCATAGATTCGGGGTAAGTGGGGAACAAGACCATTGCACCGGCCCTGTTCGTACATGCTATTTTTTGGAGTGGAGAGGGGTAGTTTGCTTGTTTTTTTTTACCATATTAGATCTTGGGGAGCGTGACATACTAACGTATTTGATTTATGAAAATGCATCACCTGGGAGGGGGAATAATTGTGAAATACGAAGGATTTGCATTGCCACCCCCCTCTTCAATGTGTGAAGTTGCAAATGTTGAAATTTGCAGCAATTTTTTAGTGATTGCTGTATTAAATATTTTAAATAAAAACGACGTTATAGTGAAAAAAAATCCTTGGGTCAATATATATATACGACTACCAAATTTAATGTCAGGATAGGCAAAAACTAGCATCCCCAACCCCGCAAATTTGTATACTTACTAATTTAGTGTTATTTAGCAGAAGCCATACTAGCTTCGGTCAGAAAACATTATCGGCATTGTCTCTGAGTCAAGAAACAGGACGTACGATCAGACCCCCAAAAATCCAACAGTGACGATTAGCGGACGTTCCCTCGGGGAGGCACCGTGCATTGAGAGGATATTGGGCCTCTAAATCCCATCCGACCTCAAGTAGAACTCTTATGTACGATCCATTGCTAAAGATGCAGGTAAAATGATCGGATCCCTTTACCGCTTCAGTAAGTACCTGACTCCGCATACTAATCTCTACCTCTATAAGAGCCAAATCGGGCCCAAAATGGAGCACTGTTGCCATATTTGGTCGGGCGCTGCCCAGTTCTCACTTTCTAGTCTTGATAGAGTTCAAAAGCCTCTCAGAGTCCTTGTTAGAGAAGAATTATATTCCGCCCTCCGAACAAGCTGGATGTGGTATGCCTCTCACTGCTTTATCGATACTTCCATGGAAAGTTCTCACACAAACTACATTCTTTAGTTCCATCAGTTCTAGCCTTCACGGCTGGGACCCGCCATGCCACTTATATAGTAGCAAACCATCCATATCCTCCCGTATTCAATCGGTAAGAAGTTCCAGTCAAACAGCTTCTTTCCGCGAGCCATTGCTTTGTGGAACCGACTCCCAACAGGATGTTTCCTTGATCACTACAATATTAACCTGTTAAAATCGTTATCATCCCCTCCTATCCATATAAACTACCTCTTAACGTGCTACCCTGGCTTTGAACAGAGCGAGACTTACTGTAAAAAAAAAATAAATAAATAAATAATAAAAAATGTACTTTTGGGCGAGTAAAATTCTTTGAAATTTGGAGATATTATTTTAAGTTTGGAACAGTCAATTATTTTTCTTTGTTCAACATTTTAGTGAGTGGGTATGTGTATCTTAGATTGTGGCCTTATTTCTCTTTGGTTGTATTATATCAAATATTTTGTGTTTGATCGGAGCATGGAAACGGGTCGTCAAATCATACCCCACAGTGGCTAAACAAATGTGGAACAATGACGATGGATCGGGTCCATTTAAGAGAAATTTAACTTAGCCAGGCGCAAATTGGTCAATAAAATATGTACAGTTGGTTGTTCGTGTGCGCGTTCACAGTTCAATGAGAGCCATTTTTTCCGTCTTGAAGGGACTGCCTCTATGTAACAAATGCAGATTTAAGCCAGTCGAAGGTTGAATACGACATATAACTTTTTTGACATTCTTTCGTGCTCCGACCCCGCCAAAAATTAGTGTCAAAATGACTTCTTTTTTTTTCCCATGACACCGCTATTGTTTTAACTACCTTCACTCATCGGCATTGTTTATTCTTTTAAAAAGGGATTAGAATTGTAATAAAAACTAAACATGAAAGTGAATTTATACATTTTTTGTTTTTGAGAATTAGCAAAAATAATAAACATTTATTACATTGTTTACTGTAAATAGTTGGCAAAACATCGGCTAATTGCCAATTGATTCGACCTTTTATAAAATGGTAAATATGGATTTCCTTATCGTTGGTACATATATTTTAATAATTTAGTAAATGTTTATAAATTTATGAATAAAAAAATGACTTTCTTTATAAATTAAGTGATAAATATTCCATTCTATTAGTTTTAATATTAGTTTTTAGAATGTAAATATAAAATTGTTCTTACAAATAAACTATCTAATAAATAGTATTTAACATTTTGTTATAAATTCCCAAGAACTAAAAATATGCATGAATTCACTTTCATATGTTTAGGTTTTATTACCATTCTAAGCAATGCTTTTTAAAACATTGCAGAGGAGTGAAGGTAGTTAAAATAATAGTGTCATGAGGAAAACCGTCTTTTTTTACATATTGTTTGTCCTTGGGTTTTTGTCTTTTTTTCTTTCCTTTTTTTTTCACTTTTCAAATGATGTAAATCTAGATTAAAATTGCGGAGGACAAACTGTACCAAGTTTATATTTTCAAGTACTTGATAGTCATTATTATGAATTGGGCTTTCAGTGTGAAAGACATAATTTCGGTGACTATATTTGAAGCTTTAAATTTTTAATTATATACTATTTGTTGTACATATGGATCAAATCTGTAGAGAAGCTGTGCAAAGTTTGTTTTACTGAAATAATGTTTTTAGTCCTTATAAAGAAAATGAATATTAATGTCATAGAGGGAATTTGCTTCCATTGAAATTTGATTCCACCCAAATAATCTCAGCGTGATGATTAAATGAAACTAAACTTGTTAATACGCATTGGATAGATAAGTTCCTGGTGTGGTCTTGCTCAATTTAACAGTTAAACTTGATGCTGTGTGTGTCTGTCGGTCACAGGATGTAACCAATAAAATTTGTCTACCATATTGACGACAACCCAATTATTGATGATGACAGATATTCAGAAATACATATTTTGCACTATTTATTTGAAATAGGAAAATAATTTAAGAAAAAAAATTAAAAATTCCGTTTAATTTGATAAGTTGTTTGTATTAATTATTGTTATATCACACGCACAGAATGATGATTAATGCAAATATAAAAATTGTCACTTAGTTGATTATTTTCAACATCCCGACTCTAGAGTTTCATAGACGGGACTCTTCAGCCATAGCTGTGTCCACATATAATATAATATTATATATAATATAATATAATATTATATATAATATTATATATAATATAATATAATATTATATATAATATTATATATAATATAATATAATATTATATATAATATTATATATAATATAATATAATATTATATATAATATTATATATAATATAATATAATATTATATATAATATTATATATAATATAATATAATATTATATATAATATTATATATAATATAATATAATATTATATATAATATTATATATAATATAATATTATATATAATATAATATAATATTATATATAATATAATATAATATTATATATAATAAAATATAATATTATATATAATATAATATTATATATAATATTATATATAATATTATATATAATATTATATATAATATAATATTATATATAATATAATATTATATATAATATTATATATAATATAATATTATATATAATATTATATATAATATAATATTATATATAATATTATATATAATATTATATATAATATTATATATAATATAATATTATATATAATATTATATATAATATAATATTATATATAATATTATATATAATATAATATTATATATAATATTATATATAATATAATATTATATATAATATTATATATAATATAATATTATATATAATATTATATATAATATAATATTATATATAATATTATATATAATATAATATTATATATAATATAATATTATATATAATATTATATATAATATTATATATAATATAATATTATATATAATATTATATATAATATAATATTATATATAATATTATATATAATATTATATATAATATAATATTATATATAATATTATATATAATATTATATATAATATTATATATAATATTATATATAATATTATATTATATATAATATTATATTATATATAATATTATATATAATATAATATTATATATAATATAATATTATATATAATATTATATATAATATTATATTATATATAATATTATATATAATATTATATTATATATAATATTATATATAATATAATATTATATATAATATTATATATAATATTATATATAATATTATATATAATATAATATTATATATAATATTATATATAATATAATATTATATATAATATTATATATAATATAATATTATATATAATATTATATATAATATTATATATAATATTATATATAATATAATATTATATATAATATAATATTATATATAATATTATATATAATATTATATATAATATTATATATAATATTATATATAATATAATATTATATATAATATTATATATAATATTATATATAATATAATATTATATATAATATTATACATAATATAATATTATATATAATATTATACATAATATATTATATATATTATATATAATATAATATTATATATAATATAATATAATATTATATATAATATTATATATAATATAATATTATATATAATATAATATAATATTATATATAATATTATATATAATATAATATTATATATAATATAATATAATATTATATATAATATTATATATAATATAATATTATATATAATATAATATTATATATAATATAATATAATATTATATATAATATTATATATAATATAATATTATATATAATATATTATATATAATATAATATATAATATTATATATAATATAATATTATATATAATATAATATTATATATAATATTATATATAATATAATATAATATTATATATTATATTATATATAATATAATATTATATATAATATTATATATTATATTATATTATATATAATATTATATATAATATAATATAATATTATATATTATATTATATATAATATAATATTATATATAATATTATATATTATATTATATTATATATAATATTATATATAATATTATATATAATATTATATTATATATAATATAATATTATATATAATATTATATATAATATTATATATAATATATAATATTATATATAATATTATATATAATATAATATTATATATAATATTATATATAATATTATATATTATATAATATTATATATATTATTATATATTATATATAATATTATATATAATATTATATTATATATAATATAATATTATATATAATATTATATATAATATTATATTATATATAATATAATATATATTTAAAATATCATCCACAGACAGTTTTACTGTTTCACAGCTCATCAGTGTGCCTAGACATCCAATTGCCTCACGCAATGATTTAAACTTGATTGATTTGGTATCAGATTTTATCCCTAAGCCAATGGTGCCCGGCAGGGATGATGGTGAATTTTGACATATTTTTAGAAAAACATGTCAGTAACCAGAACTCTATTTGTCTTAACGAAGAGCATAATTGATTAGTAAATAAGGTCTCTAATTAATAAGTAAATTTCTCTTTGAAATTACAATTCGATTTAATATAGTCACTATTTAGTACTGCACATTTTCAAAAAATCTTAAAACATTTTGGAAAATGTGCAGTACTAAATCTGGTGTTTTGTTTTTCATTCTATTGACGAAAATTTGTGATTCACTTTTGATATAATTTCACACGGTGACATTTGACCAAAAATCTTTGCTGTTATTTTTCTTAGAATCTCTTCAACTATTGCCATAAATTGCTTTCATATCTGAATTTTGTTTAGGAATCATAACTTAGTAGCAGAGATTCTATCACCAAACACAACTTGGATGTAGTACTTCCTGCAGCCTATTGTCAAGGCATATGTAGCTTAAAGTGGTTTCCCTGATTAAAAACTGCCCTGTTGGCTGGAGCTTCAGAATACACTGACTGCACCTCTGCAGAGGAGTAAGGCCCCTACTCCATAATGAGGCATCCTGTTTACAACACTAAAATACATCCGGCAACAAGGCCTCTGATCAGGAGGTGTGGAGCAGGGTAGAACAATCTCTTAATTGCTGTTGTTCACAGGTCCACTCTGACCCAGGGTGGTAGCACCTTTTGGAGTCTCAGCTATGGGCAAATAGTTACCCCCCCCCCAAACACACGCACAAACCGAACTGGGGTCAAAATACTACGAAAGTGTAAAAATAGGTTTTTTATAGTAAAAGTACAAGCAATAAATTTTTGAAAAATTTACCACTTGATTCTCGACAAAAAACTTCTTTACAAAAATGTCAGTGAAAGCTGACCCAGAGACTTGTGTATGTATATATATATATATAATTTTTTTTTTTTTTACAAAGAATACATATTCTGTTCATATGAACATATCTTAAAAATTTTGTTTACATTAAATAACTCATTGCGGTTGATATGTCTTAAAACAAACTTAACCAAACCAGATTGAATATAGATTTGTTTCCTGCTTGGTGGTACATTTTCGTAAGACTTTCAATCTCTAGGCTGGCAGCTGTTAATTACACTGTTAAAAAAATATCTAATAAAACACATGTACCTACTAAAAATATAATATTTATATAAAATGTATTTTTTACAAATATACATGTTTATTCCTTCTATTCATACTGTTGTCCACACCATGATGTGAATTTTATCAAACAACTGTCATATGTAAACATTTTTTGTACTTGGATTTTCTTTTCTTTTTTTTTTTTTTTTTTTTTACTTGAAAGAGAGCAGGGGTTCCTGACTGCTATTGTAAATTTTCCCTGGTGGGGGGTTGTACTTTCTTCTCCAGTGTGGGCTTTGTTTAGTGCCATCAACCGAGTTAAAACCAGAAATCACTTCATCAGCAAATAAGTACAGTCGGTTAACTCAACATGAATAAACAAACCAACTATTTAGAAAGATAACACTCTTATATTGTTGGGTAGCCAAAGCAAGCCAAGTTGGCTCCTAGGAGATATAATCTCTGTTCACTCACAGGAAACTACCCTTGTCAAAATTTCAGACAAAAAAGAAAGGGGAGGAGTCAGGAAAATGGCTAAATTCCTAGAATTAAAGACACACACCAATACAGTGTTAAAAACATAGGCACTGAGGAGTCTCTAGATGTTACGACTGATTACAACTTCCAGAAAAGGGATATTGTTAGTGGTTTCAAATAGCCAGGGAATGGGAAGGTTGGGCAACCTCGGCTTCTCAAAAGATATACTAATGATCAGTATGCAGACAATGCATCCATATGCTGACCTGATAACTACTCCCAAGTGGGAGGAATGGATTATGTATTCACACAGACCTAAATAAACAAAACTACTACTAAGTAAATTTACTATCTGTGCAGTGTTATAACAATAGAAAATATGACTTGAAATCTGAAAACTCATTGGTGTAATGAAAGATGCCTTACAGAAACTAAGAAAAATATTAAGTAAAGGAAAATTTCCTTGGAAACAATGATGAGTGTTGAACTGTTATGTAATATTGATCCTCGTATATAGTGGCTATGATGAAGAGATTTTTGAGGCAAAAGATGTTGTTCTGGGAATACAATGGATGGAGCATGCAAGCAATGTGAAAGTTTTAAGGAAAATGAAAATGCTTGTTTTAGGATCAGAAAATCAGTTGAAATGTTTAGGCCACATACTGAGGAAAGAGGGCTTAGAGAATTTGACACTTATAGGATATTGAAGGAAACTAAGTAACCAACCTAAGTTGGTAAATGGATGGTAGAACAGGGAATAGAGAACAAACACTGATTAGTTCTACAAGGCATAGGAAGCTGTGGAGAGTCATGATCAACACAGCATATAGTATGATTAATATACAAACTAAAGGACACTATTATTTCATTCTGATTTAATGCATAACATTTTCCTGTGTTTCCCAATAACTACAATTGTACAATCATTTGATGCTTTGGACTTCAGAGCCACATGAATGTAGACTCTCTCTCTCTCTCTGCATCTCGCTTATAGTAACATTAAAGATACGAGTAACTATGTCTTCGTTTACACCACTACTATTTCATGTACTATAAAATGTTTCCTTAAGAAAGCTTACACATTTAATTATTGAAATAGATATTCACTAAAATCTCTCTCTCTCTCTCTCTCTCTATATATATATATATATATATAGGCAGCCTGACTGTTTCGCTGTATCACAGCTCATCAGTGTGGCTAGATGTCCAATTACCTCTGGATAGGATAGAAACCCGACTATATCTCTCTATACCTATATATATGTGTGTGTCTGGTCTGTCTCTCTCTCTCTCTCTATATATATATATATATATATATATATATATATATGTGTCTGGTCTGTCTCTCTCTCTCTCTATATATATATATATATATATATATATATATATATATATATATATATATATATATATGTGTGTCTCTCTCTATACCTATATGTCTGTCTCTCTCTCTATCTATATGTCTCTCTTTTTTGCATACATGTTTTTTGCCTTAGCAAAGTGAAAGACCTCAATAATTTTATTATGATTTATTTTAGCTCCATTGTTATACCCACCCCTCTTTTACTTCATCTCTTTACAGGTGAATACATTAAGGTATAAGTGGTTGCATAACTCTTGGTTTTTATATATATATATATATATATATATATATATATATATATATAAAATGTCATTGAAGATGGATGCCAAAGCATTGAGACTCAGCTTGTTATATAAAACAAATTTGAACAATAAATCACATATACATCTATGTGTATCAAGGAAACTTACTTTGCACCTCCATTGGGACCCATTTAAACACACACACTGCTCTACTAGCCTCTATCTGCAAGAGACTTGGAGAAAATCTGAACATAACACTCTCTTCCAGATGTAGAAAACATAATTAATGAAAGCTTTAAGATAAAATCAATTTTAGTAATATTGATTATGAACATGGCCACAATGTGCTGTATTTTAAGAATTAAGACCATTTCATTGAGATATATATTGAAACAAAAAAAATCCTTGATATGGCTAACATTAGGTGAAAGTGCTCTTAGATCAATTGGAAACTTCTTACAAATTTTTTTTTCTTAAAAAAAAGAAAAAAAAAAAAGAAAAGGAAATTCTCTCTCTCTCTCATGCTGATGTGAAAAATGTGATCCTGACACCTAGCAGCCTAACAAGTGATGGACTGAAAACTAAAAATATATGTACATACAAGGTTGCCAGAGGTGATATAGAAAATTTTTGTTCATATTTCAAAATGGGTTCCCTCTCCACTCTTAGTGCACATGTATTAAATTTGGAATTTCCATTCTGTCAAATGCAGAAAAAAGATATTTTGAAATATGGACTAAAATATGCTATACCACCAGCAAAGATTGATGAAAATGGGCATTTTTACAGGTTTTGAAAAATATATATCAAGTTAAATCTTGGCATCTTGTAGGTATAAATACTTCAGCTTTTCAGCTCATCACTTGTCAGGTTAGCATTAAGCATGTTTGTTTTTAATTCCTGTTATATATATATATATATATATATATAGTAACCAGGATATAAGAGATTTTCTATGGTACCAAATTAGATCCTGATATAAGAGACTTCTTCTGCGGTCCCGACAACTCTCTTATATCCGGGTTACACTGTATATAATAAAATGTGTGTGAGATTCACTTGCTGTAAGGTTGGCTGTATTTAATTTTTGTAATTGTATTTTTAGTTTGTTCAGTAGGAGAAATGAATTTTTTAATTTTCCACACAGCAAATTCATCTCGTCTGCAATTTTTGTGCATCTGACTTTGATAAAATATATTGCTACTATCTGTGAACTGTGTAATTATTGCTTAATTTTGAAAGAAATAATTTAATTTGGCTGTCTGAGATGTAGTTGGTTATTGACTAGTGTTTTTGATGTTAGAACATTAGCGTTTTGACCATCAGATCTGGATTCAAATTTGACTTTTGGTAAGTTCTTGAAAACCCTACCAAAAGTTGACCCCTGACTTGAAAGTGAAATTGGTTTGATGTGATTTTTCAGAGACTCTCAATGGTTGTGTGAGCAGTCACTCATCATTGTGACCTTGTTTAAACTGTTGATTAGTCCAGATTATGCACTCTCTTCTATAAACTATAATTATAGTCTGCTCAGAATACTTGCAGTAAAAAAAAAAAAACAACTGTTGAAAAAGTGTGCCTGAGCAGGCGTCTGTAACAGGGATTAGCTAGCAACCTTAGCAGGCATGTATGCTTGAATATGAGCAAGCAGCCGTTTAGTATGCATGGAAAAAGATAGGAAGTTTTTTTTTTTTTTTTTTTATATCAGAACAATTTTAGTAAAATCTATGACAATGGAAAATCTTTTTCATCCAGAAAAGAGAAGGGATACTAAGAAATTTTAAACTCTTAAAAATTCTCCCCACCTCCTGTTAAATGCTTTAGGTTTCTCTTATGTATTGCTTGTGGCAATTATTACAGGTGTTAGTAAACTCATTCTTAAAGTTAACTTGAACAAGGTATTTAAATAAAAGATTATATGAACACAAAAGGGGGATCCTTTTATAAAAATAAAACTCGATGCATTAATTATTCATTGTAATGAGTTTTTATTTTTTTTTTTTTTTTAATAAATGCTATTTAATTAAGTGAAAGCAATTTACTAAGAAAAAAATGAAGAAAGTTGTTTGATAGATCATCCACAGTAAATTTGTGTCCAGGTTCTTGCATTTCACCTAATTTCAAAACTAAATGTAATTGTCTAGACTACATAAACACATTTAAAAAAAAAAATAAAAAAAAATTTTAATAGTTTAAAATTTCAGCATCTCCTCTCCTTCATGCACATGTGTAGTCACATTATGCTGGATTCAACAGAAATGTGCAAAACGCTAATGTTCATTGTAACCCAGCCTACCAAGTCAGTCTACCATTTGACTTTATGCTATGTACTCATAAATTGCATAAGGTTTCAATTTGGAATAGCTCTGATCCTTAGAACAGAAGATTCTAGCAATGTGCCTTCATCAAATTCTATTAAGCTCAGTAAACCTGCCACCAAAACTGAGTTTTTGAGCGTCAGTTTAAGATGTGTGCTTAGGGCAACAATTTATGAAGAGAATACTATAAAATGTGGGGCTCCAGGAGTGCTGTGTACATTCCCAAGGGGACTATTTAAAAGGGGATGTTGTCAAAATTTAAATATAGGAAATGGATTATTTACTGGATTAATGACATACTTTTTATTTTGGCTTAAACTAGGAATTTTTTTCTGCTTAGTCCAGAAATTGTGATACCTCTTGTGTGTTTAAAGCATTCATTTAGTTTAAATATTTTTTTTATTTATATATTAACTTCATTTTTACAATATTTACTATTTTTGTTTGTATCATCTTTCAGGTAACTTCATAATTATTCTAACCTTTTTGAACTTTTCTTACCATAAACACAAATGTACTGTTTGCAGTTTTTGACATTTTTTTGTTTTTTTCAGAAATCTATAATGAACATATCCTGCCAGAGTGTATATTTTTTCTCTAGCCACATCACACTGAAACACCAATTCATGTACAATCACCAAAGTTAAGCAACATCAAGTCTGGTCAGTGCTTAGATGGGTGACCATTTTGAAATACTGTGTGCTGTAAGCTTGGATGTATTGGTGGTGTAATGGATAAAGGCTTGAACTGTTAATCGGTGAGCAGAGTTCAATTATAATTGGGGTCAGTTATATTCATGTGTAAAATCCCCTTGGGAAGGTGTATGAATCCACCTCTTCTCTCCCCAGCTATGGGTTAATTTGTAAGACTTGTATCACTAAATTTCCAAAAAATTCTTACAATCCTCAAATATTTTTTGGCTTCAAATAACCTTCAGTGGGTTGATAAGCAGTAAAAAATAAATCTATTTCACACCAAAAACACAAAGATGCAAAATCTGCAATGACTATAACAAACAGTAATTCAAATTTTGCAGCAAAATTGTTACAAATGTTTGGCATTCTCCTGGCAGAATATTACACTTCTTTCTGTAACCTAATTCCAGATCTTACAATTATGATTGTTTTCATCTTCATAACATTTTGGCTGTTGCGCCTCTCGTCATATCTTTTCGGTCACCCGTGTCTCACCCTACCTTTTCAACCATCTGTGTATGTATGTAATATATATATATATATATATATATATATATATATATATATATATATATATAAACTTTCAAGAGGATAGAATCCAGGTAGAGCTCAATGTCCAGGACAGAGCAAGTTTTTTTTTTTTTTTTTTTTTTAATTTGGAGGTCTGATGAATTGAATCATGATTAGGATTCCAATATAATAAATTATAACCATGAAATGTTAGTGTTTGAGCCATATATATATATATATATATATATATGTATGTGTGAAAGATAGAAGAAATGGGAGGAGAAGCCAGCTTCCTGGCAGAAGAGCAAGACTGAAAGGCAGCTAGAATTGGTAAGGTGCAACAACTGGGATACATTTAAAATTCTTTATGAAGAGTTATGGCCGGATGCAGAAGAGGAAATTTGTGCATTCCTTTCATTTTTCTGTCTATGAAACTAATCCATGTTTGCATAAGATTTGTAATAAAAACTTGATCATCCAATAAAGATTGTGATAATATAGACAGTAAGATAGTCAAATGGGGTAAGAATAGAAGAGACATCAGGTAAGGGCTAATCTTAGAAGATGCCAATACCAGTAGAATTTTCATGGGTTAAGTGAGTAAAATTTGTAAATATTAATATGAAGAACATTGTGTTCTTGTAACCAAACCATGTGAACACCATTAAGACCTCCACCCAGGAGAAAACAAACAGGAAACTAGCTTTTGATGAAATTCAGGTAAGTGAAAAGGAACTAAAAATAAAGAATTTTCTACACCAAACCCAAATTCACTAGAATGCTTAAATTTCTGATCACCCACATATTACAAAGAAAGAAAGAAAAAAAAAAAAGAAATTTGTATACTATTTCCATGAGGAGTGTCTTTTGTGTGTGTGTGTGTAACATATATATATATATATATATATAGCATGCTGTCTGGTTCACTACACAAGGAGAAAAGATGAATGAATTTGAAGTCATCCTATTCTATATCATAAGTATACCAAAAAATATATGCAAAAAATTTGTGAGCTTGTATAATAAGAGCAATGATTAGAAAATAACCTCATTTTACACACTCGCCTCACAATTATTAGGAAAACCATATGAAAAAATATATCCCAAAATCTGTATACAAAAACCATGCCATAGAGAATATTATTGTAAGGTTAACTGCCCATGGAAACTACTTTGTAGAGGGCAGATCTTAAGAATCAAAGGTTTTAGATCAAATATTGAAGAATAAATTAGAATCCGACTCTCTCAGGAATAAAGTTTATAAATATATAATAAATTATGCTTCTGTTTTTGTCTTGTCATGTCTGTTATGTTATGTATTGAATGTTACAGTACTATATCACGCTAATGGGCATGTGGCAGTGTGGTTCATATTCTAACCATGAGATCTGGGTTCAAATCTCACCATAGTTGATTTGTTTGTCAGAAAGGAGACTTCCTGATGTTATTGGAAAGGGTCAATCCCAGTATGTGTCACCTTTTGGAATGTGCCTGAAAACTATACCATGGCTTGACCCAAGCCTTGTGAGTGAAATTGGTTAGATGGAACACTTGTATGCTGTCGATAGCTGTGCTAGTCACGAGTCATCGTGGCTGAGGGTTTCAGCATGCTGGCCTTGTTCAAATTGTTGATCCTGCTAGATAACACACTCTCTCCTGGAAACTGTAAACAAGGTCTGCTCAGCATAGTTGCAGTATAAACCACAGGTGGGTTCTGTGAGTGTTGAACAAACACAAATGTGCCCGAGCAAGCATCTGCCATAGGGATTGGCTAGCTGCCCTAGTAGATGGATATGTATACATACATATCACAGTAGTAGCTAGTATTTGTCTGTATAATTTTATTACTTGTAGATGATGTCCAGAAATAAAGTCAAAATGTATTTATATAATTCTACAAATTAATATTTTTGATTTTTTGACTATATTGGTTGATACTTGATTGTTTCAAAGTTGCCATTATTTAATAATGGAATCAGAGCAGCTCATAAGCAGATGCTTCAGGCAGATGGAATTCAGTAGCCCAGCCTTGTTTTTTTTGTTTTTTTTTTTAAACCCTCCTTTACTTTGTGGTCATATCCAAACATGGAAAAAGGCTATAGAATTAAATCCAGACAGAAACTATGGAGTGGAACCCTGAAGGTGGCTGGTTGTCATTACTGACAATTTTCTGATAACTCCTGCAGCCAAGCCGACCCCAAATGTAATGCTCTGTATTCCTTTGGATCTTGTATTGCTGAGAGGGGAACATGAAGTCTGGGCAGACACAACCTCCATATACGATTGCCCAGGGCTGTGTCCTGGAGTGGTCACTCTGATTTCACTACCGAAGGACAGAATTTTAACTATAGAGGACATTACCTTTTATCTCTCAAGATGAAAGTACACCTACTATTGCTATTAATTTAATCTATGAAGGTATTTATAAATCTTTAAAAGTTTATTTGACTTATCGCAATTGACCAACTCCAGAATTTTGTATAAAAAATGCTCTTCAGGGCACCAGAGCTTCATTAAAACTTTCAAAATTATCAGGTTGTTGATAAAATTATATCAGATAGAAATGTATTTAGTGTAGGGAATGTATTTATTGATGTAAAAACCATTAGCAATACATTAGTCCCATTCTATCCGTAAAGAGTGCTTTGATTCTTTTCTCTTTCATTTTATTCTGACCTCTATAGTAAAATCATTATACAAATGAGTTCATGTCAGTCAATATGACTTGCATTAATTTCTGCCTTATCACATTCTTCCTTATTTTTCAATTCACAACATGAAATTGTCTACAGAAAGTTGCACAAAATAAATTTTAAATAAAATAATGCATTTTTTTAAACTCATTTATTCTACAATTATTAAGCAAGCAGTATACATTAGAAATAAGTTTTTGATGAGATTTGAACTTCTCCCTTCTCCTTGGGAGCCTGTTCTATGTTGGCCTAAAGGCTAATGAGAAAGGTGGACTAGCAAACAAAAAAAAAAAAAAATCTCTGTAACATCGAAATAACTAATCTAAAAATTCTGCGTAGAAATTTCAAAAGAAAATTAACACTTTTTAAAAAAAAAAAAGGAAATGACAAGCCATATGGGTGGGACACACTGCCAGAAAATAAGCTTTACAATTACCAACCAAACATCAGAGAGGAAGACACCAAGAAAAACGTGTGTGTGTGTTGGGGGGGGGGGAGTCAAAAGAGTGGGCACTATGCTAACTAGAATTTGTATTGGACCTACAAGACTAACTTGTGTACACCTGCTAAGAGCTGAAGATGTTCCTCAATGCACCCACTGCAATCAGATTGAATGTTAAACACATCCTGATTGGATGTAAAAAGTTAAACACATTCTGATTGGATATAAAAGCCATCAGCTTAAATGTAGTAAATACTACAATATTAAAAATGACATTGTTTAAAGATTTTGCCCCCCACCCCCGGCCAGATAAGTGGGTTTCTAAAAGAAATAAGATTTAAAAATTCTTTTTAAAAATTCTTTGTGTATTAGTATATAAGGATTGGTTTAAATGGTTCAAATTGACAGATTATCAAATGATTTAAAATGAATTCTAGCTACCCAATTGATCACCTCCAACTACTGGAAAAAAGAAAAGTATATGTAACATATGCATTCACCTGGTTGGCATAAAATGACCCAATATTAGTATACCCTGAAAAAATAACGTTTAAAATGATAAAATCTGTCAGATTAAAAATAAAAATACACACACACACACACACACACACACACACAAGGAAAGTTTTATGAATTTAAAATGTTAAATGTTTAAAAATTTAAATGTTTAAAATGCTTCATTAGTTTTTGGAAGCCAAATTTTAAGCTATTTAATACTGAGTGAAATTTAAAAAAAAAAAAAAAAAAAATTGTATTTTCAACTAATATATTTCTTTGACATATGCTATATTTATGGAAAAGAGTTTTGGGGGTAGATATGAATACAGGAGTAGATGTTGCATGAATATTGCATTATGATTCAGTTTAATGTGATCTTCAGATTTTATGTGTGTGTATACAGTAGCGTCCAAAACTAAGGGACAAAATTTTAAAACCTAATATTTGTTAGAAATAACAACTGTGAAAAGCTGAAATTTTGACAACTGGTAGTCGTTATCATCCATAATAACATACTAAAATTTGAATCATTTGCAAAGGATAGAAAAAGAATTATAACAATTATTTATTTATTTTCAAAATAGGATTGTCCAAAAGTAAGGGACAAAATTGAGAAAAACAATGTAAACAGCAAAAAAACAATAAAAATACATGTACAATCAATATTTAGTAAATGAGCCCTTGCTCTCAATGACAGCTGCACATCTTCGACTACAAGAACGAATCAGTTATTGACAATCCTCGATACTAATTTTAGACCATTCTTCTTGAAGCTTCACCCACAAATCCTCCGTGTTAGTGGGTTTTCTTTCCATAACTTTCACTCCTAAGGTCTTCAAAAGATTTTCTATTGGATTTAAGTCAGGACTTTGTGGTGGCCAATCCATCATTTCCAAATATTGCTCGCTAAGGTAACTCATTACCACCTTTGCCTTGTGACATGGGGCATTATCTTGCATAAAGGTAGCCCTATCAAAACCTGAATTCTGTATGATTGGCACAACATGATCTTGAACAATGTTTTTATAGATCTGCGCATTTACACGAGTTTGTAACCGGACAAGAGGCGTTGTACCTTGGCTAGAAAACATTCCAAATACCATGACGCTTCCGCCCCCAAACTTGACAGCTTTCTTAGTACACTTTGCACTTAATCTTTCACCATACATCTCTTTACCTTGTTTTTTCCATCATTTCCAAATAAATTAAACTTGCTTTCATCACTGAAAAATACTTTTGCCCAATTTTCATATGTCCAAATTACATACCTGTTTGCAAACTCTAATCTCTTCTTCTTATTCTTTGAACTAACAAGTGGTTTCTTCCCTGGGGTTCGATTAAACAGCTCTATTTCTTGCAGTCGTCTACAAACAGTCTGTCTTGACACATTAACACATGAGGTACTATTCATAACCCTTTTAATTTCTGTGCAAGACTTAAAACGGTCCTTTAATGACATACGCTGCATTATTCGATCTTCTCTTGCCGAAGTTTTGTGGGGTCTGCCGGTTTTAAAAGCACTATTTTGCCAGTATCATTGTAGGATTTAATAACCCTGCCTACAACACTCTTGGAACGTTTCACTTTCTCTGAAATCTCTCTAATGGTGTGCTTTTCCTTGTGTAGCTTCACAATAGCTTGTCTCACAGAGTAATCAAGTTTTTGGCGTTTCGCCATGGTGCCGGCTGATGCAACGTTTACAAATGACTAAGTAAGACTTATTCTTTAGAGGAAATCAAAAAATTTGAATATAGCATACTGTTTACATTGTTTTTCTCAATTTTGTCCCTTACTTTTGGACGATCCTATTTTGAAAATAAATAATTGTTATAATTCTTTTTCTATCCTTTGCAAATGATTCAAATTTTAGTATGTTATTATGGATGATAACGACTACCAGTTGTCAAAATTTCAGCTTTTCACGGTTGTTATTTCTAACAAATATTAAGTTTTAAAATTTTGTCCCTTAGTTTTGGATGCTACTATATATATATATATATATATATATATATATATATATATATATATATATAATTAAAGAAAATTTTAAATTCATTTTTTGTTTCACCTTTGAAAGTGAAGTCTGAAGATTCAGAGAAAAATAAAATTCTCTGAAATAAATTAAAACTAATGGAGCCTTAAAGTGGTTTGTTTTTCTTTAAATTAAATTATTTGCTCTGACTTAACATTGAGCTCTCAGGATTTCATCCTTCTTGGGATTATCCATGCAGAAAAAAAGATACTGACATCGTGAAAGTGTTTAGAATTTTCTTGTGTATAATCATGGCAATATCAAATCCTGGCACTTACCAGTATTTTCCAAGTATTCTACAGTCGGCCTGTATAACATCACGGATTCTGAAAAACAAAAAATACAATCAATGTTTTTGTTTGTACATTCAGCACTGAAAATTCATATAAGCTTTGTTAATGAAGACTAAAATAGGGGAAATGCATGGCTTTGAATATTTAGGAAGGAATCTAATTGAATGATTTGTTTTGTTATGGTTTATCAACCCTTTTGTGTTATTTAAAGCTGAAACATTTTGGATGGCATGAAAAAAAGATTTTTTTTTTTTTTTTTTTTTTTTTTTCCAATGATTTTTCCAGATGCAAGTTTTACCATTTAATCCATAGCTTAGGGGGAGAAATTGATTCAGACTTTCCCCAAGGTTTATTTGCATGTAAGTGAATTTAAAATACCTGACTCTAATTTGAACTCTGTGCTCAATTTTTAAAAAAAAATTTTTTTTAAATAAATTCTGAAACTAGAAATTTTAAAATTGTAAAGTGTAGAAAAACAGGATGTTTCAAAAGTCTGTCACATGATACTGTAAAGAGACAAAAAACAAGATTTAAATTTAATTAAGATTAAATAAACAAAAGAAAACTTGACACTTTTAGCTTTTAAATGGACTACAAATGGTAGCAGGATTGAAATATCCTGCTACCATTTGTAGTTCATGGCATAAGAGTTCTTGGAATGTGACAGACTTTTGAAACAACCTGTATATAAGAAGCTAGTGTCTTAACTACCATTATTCACAGAATCAGTGAGACAACAATAAATCCCAAGGCTTATAGCATTAGATATTTCAAAGGTCTTTGACATTGTATGACATAAAGGATTGTTGCACAAGCTCTCTAACAATGTAATCATTGGAAGAATCTTTTCAGTCAAAGTTCTTTCTAACTGGTAGATTCCTGAAGGTTGTCATTAAAAGCCATTCCTCCAAGGCCCTAGCAATCACTGCAGGCATCCCCCAGGGAACAACCCTCTTTTTACTTATATAAATGACCTGCTTAATAGTATACTCCAATCATTTCTATCATTGTAGCAAACCACGCTCATCTCCTCCGTATTCCATTAGTGAGATGTAAGTTCCACTCAAGTAGCTTCTTCCTGTGAACCACTGCTTTGTGGAACTGACTCCCAAGAGGATGCTTTCCCAACTGCTACAATCTTAACCTGTTCAGCTCTAGAGTTATCTTCCACACACATCTGCATAAAAACTCCATAACCCTCTACCTTGAGTGGCTCATGGGCCTCGTACAAGGTGATTTTATAACTATATATTACATTTTTCCTCATTTTTTTTTCTTTCTCATCAGTTCTAACCACAGTCCCACTTTCTAAACTTGACAACATGGTCAGATAATTTTTTGGCTACAACTGATTACATGCAGGATATCTTTCCCCCCTCTGCAACCTATAACTCTCCTCATCTATATGTACAATCTTACTCCCCCACTAATAATAATAGACCTGCCTAACGCTTTTTATGCTGATCAAAATTTTAAATTTAAGTTTATTTTCATAAAAAGTTTTGCACAGCGAGGAATCAGAGATGGAGATTTTGCTAATAATGATTTCCAGCAGAAAATACACTGTCTATAAAAACATCTGTTGTTGAGAATTGCCATTTCTGTTTATTTCTCACTCCACTGATGAAGGACACAGGCATGTCGGAAAATTCCGATTTTTAAAACCTTTCTTTCCGTGCTTCATTTCTGTTATCTGGTTAATAATTAATATTTAATAAATGTTTATCATACTGACTATATTGGTACCTTTTCATTTGTCCTTGTTTTGTTAACTATTTTATATATATATATATATATATATATAAAATATATGAGAGAGAGATAGCTTGAAATGCTGAGACATTTAAAAAAAAAAAAAAAAAAAAAATTTTTTTTTTTTTTTGTTGATTTGCCCATTAAATATTGTCTCTGGGTGGGCTGGACATTATGCCAGTTTCTGCAGGTTTTGAATTTAAAGTTGCCAACCAATCCTAGAGTCCTGCCTCCCCTGCTATTTAAGAAATATCTAGGGTGGGGAAAGAGATACCTTCATACTTCACCCAAAGGTATTTGGGTGAAAGTGAACGCAACAACTGTGGCAGGAATTTGAGTTCAACATACCAGTCCTATTTTCTGCACCAGTAGCTGCTATGCTATGTGCACATCTATATTCTGGTCGGTCAGTCAAGGTGACTTCAGATGTTGATTCTCAAGGCAAGCAAGCTTTGAGCCTTTCTGATTAAAGGCCTAATCATCGTGACCTGAAAACCAAATCTGAGTAAATCCAACACTTGATATTGCGTTATTTTAATGGATACTCATATTTGAGTAGATGCTCTGTACATTATTTATTAAACCATATATTTTATGTCTACCAACCTGAATAAATAAAAAATATTGCATTTAATCTATTCCCTAAAAAATTCTTTGTTTACATTAGGATATGAAATGGAGCAGACATGTATATTTCGAGAATCAGGAAAGATATGTGTTCAAAAACACCATTTAGGATTTGATCAGGAGATCCTATGTGGCTGAGAGCCCAAGGCATATCAGATCTAATGTCAGTTTCCCTAGGAAACACAGGTTTGAATCCTGCTGGAGTTTTCTAATGATTTCTCAAATATTCAGGCCAGTAGATCTAAATAAATAAATATAATCCTCTATATATATATATATATATATATATATATATATATATATATATATATAAAAAGCATAATGAAACAAATTATGGTAATGGATAGCAACACATAACTTTGTATAAATACTTATATTAATGAACAAAATAGTTTTGTATTACTTGCACCCCTAAAGATGATATTGGAAGAAGATCAAAAGTACTTGGGAAAGTAAAATAAAAGAAATTTAAACAGCTATAGCACATTTCTCTCATCCTTCAGCATCAATACACGGGAGGTTATTTGTGAATATGAAAAAAATTTTGTTAAAAAGTTAGACATAGTGTCTGTAATTTATTCAATCAGACATGTTGAGATATATATATATATACCCACACACACTTTTACACTCCTTGCCACATTCATTACATACAATCACACCCTGTATATTGAAATATTAATGGTAATAGATTTGGCTTTAATTTCAACTTAAAGAATGTAGTTATGATTAAAATAAAGAAATTCATTCAAGCAAAAATATAGTAGGAAATGCACTAAGTTCAGTATCCTCTTACGTAAATTTACATCCAACATATTTTTCCTCACAAAAGTCCTAATAATACAAAGTAGGATTGTTAAAAATAAAAAAAATGCAGTAAAAAGTGAATGGAATGTATTTAAAACTTTAACTCAGCAGATGTCAAAATTTAAATATCTTCATATCTTTAACATTTCAATATAAACTGTACCCAGAGTTTTATTTTTAATTTTTTTATTTTTAGTATGTCGATAAAACAATGTTCAGGAATCTATATATCCTCACTTGAGGCCACATGTTGAAATATTGATTCTCATATGACCATCAAAGTTAAACAATGTCAAGCCAAGCCTAGTCAGTACCCAGATGGGTGACTGCTTGGGAATGGAAAATGCTGTAAGGTTGGATGTGTGGGTGGTGCAATGGTTAATGGCTCGGAATTGTTAATCGGAGAGCTGAGTTTCAATTCCTGTTTATTTTCACTGACGTGCAAATAACCTTTGGGAAAGGTATTAATCCACCACTTCTCTCAAAAGCTATAAGTTTATTAGTAAGACTTTTATTACTATTATTATCCTCCTCCTACCAGACAAAAAAAAAGATGATTACTTTCAGTCTAAAAATATTTTCTGGCTTTAAATAACCTACAAAGGGTAAATATAAACTATAGAAAACGAATCTATTTCATTGGTGGATAACAATAAATGTTACGTTTGTTCTGAAACAAAGACCCTATATTTCTTGCCACATTGAGTTTGGGTGCCTTTTTCAGTCATGGCAAAGCCATTGTAATTAAAACCAAACAGGTCTTCTAGTTATTCTACATATAACAAGGAATATGTTTACTTGAATATTTTTAAAATGAGGAACATTGATAATATCCATGAATGAGACTCTTACTAGGAGATGAAGTTTCACCACCAATACTATTTTGAATGTTCTAACCTAAGTACATATATAGTATCTATCTATCTATCTATCTATCAGATAAGAACAAATGGAGTATAATTCCACTGTCTGTAACATTTAATTTAAAAGAGGCCCCAATACAGAGTAGATCTAAATAGTATTTAATATAGGAGATTAAAACAAGCATGTTAAAAAAATCACTACACAATAGCAATCATGTTTTGACACTACAAATGTTTCTTCAGGCAATGGTAATTATTATAGAGTAATTTACCATCACCTGAGGAGACACATTTGTAGTGTCAAAACACAATTGCTATTATGTAGCAATTTTTTTTTATTTTTTAAACCTCATATATATATATATATATATATATATGCACACACACTCTGATGAAAAGTATTGAAACTGTTACTATGTTGCACATACAGTAATGGACTAATAGGAGGGAGGGTCTTCCATTAAAGGTGTTTGTGCGTTAATTTGAAGTAATTTTTCCCTGGCTTAAAAACACCCGGTACAGTACAAAACTATTGTAAATAAATGTAAATACAATATATATGTATTTTATTTTTAAGTTACTATATACCTTTAAATAAAGCTTGAAAACTTGAAGCTAAATCTGGAGTCTGCTGGTCTCAGCATCATTGATTCAAGGTTTTACTGTACATACCAAGTTATAACATTCTCACTCACTTCAGTTGTTTATAATGGTGCCTGGAAGGAAAGTGTATAGAGTGTGGTTATCTCATCACACCACAGATATTATCCCATCAGTGACCATGGCTTGTCCAGCAGTTTCTAGCCAGGGACAATATTCCCAAGTTTTGACACCCACCATATTGCCTTCAGCTCCACCCCACAACATGTGACTTCTCTTCAAAAATTAAATCCCACTTGAAAAGTATCAAGACATTGAGGCAGCTGCTCGCTATCCCAAAAACAGTTCCAAGAATGCATCAATCAATGGAAATCATCCTGGATAAAGTGTGTGGCTAGAGAAGGGGGAGTATTTTGAAGGAGATTAAATGCCAAATGTTGTGGTTTTATTTTTATAGCACCAGTCCTGATACTTTTGATCTGACTGTGTGTGTGTGTATATATATATATATATATATATATATATATATATATATATATACATGCACACACGTGTGTGTAGTTTTTGATTCAACCCATTTCTATAAAAATCACTAACCTTATGTTTTGTCATTCAAATACGCATTTTAAAAATATAGGATTGGCCAAATATTTTTAAAACTCCCTTGTGTGTCTTCACGTTGACAATATTTCACTTTCATCTGCTTGATTTCCATGTCTACTCAAAGAATTAATTTCTCTATGCCACGATTCTGACGTCTGTTTTTATGGTTTTGCTTTTTCATGGATAAGATTCCATGTCCTTGAATCAGATCTGCCCACTTTCTATCCAAACTGTTCATTATACTCTACCGTTTCTTACTCCTTACTCCTTTGTGTATTCAGTAAGGGAAGAGGAGGTATAGTACGATAATTTACTAGCAGGTCCAATGGAACTGGCCAATTGACTTGAGTTTCATCTGAGTTTGTTAACGTCACTGTCTCTGGGTCAGTAAAAAGAAATGGTTGAGTGGCACAAAGGCAGACTGAATATGCTAAAGGGTATCTCCATAAACATGAAGTTTGGATGTGTGCGTGGTGTAATAACTGTACAGAATTTAAAACCAAGTTCCAGCTGGGTTATATTCATTTACACACAAATATCCTTTGGGAAGATATGAATCTTTACCCCGCAAAGCTATCGGTTAATTAGTAAGATAAATCATTAAAAAAGAAGAAATTTCTTACAACCAATCCAAAGAGAGCCATCTGAAATCTAGAGATTGCTTACATCCTGAACATGTGGCTGTGGCCCTGAATGTATGTGGCATTAGACAAAACAAAACACAAACTATCAATGGGATTTTATACAGTAATTGTGCTTCGTAAAAATATTTATTTATTTATTTTAAAGCATTTCACCCCCAAGCAAGGCGGGAGTGCACTAACATGCAAAGGGTTACAGAGAGTGAGAGCAAAATTAAAGAGGGGTGTTTGAGAAAAGGATATAGAGAAAGATAGGGATCAGGATCAAGGCATCAGAAGATGTCAACTGACATTACATTTGAATATTTGAAGATTATAGCTATCAGGGAAGCAAGTAAGAGGAAGGGAGTTTCACTTCTGCGAAGTGTGAAAGAAGCTGCTGTTGAAGAAGAGACGATTACATTTAACTGTTTCGACAGTGAAAGGGTATGACCGATATACCAACCTTGAAGCGTGTTTTTCGCTCTATCGAATCATGTTATTCGTTACCGTTCTCAATCTTTTCATTCATTTTTTGCAGGTTTTTCGACAGCATGGACAAAATTCAAATCCACACGATTTTCTTGTTCCAGTTCAAACTAGGCCGAAAAGCTGCCGAGACAGCTCGTGATATCAATGATGCGTTTGGCCCAGGAACCTCTAATGAACGTGTGGCACAACGATGGTTCAAGAAATTTCGCAATGGTGATGAGAGCCTCGAAGATGAAGACGGTCGCGGCCGGCCGACTGCAGTTGATAACGAACATTTGAAAGCCTTAATTGAAGCCAATCCTTGCAAAACCACACGAAAAGTTGCTGTTGAACTCGAGGTCGACCACTCAACAGTTGTTCGCCATTTAAAGCAAATAGGGAAGTCAAAAAAGTTGGATAAATGGGTGCCGCATGAATTGAACGATAATAAAAAAAATCGTCGTTTTGAGGTGTCTTCTACGCTCCTTCTGCGCAACAAAAACGACCCATTTCTCGAGCAGATTAAGACATGTGATGAGAAGTGGATCCTCTACAACAACCGGCAACATTTGGCACAGTGGTTGGATGCCGGAGAAGCTCCACAACACTTCCTGAAGCCGAAATTGCACCAAAAAAAGGTTATGGTGACTGTTTGGTGGTCTGCGGCCGGTCTCATCCATCACAGCTTCTTGAATCCGGGCGAAACGATTACAGCAGAGAAGTACTGCCGACAAATTGATGAAATGCACCAGAAGCTCCAACGTATGTGCCCGAGATTGGTCAATATGAAGGGACCAATTCTCCTCCATGGCAACGCTCGCCCGCATGTTGCTCAACTGACCCTGCAGAAGCTGAACGAATTGGCCTACGAGACTCTACCTCATCCGCTATATTCACTGGACCTCTCGCCCACCGATTATCACTTTTTCAAGCACCTCGACAACTTCCTGCGCAAAAAATGCTTCAAAAGCCGAGATGATGCCGAATCGGCCTTCAATGACTTCATCGCTTCCATAACTCCGGATTTCCATGCTAATGGGATAAATAAACTTGTTTCTCGTTGGCAAAAATGTGTCGATTCTAATGGTTCTTATTTTGATTAATAAAGTTTATTATGAAAGGAGTTATGATCTTTTGAAGTTGAACGTAAAAAACATTATTTTTGCACCAACCTAATAGCTCGTCGGAGCAGATGTCATGAAAATATTTGTAGAAAAGATGAAGGAAAACCACAGCACATTGGTGAGAAAGTGACTGTAGATGAGATGTCAGATCAGGACCTATCACATTGCATATCCGACTCTGGATTTTGTCGAACCTTGAGATGAACAGTGGGAACACCAGACCATATATGGCAACAGTATTCAATGCAAAGACAAATGGTAGATTTGAAGGATGGACTCAGGCAAGAAAAACCTTCTGGCATGACACAGAGAACCAATTTTCCTCGTGGTAATAACGTTGGTGCAAAAATAATGTCGTCTTCTCAGATAAAGTTGAACGTCAAAAAACGACATTATTTTTGCACCAACCTAATAGATGAAGCTTTTGATTCAAGGTAATTGTTCTACCTCAGGTCAGTGGAAAGCATGATACCAAGAAGGCACAGAGAGATGCTCTTGTGGAGTTGCGCATCAGCCATTCTGATGGGAGGGTTCTCTATGGTTTTCGTTGTCAACGTCTTACTTTATGAAATTCATGCAGTATAAAATAATAAACAAGATATTCATTAAATTCTTAGTCTCTTAGATGTTATCGTCAACTATAAAAGGCTAGCATTATGAAAAGACAAATCTCAAATTTAGGTTTTGAAAATTTTCTTTTTGTATTGTTATCTCCTGCTAATTTTTCCCTCTGAAAGTTCTCCACTGCCTTAACTGGGTATTGAACTCACACTCTTTTGGGTCTGTCACTGGATCTAACCAACACCTTTATCCACTGTGCCATGTATGGCACAGTGGATAAAGGCACTGGTTAGATCCAGTGACAGGACCCAAAGAGTGTGAGTGACAGGAGATAACTGATAACTGACATCCATCAAACATGGCACGTGGAACTAGAACAGTCTACCCCAGTGATCGAAATAAAGGGTTCAGTTCGAAATTCCAACCACCTGAAGAAGGCCGGAGTGTACAATGGCCGAAATGTTGTGATAAATATGGCGACAAAGATGAGGACAATAGTCCGAATAATGTAAATACTGTACATAATACCTCATCTCAGAAATATAGACAGACCCCCAAAAGACTTTGTAAATCGCAGATACAATAAAAGTAAAACCTTCGAACAATACTTGGTCAGACACTGCTAATTCCCATACATATATTTTTCCTTTACCCATCATATGATCTAATTATTTCAAGATGAGGTCGACTGTGCTTGCTCTCTGGCAATCTGTGTTCAAACCCAAGTGTCGGCAGTGACACTTTATTCCTATATGACAGATGCAAAATGACTTTTTTCTTTACTTTCTGTTATGTACAATCGCTTACCAAGACCTGGAGTAAAGCAAGGTTGCATTTTGTTTTAAAAAATTGTGATGTTAAATGATGCTTAACCTATATATAGTTCTTATTTGTTCGTTGTTATAGTTTCAGGTCGGTAAATGTCGTTAATACTGTTTATTATAAATATTTGTATCTATAAAAAGAACGTATAAACATCAAAAAATGTCTTAAATAATTGTTAATATTCTCTTGAAAGATGATGTGATGTTATGGATGGCACCTTTTGGAATGTGCCAGAAAACCATACCACAGGTCCACCCGTGCTTTGTGAGTGGAACTGAGTAAACAGAATTTGTTTGGTCGGGGAGTCAATGGCTGTGCTAGCACAGTCACTGTGACAGAGGGTTTTGAGCATACAGGACTTGTTCCAATTGTTGATCATGCCAGATAATGTGCTCTCTTCCAGAAACTGTAACTATGGTTTGCTCAGCATGGTTCTAGTACAAACCATAGGTGAGCTTTGCAGGTGTTGAACAAACACATATGTGCCTGAGCAGGCTTCTACAACAGGGATTGGCTAGCTACCCTAGTAGACAGGATACAAGTGTCTAGCTACTACCACTCTCCTGAGCAGATAAGCAGTTCGACACTGCAAAATTTTCAATCCTTTGTAAATAGGGCTGCCAAGGATCTACTTTTTATGGCATCCAGGTTTCCTTTGTCATAATCTTGAACAGATATACTTTATATGATGTACACTTCTGTGAATGAAAAGGAATTTTTTTAATCATTTTTTTTTTCAGTCTTTAATCACAATTAATCTCTTAGCTTTTGTGCCAATCAGTAAGAATGGTAAAGTCTTAAAAAATAATGAAGATATCAACCCAAAGATTTGTGTTCTATATAAAAAGTTTCAAAACATCTCTTATAACAAAAACAACAAAGAACTGGAGAGGAGTGGGTTGGTATAATAACATTTGTTCTTTGTTAAATACCCAAAGATTCTAACACCAAAACAGTTAAAACACCATCTGTAATATGTTCCTGGGGGTATGGGCTGTGGGAGTCCCAAATCTTTTCACAAACTGTTTTTATTATTTCCAGTTTTCGCTCTCAGTTACTACTCATATTCTTTCAAATACAAGTGTAAGTAATCTAATAAAAGCAAAAATCCGTCATCTATGAAGTTGGAGATTAAATAACCGAAGACCATTAATGTATTGCTCAGATAAGCTGTATTCGAATTTGATAGCAATATGGAGTCACTTTTGTTTACATGCATGTAAAATCCATGATGATACCAAAGTATAAATAGCTACCATAAAACCGAAGAGTAATCAGAATATACTCCTCCATTTACCTAATTTATTGGATTATTCTGAAATTAATATATGCAACCACCTACAACGATGTCTGATGTTTGGTCATTTAGCAAGCGAGTCGTGCTGAGAACTTTTTAATGTCTCTTTACACATACACTGTCTGAAATCTTTTGAGAATGAAATATAGGATTTTCCATTTATCATTTAATTTACCCGCTACTATATATGTCATTTATATCAAGAATTCCAAATAGTCATTAAGTATATATAGTCATTAAATATGTCTGCATAATATTACCAAAGGACTGATATTTCTTACTTTTCCTACTAAGACTTGTTTGAAGAACAAGACAGAAATTGGGAGGATACAACATTAAAATTTAAATATTTCTGCTGGTATGTTGTTGGAAAAGAAAGTGATGTGGGGTCTGTTAAGTGTCTTGTTCAAAATCAAGATTCAGTTGTTAATTTTTTTCCCCCCTTTTCGCAAAAAGCAAACCAAATTAGAAAAGCAAAAATGGCAAACAGATACATCAGACATCATGTTTAGATTGCTTTATATTCTTATAGATTGCAAAGGGATTTTTGTCTGTTTGTCTTTCTTTGTGTCTTTCGTCTGTCTTTTTTCCCACCAACACATAGTTAATATATTTAATATTTTTACATATCAAGACCAACACTGAAGAAAATGTATGACAAAATTGAAAAGTTTACTTGTAAGGCATTTCATCCTTCAGGAATTCAGACTAAAAAGAAAGATGAAACACGTCACAACTAAGCTTTTCCATTTTGTCATACATTTTCCCCTGTATTGTTCTTGATATATAAAAATATATATCATTGTTTTATACTGTCTACATGAAAAAAACACCAAAACTATTAAAGGATATAAAAAAACTTTTAACATCAGCCAACTCATTTAGAAACTGAAAAAATTTCTTACTGAAATGCATTGATGAAAAAATAATCTCATGATGCACACACAAAATACTTGGAACATCACATCACATCACATTTTTTCTAACCTATGCATGTGATTTCCTAAAAGCATCTGCTGAAGAACAAGAAGTGTTGGAAATACTAACCAATAAAAATGCCTGGACTGCAACTCTGCAAAAAGAATGTTGTAACAAAGCCAGAAATGGCTTGACTACACTGAGTGTGATATATATATATATATATATATATATATATATATATTGTGTGTATTTAGGCAGTATCTTTTCATTGATACACGTTTCATTAAATATTATAGACAAGTGTTGTCTATTTATTTTATGCAAAATTTTTTCCTAACATCTGATAAGTTTAATAACATTATCGTTGAACAAAGAAAGAAATTGACAATATTGATCCATATTTTTTAATACAATCTAAGCTTTCAGCTTACATAAGCCATTATCAAAGATGTCAATTACAACATATTAAATAATATACGGACAAGACAGTGATGATAGTCTGTCAATGTTTACATAGATGATTTCTAAGCAACGATAAACACGTGCATAAAGACGCTAGAAGCGAAAATCGCACCGCATCTCATGACGTCACACATGACCACACGAGAGTGAATTGAGAAGTACAAAGTATGGTAAGCCGTTGGTATAAACCAATGGCTTCTGTTACCAATTATAGACATTTAAGAATATTTATAGAGATGACATAATGGATTTTGTTTAGGTTGGGTTGCAACTGTTTGATGTATAATGCTTCAAGGATTTTTAGTTTTTGTCTATTGTTTTCATGTCGAAGCATAATTGTGTTTTCGACAAGTATTTTACGGAATTGTGTGTGCGGGCAGGCATGTTGTTTTAAATGCATAAAAATGTTAGAGTTTTCATTCAAATGTAGTGTCAAGTGTCGGGAAAGTGAGTTTGTTGTGTGACCAACATAAATATTATTTAATTTGTTGGAGATACACTCTCCCAAAGGGCACTTGAATTTATAAACTATGTTGGTTTTTTGCAAATCGCTAACCGGGGAAGAATATATATATATAGTGTTGAAAGTGGCAAATTAATACAAATGCATTTTGAAAGAGGACAACAATTTATGAAAGAGTACAATATAGTAAACAGTAAGAGTAAAAATGTAAATAAATGGTGTTTGCTCATCAACTACTTTATTCCCAATGTGCTTGTCAGGCTGTTAACAAAATTGCGTTGGCGATTTTTCTGTTGTTCATTGCCTGATGAGCCCATTGGGACAAAACTGTAGTAGTTGATGAGCAAACACCACTTACTCACACAATATATTTATTTATAATGATTTCCAGAGTCTGCTTGCAGTTTTAAAAATCTACCCAACGGATAGACAAGAAATATTGTACTGTTTTTTTTACCCCTGATTATTGTTCATAAAACTGCATTCTGATATATTTAGAGATTTATCTCACAAAATTGTTAATGCAATATTTAAGTTTAAATAACCCAAAATTTGTAGAGAAGACATTTTTATAAAAAAAAAAAATTAAAAAAAATTTATTGTTGAATGTCATTAAGAGCATTTATGTAGTTTTCAACTTTAATAGAAAACAAATCCCTTTTTATTGTCTAGAAATGGCGGTCATATAATTGTGTATCAAAAATCACCAAAATTGACAAATTCTAGTTTGATTTTACAGCTGGAGTTGAAAGAAAATAAGTTAAGAGCATTGATTTTATTAAGCTTTCTTAGTTTTTAATTTAAGAAAACTAAAATTGAATTAAAAACAAAACTCCAACACAAAAAGAAAGCTGAAGTTTATAAAGAAGCTGCCATGATTGATCAAATATGAAAAGCAGTTTGCAAAATGTTTGGCTATATTTCTTGCTGAATGATGTTCTCTGCTTGAGAGTGGGATCAAATCAAGAAATTACCTGAGAATAATTGATGTTATAGTAGTATAGAACAGACTCAAAATATCCAAATCAAGTGTTGGAAATCTTTTATATGAACTTGTTTATGTTAGCCACATTAAAGTGTGGCTTCCACATAAGGGGTGTGTGTGTGGGGGGGAAGCACACTCAACCCTATTTCCATAATTGACTACTTAAACACAATGAAAAGGATTTATTTTAAAAATAAATTGCAATGGGTAACAAAAAAGGCAAATATTTATCACCTGGCACTCAAGAGAGATAAGCCTAACAATGGTGATAATGTATATGTTGACATTGAGAATTTTATTATTACAAGCTACTTGAATAAAAGAAAATGACAGTCGAACAGGTACTGCTTCCAGTTAGATCAAATGAAGCCATCGATCAGCAAAATATATGGAATTATTTTTTTTTTTTATTAATTGGTATCCCCCCACCCCATGCAAGGCAGTAAAGCTAATAAAATTAATGGATTAGAGGGTATGGAAGAATTAGGAAAAGAAACATTAATAATGAGAAGAGTAATTAGGTGGACAGCAGATAGCAATTGACATTGCATTTAAATTTTTGCAGATTAATGTTGAAAAGTATAAAGTCAGAAGGGAGTTCCAGAAGTGAGAAATTACCATTCTTACTTCAACCACCATAATACCTCAGAATCTCCATGGAGTCCTAACTAGTCCCCATATGTACAATTCATAGTCTGTGTAGGGAGGGGAATAAAACAACTTAAAATCTAGCCCTAATGACCGTAAGAAAGAGCTCATCTGAACAATTACCATGAAGGTATTTATAGAAAATGGTGGTGGAAAAGTGACTGAAGCTGAGCTGCTAGGTCAGGACCAATAATATTACTGGTTCTTTGGATCATATCAAGGAGCTCAAGGTAAATAGCAGGGGCACCGGACCATATATGGCAATAATATTTCATCAGATAAATCACTAAATTATTTCTTTCTGCGGTATGCACTTAGGATAAAAATCAGTTAATAATTATTAATAACTATTTATACTGGGACTCATGAATACAATTACAAGTAATCCATAATAATGTTTTAAAATCATGAATTTTTAAAAACTGTTTCTAAATCTTTGATCATCTTTCAATCATTCTGGCTCTCCTTGTCCACTGCACCTATGAGGCAGGCTGAACCATTTGGGGGGAAACACTGCTCTAGAAAATAGCAAATGACATTTAGCAGTCCTTGGAGAAAGTTCTGTTTCTAGTGAGATAGAATTATGAAGTTGCTTGAAAATGGCAGCAGACAGTAGAGCAACAACAAAAAAAAAAAAAAAAAAAAAAAAAAAATCTGACTTGTTTTTACTTAAATTGGACAAAGTTTTGCTACTTAAATTGGACAAAGTTTTGCATAACCCAACTGGAGGCCAATATCAAAACCAACTACTTTGTTTTTTTTTTTTTTGTGTGTGTGTTTTAGTCATTAATCAATCCCAGCATTTTTTTTTGTCTTTCACATATAAAAAAACAAAAACAAATACTGTCCAAATTGCTGCTGGTACTGCTACAATATATTTAAAAATTTATTTTATTAAAATAAATGAAGGTGTCGGATTAAGCCCCTCTTTAATTGTTCACTAGGGACAGCTCTCTCTACACTATAAATACTGTGTGACTTCTTGCCTCATTCTCTTTTTACTTTGCATTTCATCAGACACATTTAAAAATGTGATCTCTAGTAGAAAATCGGAAAATGCCATGAAACACACATACATGCATGTACAAACATTCAGCAAAATACAAACTCTTTATGTTCACACACAAATACAAATCTTGATGTCTTTGTTGTGTAATACAGATATTTGTTGACATATATATGTTGGTCTTGTTTATTTTCTTTACAGCTTCGTTTGGATTCAAGTTGAGTCCACATTGTTCTTGTAGTCGGACCTTCTAGCAGGAATAAAACAGCATGTGTCCCTAATTCACCAACACTCGAAGCCAAACG
This sequence comes from Acanthosepion lycidas, assembly GCA_963932145.1. Taxonomy (NCBI): domain Eukaryota; kingdom Metazoa; phylum Mollusca; class Cephalopoda; order Sepiida; family Sepiidae; genus Acanthosepion; species Acanthosepion lycidas. The sequence goes on along the minus strand of OZ010597.1, from coordinate 95,419,116 downwards.
GGTCCTCTACAAAGGTGTTGATTGCATATGCCAGTTATCAAGAATAATACATGCCTTTAATATGACATTTCTTACACTCTTAAGATTTTATTTCTCTGCCCAAAAGTCTGCTTTGAAAAGTCAATTATGGATGCTTTCATCAATCATTCGACTAGCCACATGGGAAAACTTTGTTTAAAAAGCAATATCTTCATAAATTAACTACTTGCTACTATTTTTAATTTACAAAGGCATGCTGAAGTGTTCTTGACCCAATCCATTTTTCCAAAATCTGGCCAAATGAGTGGTCATTAGATTTTTTAAAATGTTTTTTGGTCAGGCCAAGAACTTTTCAGCATCCTGTCTCTTATTTTTCTATTAGCGACAGCTAAATTTTTAAAACTATAGCATTAATCTCATTAAGTATTATCTTCTACCTTTCAGATTATTATTATGGAGATTATTAATGCTAATTCTCTCAAGGCTTGAACTCTTCATCCTTGGCTAACAAATATTATTGAATTACCCTGTCTCACTTGCTAATTAAAAATGAGCCAACCATTTTCCATAAAAGCCTGTTGGAGAAAGATTCCATGCATTACTGTTTGTCAAATAAAAAAAAAGAGAGAATGGGTTTCTGCATGTTCAAATAAATTATTTATATTAACACAAAATGGAGAAATTCTTAAGCTGTAACTCTTATCACAAAATAATTTTCCATTCAGAAAGTTCTTCTCTTTGACTGGAAATGAAATAAACAATCTTTTAGTGAGGAAGAGAGAAAATGGAGTTGTGAGACAAGATCAAAAGAAGTCCACTGTTGCTTTGGAGAGAAAGGAATGGCAAGGTTGACTCTTGTCTCCTTACTGCTGTCTTTCTGATGAATTGATGTTTAGTTTATATGTGTTTAATTTAGACTACACAAGCCTATGTTTTTTTTTTTTTTACTGGTTACTCTTTATTTTTATTCATTTGAAATATGTTTGAATCCAGAAGGCTGCATGGTGGCTTTGCGTGGTTTGTTTATTTTATTTTTTATTTGAAACCGTTAACTTCCACTTACTTTACAAGCTAACAATTTGTTCAGAAGGTGAAAGATTAATTTGCCTCTGCAATTGAAACTGTATAATTTTCACAGGTTAAATAATTATCATTACTAATCTTTTGTCAAAGAAAGGAATAAAACTGAAATGTTGCCATAAACACAATCATGACAAATTGATTTCATAGAATTATAACAAAGAGGTCACCTTGGTGTTGGTAATGGTCAGCAAATTGATCTTGCCAGATGAATTATGACAGTGAGTTTGACTCTAATTAAGGGTCCCATATTTGTGGCCATTTACCACATCTAAGCTAGGCTTAGTAAATCACTATATTTGGGTACTTTATGATAGGATGGTTAGCAAGCTTGTCTTAAGTCAATTATAACTGCATTGATTCTCTGAACACACGTTGGACTAGCAAAAGAAGCATTGCAAAAGCTAAGCAAAGTGCTGAGAAATGGAAACATTTTATTAGAAACAAAAAGAATGCTGAATTGTTGTTTGATATCCATCCTCTTATATGGCAGTGAATACTGGACAATCTCTCGATGGATGAGAAAACTGAAGCAGTAGAAATGTGGTTTTACAGAAGGATACTGAAAATTCCATGGACAAAGTGAGTAAACAAAAAGGAAGTCTTTAAAAAATGGCAGGGAAAGGATGCTTTGACTTAGAATCAGTGGTGATGAGGAAAGACAGCTGAAATTTCTTGGACATATAATGAGGACAACTTGGAAAACTTCACCCCACTATTGAAAGCAAGAAAGACAAGGAAAGGCAGCAAGCCCCTTGTCTGATAATCTTGTGTGAATCTATGAGAGTGGACCTTAGTTAAGGGAGAAAGAGAAACTAAAAGCCACAAGACATAGGAAGATTTGGAGAGTCATGATATCGTGAAATAAAATGGCACACAGTGATTCTTACGAGATATTTAATGTGTTGTCTTATACTTCCTTATTTATACACAGATTATTAAATAATAATGAAGAGTAACACTTTTTTTTTTTCCGATATGTGCTTCTGTGTTTTTGTTTATAAACTGTTATGACAAAGCAAATACAAAAGTAACAAATGAATCTTCTCTTTATAAAGACGCATGACATTTTCTGAATGTTTTCTTGCTTTCTCTACCCCCAACTTCTGCTGAAACAAGATGGATATAAAAATTCAAGTGACCATTGCCCTGACAATGCTGACCCAACTCAACATTTTATTGGTATTAAACTGAAGGATTTTTCTTTTAGGAAATTTCCAAACTTCAAGTTTTTCAAGACCCCTCCCTGTTTATTAATTCCACACTTTTCCAGCTTCAGAGCTCCATCAGGAAACAGTGATTATTATTTTTTTTTTTTTTTTTTTTTAAGCATTACACCCCAAGCAAGGCCTGAAGCCACTAGGATGCAGGGGGTTGCAGAAGATTTGGAGCAAGAGCAGATAGGAGTGATAGAAGAAAGGATGAGGTGAAGGATAGTGGATAGATCAAGGTAACTGGAGATGTCGATTGACAATACATTTGAATAGTTGGAGATTATAGCTCTCAGGGAAACAGTAAAAGGGAAGGGTGTTCCACAGGCGAGAGATGCAAGGTATGAAGCTATTGGAGTAGAAGAGATGGCTACATTTAGTAGTTTCTACAGTGTAAGGGTAATAGCAGGATGCCAGCCTCGTAGGGTGCTTGTTATAATTTGTTCTAGTTTTTACTTGTATATTTTTATGATTGAATAAGTTCTATTTTTTAAGGTTTGACAGCAACCTCCCCCCCATACACATACACACAATTTCTTTCCGACAAGATGATGTTGCATGAATATACATTCGATTTTTATGTGCATTATGCAAATGTTTAATTTATGTAAGCATTTTCACATACTAATTAAAGTTGTTCCAGAGCCTCTTTGCATTATCAGAAAGTGATCACTTTGACATGGTATACTGTAATGGTTAACAATCTTGTCTTGGTAGATCGATTATGATTGATTAGTATGTTCAATTATCACTGGATGCACCATACTTGTGACACATCTAAGTGGCGCTTAGTAAATTACTATTCTACCAGAAAGTACGAGAAGTATTGGAGACATGGTTGTGATTCTGTTTCTATTCTATTTATTTTTACTCTTTATTAAATAAAAAGAAAAACCTGACATTAGTTTCATGCCAGTAAAATGAAATTTTTTAAAAGCTAGAATAAAATATATCTGCTGTAATATTACATCCAGAATAAGACCTGTCCTGGGTATGATGATAAACTACGTCCAACAGTAAAGCCTCTGCTGATGTTCCCATTTCCACCTCGACCCAGCGTGGTAACACCTGTTAGGGTCCAAGGTAAGAGTAAATAGTTAACCCCCCAAACTGTGGTCAAAACACTATGAAAGTGTAAAAATAGGTCTTAACCCTAGAATACTAACCATCAATTAAAGTTACACCACTACTAACCATGGGTATATCATACCCGATTTTGAAAATATCAAAAAAAATATTAAATAAATCTTTATTTGAAATATTTTACATGCAGGCACTTCAAACTTTGTACTTTGAGTCAACATTAATAGGAACTGAAAAACATTTAGGTAAGAAAATCAGGTACTGAAAATTGTAATTAAAAATAGGAAAATTTGTACTGGGTACTATATACCCATGGTTAGTGTTCTAGGGTTAATACTAGAAATACTTTGTAAAAAAAAAAAAAAATTATTACCAGTAATACATTATTATCAGAAAGAGATTTTTTGGACAAAAAATATTACTAGCAATACATATTTGAAAAAAAAAAAAAAAAATATTACCAGCAATAAAAATTGTCGGCATTAAATAAACTATTGAGGTTGATAGGTTGTAAATCAAAACAAAAAACAGAATACGAGATATATATATATATATATATATATATATATATTTTTTTTTTTTGTAAAGAAACGTGTTCTTTTGGAAGAATTATGATGTTGCCTGAAAGATGGCAGAGGATCTGTTCATCCATGACATCAACGGCAGTTGGGGTCATAGTCATGGTCCTTTTGATTAGTTTCACAGTTGTGCTTTGCCAGGGCTATATAGTTTTGAATTCAGTTGTCTTTCTTTTAGACTGTTAGCCAAGACTGAAGATCCCAGCCTGCCCTATTTAACCCATAGCTGGGGTGCTAGAAGAGATGAATTTGTACCTTTCCTAAGGTTATCGGCACAAAAATGAATGTAACAAAACTCAATTAGAATTCAAATTTCTTGTTCTGAGCTACCATCCATTACACACCCACCCACACATTCTTAATGGCAGAAGATGGAGATTATTCTCTGCATCTTATTCTAATAAGATGCAAACTATTGTCTGTATGAGAAGAATGTAAATAATTCCTTGACCTCAAAATTCAAACGAAACATTTTTGTTCGTTTCACTCCCTAGGAACGTATATTGTTATTCAATATAACAATTTTGCTACAAGACCGAAGAGGAAGTGGGGTAAGGCTGGTCAACGTTAACTATCTTAGACTTAGCTAATAAGATTCATGCTCCATTCCTTCATTCTAATTTGCTCAGAAGAACTCATCCATCGCCATTCAATCCTACATATACCACATCTTCACAGGGAACCTACAAAAAAATGGCATAAAAATCTATGTACAAAAAGTTCAGAAAGTATATTTTCTGTTTTTCATATAAAAATATGATCATGAAATGCAGGGGTGGGAGATGAACCCAAAAACAAAACGGATATAACAAAACATTGAAACTAAAAATCACTCCCTAGGAATGACTGCAAAATACTTTCCCCTCCCCAATTCCTAAGCAAAGGCACACAAATGCATGCTGGGATTTTTTCCTAGCTAATAAAATAGGCCGGTTCTCTGTTTCATCTAACTCTGCCCCAGTTTGTCTCGTCTTGAAGTCAGAACACTATATTTGCTTGTTTGAACTTCATTTTGTGTGTCAATCTTAATTCTTAGTTTGCACTTTTTGCCATATTACTGTTAATTTATCCTGCATATATTGTTTGCTTGCTTTATATTATTTTGGGGTCTGTTCTTTTCTTGTTTTTCTTGTTATTGCTTATTGGAAACTTTGTCAATTCTGTTTTTGGGATAGTTCTGTTAATTATTTTGCATTTGACCGACTACTGGCTCCACTGTTTTTATATAGACAATATCAAAAACTTAAAATTAGCAAACTTTTGCTGGAAAGCAACCAAAGTATCGGATATTATGAATAAGAAGTCAAGAGGCTTGATATTCATTTAGCCATGAATCAACCGCAACAAAAATGTTCAATTTAGTGTATTTTATTGTCAATGTTATCAAATATCTTGACTGCTATGTAATTTCTTTTTTTTAGCTTTGTTATAAACAGACCAAGCAGAAAATATTTTAATATTAATCTTTTTTTCCTTCTCAAGGGAAAAATAATAATAAAAAAAAAAGCTGACTACGTATAAAGCCTATAAATGTGTTCCAATCAAAGAATGGTGTTTTACTTTAAAATAAATAAAAATAGTGTGAAAATTGGCTTGATTTCCACTGATTTAAATAATACCTAACTGTTTCTTTGTAGATTTCACTAATATGTAATGTGGTATAATTTGTTGATTTTAAAAATCGGTGGGAGGGGGAGAAAAATTTCCAAGAATCAAAGTGTGTGGTAATATTAGTTTCTTTTTTTTTTTTTTTCCTTTTCTAATCATTTCATCCCAAGCAAGGTGATAAAGCCACTAAGATGCAAGGGGGGGGGGATTACTGAGTGAAAGAATCTGAGAAAAAAAACGTTAAGGAGAGAGGGCCAATAAAATAAGATAACGATTGTCCTTGCATTTAAATTTTTGATCAAAGTTAACTGGAATGCAATAAGTTGGAAGAGTTTAACATGAAAAGAGCCTTTGTTTTTTTTTTGTTTTTTTTTTTTACTTTTAAGTTAGCATAAAACTCTTCAGAACAATTATGAAAATATATATAAAAAAAGACATAGTGAAGCTGTTACGATGGTGGAAAAGTGACTGAAGCTAAGATGTCTGGGATGGATCGGTTTTAGTGGTCTTGCTTTTCAATTTAACAACTGATAAATGAGTTAATTTTGTGAGATGGTTGGGAAGGGTTAACTGAAATCATTTAATTGAAAAGAGAAAATTTAGTTGAAACATTTGGCATTCAAATTGGCATTCACTGACCAAAATGGCCAGTTTTGCTGTTGGCAGAAACTTATCAAATCTTTTAGATTAAAACAATTTTTCAAGAAAATGGGTTTCTCAAGTCCAGTAACTGTTATTGTTCTTTTCAGTATTGATGGGGGAGGGCTTCCATCCTAACTTTTTGCTTGAAGTAATGTCAACATCATGTCATTATTTTCTCTTCAAGTTACATGTGCTATCCATTTTAGTTCTTGCTAATGTTGAAAGTCCTCAAGTGATGTGGTTTTTGTTAAAGCACTTTATGAATCTGTAGTTCCAGTCCATTTTGTTCAAAAAATAATGGTCCCCTCTTAAAGTTAGAATTTATTTGCTTGAAGCGATATTTAACCATTTTGGTTTGAGTCATTGTATACAGCTGACAGTTTAGATATTTCAGAATGAGTTTGGGGCCAAGCCTGACATCCATACGAGTCTCAATATGACGATGTTATTTAAGAACATGACTCAAGATTTTAGGTCAATATTTTGGTTTTGTAGCATCTTGCAGTGTTCGGCAAAACTACTCCTAGAACAGCCAATTCTATGTTCACTTTTCTTAAGTTTGTTATAACTGATCCATACAAGGTGGTATTTGTCGTGTTTAGTATTTATTAGTCCAACAAAATATATTAAAGAAATAAACCGAGATCGTTTCATAAAGTGTGGTCGGTTACTAGTTTTAGTATTTTTTTTGTAATTTCATTTGCTTTTTATCATGCTCGCAAACCCTCTTACAACCATTAACAAACAACCTTTATTATGTGCTATGTCCCTTCAAGATATGGGCGATCACGGTTCTCCACAATTTCCTATCCTTTGTAGCTCTAAGCAATATTTTCCCCATGAATATCCTTCCTATTCTGTCATCCGCTCAAACTCGTTAAGTTACTTGCCATTCTCCTCTGCTCTTCTTGCCTTCAGTATATCCCGTGAGTGTTAAATTCTCCAAGCCCTCTTTCCTCACTATGTGTCCCAGAAATTTCAGCTCTCTTTTTATGATTTTAAATGTCTTCCTATTTTTCTTCTAAATAAGCATTCTCTTCTGATTTGTGTTGGTTACTGGAATCCGTAGAAAGTTACTTTGGGAGTTGGAATAAAAAGGGCAACTGAAATGAAAATAAAAGTTAGCAATTGTTTCTCTAAAAGTCTGTGTGGCTGTCATAATGGTTGCTGGTATGGTATCAAAGATTCAAGTTCAAATTCCTGCCTAGTTGGTTGTATTCACTTTCACATTAACACCCTTTCAAAAGAGCAACAACAGCTACTGGACTTGAAAGCTGTTTTCCTAAAGTACTTTAAGAGAAAGATTTTATAAATTTCAACAGAAAACGGTACTGGCTGCCTGCTCGATGAATGCTAAATGTCTTCATACAGGGAAGCGGCTAAAATTACCATTTACTGGCCCAAATACAGTGTGTGATGGATAAATTGTCGAAATTATGCAAAATGAAAATAAGACATCTCATTTTAACAAATATATTTACCAAAATTGCACAAAAATATCTTAAAATACTAAAGAGGAAATTTATTCAATAAAACCGCCATTGGCTTCAACCACAGCCTCCAGATGACTTCGGAATCTCCTGCAACTCTTCTGGACGGTCTAATTGTTTAAGTTGGTGAATGCTGCCATAATCCTTGCCCTCAGTTCATCTTTGGTGTTACAAGGAGTTTTATTGGTCTCTTGTTAAATTACACCCCACACATAATAATCAAGGGGGTTGCAGTCTTGGGAGTTAGGTGGCCAGATGTAAAAGGTGATGTGGTCGCAGAAATTGTCTGACTGCCATGACTGGGTTTTCCTGCTTGTCTAGTATGGTTCAGAGTCCTGTTGCCAGACATAGTGGCTTCCAGCAGCCACCCTCTTGACCTGGGGCAGCACTACCTCCTCAAGGCATTTGATGTAGGCCTCAGTGTTGAGTCTGGGGCCCTCACAAACAAATTCAAGTGTTCTTATCAGAACAATCAGTGAGTTTCCCACATTGCCATATCTTCGTAATCGCCATTAGACTCGTCCAACTCTTTCAAAATCCTTGGCATTCTCCTCAGATTGACACCCAAACACTCTGAAATGTTTGTATTGGAGCTTCCAGTGTGAATTTCAAGCAGTACAGCATGCTATTTTCAAATTTTTGGTGGAGTGAATTGCATCATGGTGCTCTTTTTTCTTTTTTTCTTTTTCTTTTTTTTTCTCACAGAAAGTGCCCAACTGGCCCTACTATGCTGTGTAGTTAACAAAAACAAACCTGCATGTGCGAAATTTAAAAATATAAAATAGTGACAATTTACACATCGCACACTGTATATTTTAACTGTAGCCATCTTGGAAGCTGGCCATTACTGAACCACAGAAAAGGAAAAAAAGCTGAAATTAGCACAACATAAATTTTAGTAGTTAATGTTTAATGATTTTCCATTCGTGTGAAAAGAACGATATATTTTTAAATATGATTTATATTATAATAAATCGCAAGTATTTCTTTGCTTATGATTTTTAATTGGCTTTATTGAAAATAATTCTTGAGATTCAGATAAAAAAATATTAAATACATGATAAATTTTATGCTAAATTGAATGTTGTTGCATTTTGAGATTTTATAAACCAGTTTCATATTACACTTAAGTTTTTCCACATTCAGTGTAATTTGAAATGTGCCATGCCATGTGAGATGTCTGACAATAGAGAGCACAAGTTGGGTATAAGGAAAAAAATCTGTAAAGTCTTCATTTGCATAAGAAAATATTAAAATAATTTATTATAATCTTTGCTTTTTGGATCTGCTGGTCGAAAACTAACATTCTAGTAATTGTACATGCTAGATGTCCCTCAACGTCTGTCTTTATATTCAGTAACATCCCTTTGAAAAGCTAAGCAAAGTATTAAGAAACAGGAAAATTTTGTTAGAAATATGAATTAGGAATATTGAAGTGTTGTGTAATATCAGTCCTCTAATATGGCAGTGAATGAGAGACAATCGCAGATGAAGACTTGAAGCAGTAGAAATGTGGTTCTACAGGAGGATGCTGAGTATTAGGATGAACTGAACACATGAGGCAGGTTTCAGGAAAATGGAAACAAAAAGACAAAAAGATAGATGAAATTTCTGGGATACAGGAGGAAAATAGGCTCAGAGAATTTGACACTCACAGGACTTACTGAAGGCAAGAGAGGCACAGGAAAGCAGCAAGTAACCTACCTGATGAGCTGGTGTAAATGATTGGCACAAAGGAGTATGAGGGAAAGAAAAAAGATGAACATTAAGAGCTAAAACTGACAGGAGGTTGTGGAGAGCCATGACCACCCATGCTATGAAGGGACACAGTACCTAGAAGAACCTTCTATGAAGACACCTGACCTTATGGATTAAAATGTTGGTTTAAACCCATCAGCTTCCCCGAATGACTTGCGAGTTCACTTCCTGGATCTGGTAGTCATACAGTCTTGGTTCAGAGGAAGAAATGAGAAATCTAGCCATGTGGATTTAATAAAGGGTTCGGTCCAAAATTTCAAGGTTACTGATGATAGACCTACATGAGAGTACAATGGCTGAAATGTAACTATCACAACCAAGCTTAAAGTACTTATTTGAACACTCACTTGAATGTGGGACAAAGCCAGGTTTAAATTGAAAGTGTCCCATATCTACATGGGACTAAAAATGGTCCAGTCCTCTTGCCACCCCCCTTTTGGATATAGCAGCAATCACTAGGAATTAAGTTGCCTTCTCCTCAAGGAGTGTCATATTGCCTGAAGAAACAGTAATATTTTATTCCTCAAAGACAAAAGGCTGCTCTGGATCATGATCACAAATTTCATAACCTATTAGGGTCTAGGGAGCACCACATGTACTACAACTGAAGCCGCAGTCTTGGGTAAGACGTCCTGATGAAGCCCAATCTTCTCCAGGCTGGTTTGAATTCAGTTTTCCTTCTCATAGACCAGTTGCCACCCAGGGCTATAGGACCCGGTCTGTTCTGTTATTTACTCATAGCTGGAGAGAGAAGAGATGGATTAATACCTTTCCGAAGGGTAGTAGTACGTAAGTGAATGCAATGTACTCAACTGGTATTTTAGATCATGGCTCTCAGATTCCTCAATCCAAGAAGCTATCTAATACCCCACTATGCCTCTGCCTGCACTGGACAGCAAAGATTATGATTTCAGATCATTGCTGATGTTTTGGTATTATGGTTGGATGAAGATTCTCATATCTCACCTACTTGCAGCTTAGAGAAAAATGCTTTCTTTAGCATCTTCTAAACAGCACTGCACACTAAATTATCATATTAAGATTTTTAATAATATTCCCCTATCTCAAAAAAAAAAAAAAAAAAAAAAAAATTACTATTTTCAAGTAAATAATAAAAAAAATTACAAAAATATCTATTTTTGGGCCTGAATTTAAAAAAAAAAAAAAAAAAAAAAAATTTATAAAAATGCTTTAAAAAAATTTTTAAAGAAAAATAAGTCTACCTCCAATATTTTAGTGTTCAGTCTTCTATCCATAATACCAAAGGACTTGACATTTGAAATATTTGGCATTTTAAAAAATATTCATGAATATAGCATAATGAGAATAGTCTTAGTTTTTCTTTTGAAAAAGGACATTTCTCAAAATGGTGCGATAAATGATTTGTATTTGTTGTACTTTACTGTTAGAAACGTTTTCACAAAGCATCCGGATTGTTTTTCAGTAAATGTTAAAAAAAATATTGTTGAAATTAAACAAAGATTTTTATATTTGGTGACTGGGGTCAAAGTTTCTATCTAGAAAACTTAAAAATCTGGTCAACACAAAGCGAAGGCCTTAAATAAATGTTAAATTTATATAACATTGTTGTATTTATTTATGCTAATGCATGAATGCCTAAATAAATAAATATGGCTGGCTGCTAAGTTAGCAGATACCTCCTCTGGCACTTCTGTCTTTTAATACCCACAGAGTCATGCAATGTGGTTTTAAACTACAACTATGCTGAGCAACCCTTAGTTACAGTGTCTGGGAATGAGAGTATAATCTGGCATAATCAATCATTGAACAAGGCCAGTAAGCAAAGGTAATAATGACTTGTGAATTTGAAGTAGCACAATCGTTGACAACTTCTAAATAGTTGTGTGTAGCGAATTTCACTCCCAAAGTTTGGGTCAACCTGTGATATGGTTTTCAAGCAATTCCCAATTATTCTGGGATTGGATTCCCCCACCCCCAGGCTGATATTATCAAGTCATCTCCCTGACAAATTGACCAATTTCTTTGTTAGAATCCTTGTCTATGCCTTATCTACAGTCCCCTCCCCACAGTAAATCCTGTTACTTTCACCAGTGCCAGATTAAAGCTAGGGTGTGGCCAGTAGGATATGTAATAAAGACATAAATTGAAAAATTAAATCAAATTATTTACTCGTTGCTTATAAAACAGATAAATATTTAAACACTATAAACTACCCAGAAAAAAATGAAGCAAATGATTCTAACGTGATATTTGATTAAATTTAAGTCTCAACGTTGTGTTACTTCAGATGAATTAAAACTGCAGATCCAATGACATTTTTTCTGATCATTTCATCCAACGAAAAGCGATAAATAGCATTAAGATGCAGGGAGGCATTATGTATGAAAGAGAATGAGAAGACTTTAGTGAGGAGAAAGGACAATAAAAGAATAGGGTTTAAAAAAAAAAAACAGGAGATGGTGATAAAGCCACTAAAACACAAGGGATTACTGGGAGTGAAAGAGAATGAGAAGACTTTAGTGAGGAGAAAGGACAATAAAAGAATAGTCTTCATTAGATGTGAGAATAAGAAGTTTGCAGATCTTGTGAGGTCGATCTAAGGTTACTGTATCCCCGCAATAACACAAGGAACTTATTAAATTAACCCTAACCCTGTGTACGCATTGTGAGTTAAACATGTCTCCTGAAATGCCCACAACCAACATAGTAGACTCGGAATATGAGTCCATGTAAAAAAATGTAAATAAACTAGGACCAATATATAGTGATTTTCCAAGCGTAGCTTAGATGTGGCACAAGGCCGAAAGTATGGGGCCCCCAGTGTGGATCCAACTCACTACTCAGTCGTAATTGTTCTAGCAAGACAAGCTTGCTAACCATTACACTGCCCCGAGGTGCTCACAAGGACTAATATATATGTCCAAACAAATGATAATGTATTAAAAATAAATGGTTTACATATACAATAAAATATTTGTGTTATTAAACAATGAACATGAATGGAGAAAAAAAAAATTATGCTAGCGAATTATTTGTGTATGTGTAGTTTGGAGAAAATCCTAGAAAAAATAAATGAAGTGAAAGGTGTGTGTATTGTTCATACGTTTCCCAAAAGAGAAGGTGTTCTTCCACGAGAGATTTACATGTTGACGTGTAAGCGGAAAAAGTGAGAAAAAGAGGGCGATAAAAGATATCGCACCCCCTAGTAGCGGTTTCGAAAATTAGGAGGAGTTAACCCGACAAATTAATGACAAAGATACACTATTATCAAGGAAGGAATTGATTTCAAGAGTAATTTTTGCATCAAACTTGGGACTAGGAGATTTGACAACACGACGCACAACAGTAATCAAAAGGTGAAGCTCAGGTCAAAGCTTCCAAAATTTTTTTCTCCAATCTTCGAATGTTTCACTGATCCTACTAGATCTCTGAAGCAATTTCTTTCTAAATGTTCATTCACTTTCCTGAAAAGAATGCAGACTCTAGTAACCCGATCAAGTTTTTAACAGGCAGAATATTTTGGAGCAGATCTGTTCATGCCAAATTAAGACACTAGCTAAATCTGTATGGACTGTGGAACATTTTTTGCATTTTTCACCACCACAAAACTGTATTGCTCTCATGTTAGCAAAGCCATTAAATGACTCGCTGCTATATGCCAGCACAGGTTGCAGTCGTTAGTGTAGCTCATTCAATAGTATCTGTAATCTTTTAAAGAAACATCATGCAACAAATTATCAGGCCCATGACTGTGGGTGGTTGTAGGGTCGCTGTGTAGCTGACGAGTTTCCGCTACATATCTGGGTTGAGAGGTGTAGTATTTCTTGTGTAATTATACCTACCTGAGCCCATCCGTCCCTAAGTCAAACAAAAAACAGCCCTCCACCTTGATCACAAATGAGGTCTTAGATTCCATCGACGCCGTCTCGTCACCAAACTTGTTGGCTATATATCTATGGTGTCTACTTTATGCTATTTTATTAAATAACCGTTGAACCCTACAAGAAAGTTCATCTGCTATTTGACTGATCTTTTTTAATCCTGCAGGCTATCTATCCGCCCTTCTCATCCAGGTGGGGGAATCTATTTAGTCGCTGATGAATCGGCAGGTAGGACTGGGTTACATAGTAGCAGTCGTAGGGCGACATGACATATAGTAAAACATAATGCAACAGAATAAATTATCGTTAACCGCTGCATTGACTTGAATACAATTCTTTTGGGGCAGAATCTTCCGTTTCGTCAACAATAAATGACTTCATAATGACTTGGGTTAGCTTCCGCTGTATATAATTCGTGTTTGCTTTAATTAATGTCCATATGTTTCAGCGTCCTTTCGATTTTTCTTCTGTTTCTTCCTCTTTTCAAATATTTTATCCCGTCCTGGTTAAGACGCTAAACTACACCCAACAGCAAGGCCTCTGATCAGGAGGTTTTGAGGAGCGTGGAACCGCCTCTTAATTGCTGGTGTTCCCAGCTCCACCCTGACCCAGCGTGGTAGCATTAGTTAGGGTCCCAGCTCCACCCTGACCTGGCGTGGTAGCACCAGTTAGGGTCCCAGCTATGGGCAAATAGTTAACACCCAAACTTGTGTAAAAATAGGTTTTGACACCAGAAATACTTTGTATTGATAATAATTAAAAAAAAATACCAGCAATAATTTTTGAAGAAAAAATTATCAGCAATACTTTTAAAAAAAATACCAGCAATACAAACAGCTATACATGTTTTGAAAAAAATATTACCAGCTATAGATATCTTCAGGGAAAAATATTCTCAGAAATTTTGAAGAAAAACATATTACCAGTAATAAAAATGTTGTCGGCATTAAATAACCCGTTGAGGTTGATATGCCGTAAAACAAACAAACCAAACCAAATATTTTATCGATCATTACAAATAAGTTATCAAATTAGGAGTGAAGCAGTAGCATTTATATATATATATATGCGTTTCTTAACTTGTGGGCCGTGTTTGAAATTTGGAATAATGTGTCCCCTGAAATACCCACAAGAAATAGCGGACTCGGTATGTGAGTCCACGTCAAGAAATGAAAAGAAACAATGTATATGTACAAATGAATAATGTATTAACAGTAACGGTATACAAATGACAATGTGTGTAACAAAAGAATGTGAAAGCCGTTTGGGTTCCAAGTATTTGAAGCGAGTGAGTGAGTGTGCGTACGTACGTGTTGTGTAGGTGTGGTTAGTTCGTGCGTTTCCCAAAAGAAAGCGCGTTTTCCGCGAGAGACTTACATGTTGACGTATAAGCGGATAAGGTATGAAGAGAGCTATGAAAAAATTATCGCACAGTATAGTCCGGAGAGCGTCACCTAGGAGCGGTTTAAAAACATTAGGAGGAGGTAACCCGAAAATATTAAAAAAAAAAAAAAAAAAAAAAAAAAAATCACCGTGACCAAGGTTCTGGTTTTCACAGTAGGGAGAGTGCTTTAGTATAGTAGTGGTACTGGTTAAAATTTTGAATGTATTTTGATACGTGGATGTTAGCATGAAACAGTATAATATCCGAACAAAAGTGGAGACAGTGGAAAAGCTACGCATTTCACCTTGTATTGTAGGCATCCTCAGGTTGAAATGGAACAAAATTACGTGTGAGGAAAGGGTCTTAGGGAGAAAATGTAATTCTGATTCTTATTAGATGCTGCAGTCGGAATGTTTTATTTTTTTGCACTGAAGCCGTTAACATCAAAAAACAAAAAATCTACTCAATTGGGCTAAATTTCAAATCCAGGAGACATCAATAGCTTCAATACTAGAAGAAAAATACTTTCTGGCCTCAGCACCTGATAAGGATTTATTTCCTTATACATGGATTTGTCTAATTTCGGACTGAAGGTGCCTACCATAAGCAAGTGAAACATGTAGTCTACTAGCTTTTCTCCTTCCTCATGATGTCCACATTTTGTTACGTATGTACTAAAATACTCCTAAAATTTCCTCGTCTTGTGTCGTATAAGACGAGTTAATCAAAAAGGAAATAAAATCAAATGGTGGTAAATTAGATGACAAAATGGAAATAACTTTTACATCGAGAAACGCTGAAGGAAAAGGGACGCTTAGCTTAATCCTTTGAGCCTTGTAGTAGAGAAAAGTGACTTGATACACAGCCACTGGTTGAACGGTGGGTAAACACTTGCGTCGTGTTTTGCTATTGGTTGTCTTATTTTGAAGAGCCAATGAGAAGAGCCGTAATATTTTAATACCTGGCTTATGTCAGAGGTTAACCTCCAGTAAATAATTATGTCATTGAACCTTATACCAACATCTCTACGCTTTTTCGTTGTGTTTTGTGCATGTGTTTTGGATATATATAAAAAAAAAAAAAAAAAAAAGGATCGTTTTTACCATGAAGCTTTGCAGAGTCTCATCCTGGACTGTCAGGGAAACAATCAGGAAGTTATATATTTTTTTAAACTATTTTTATATCTACCGTGAAACATTACATAGGAATTATTTCCGAATTTTGATTCAGGAGCTGAGGCAGAAGAAGGATTAAAATTGTTCAGGAACGCAGGGCTGAAAGGGTTAATGTTTACTTTTTTGGCATTTGATGTATACGCATAACTTGGTAAATTTTAATTCGCCTTATTTAGTCCCCCGCCCCATTCAATTACTTACTATTTAGTCTGATATGTAAATGTATATATATCACGTTTCCAAGTGAGTTTAATGGAAGAAATCCAGTAACGGTGTGGTTCTCCTTATGGAAGGTTACAAGCAAAACTGGCTGAAAAGAAAGGTGACAACATAGGAAGCATCATACTAGTGAGGAGGGGGGGGACAATCGTGTATTTTGAGCAGTTTTTACCCGCAGTAATTGTGAGACCCAAGCCTAGTGTGCTAATTTCATTTTAAGGTTGTAAAACTCAAAAGTTGCCGAAATCCTAGAACTTGATCAAAATGTTTTAAATGCCTACCAGCTTATGTACATCCCCTCCAAAAAAATTCCAACTCGTTCTGTTTATACTTAGATTTTAATTGTCTCTTTCTTATTCTAAGACAGTGAGGAAAGAGGGCTTGGAAAATTTGGTACTTACAGGGCATTGAAGGCAAACCAGAAATGGCGAGTAACCTGCCTAGCGAGCTTGTGCAAATGGTTGACAGAACAGGGTTTAGAAGGAATAGCAAAGAAAAAACACAAATTACTAAGATCTACAAAGGTTAGGAAGTTGTGGAGAGCCATAATCACCCACCTCTCTCCTGAAGGTAGACAGCATATAGTATACGAGAAAATAGGTAAACGGCACGTTACCGTTTTAGCACCCAGGTACTTACTGGAACCAAATGTACTGCACCACCCACCGGCTGAGTTCACTATCTCCCTGCATATCAGCTTGTGTATTTAAAGGATTGTTCCAAGCACACCACATGCAAGGTTCATTCCTATAACATAGGTACCGTAAATTACGGCGTATAAGTCAACAGTAAGATTTTCTAGCTCAAAATTCTGAGTTGGGTCTATACTTACCGTCTATGTCATCCCCATCCAAACGTAAACTACCAGTGACAGATTTTTTTATTCTTGAAATGTCGACTTGTACGTCGCAATTTACGGTATGTCGGACTTGAGATTACAACCAATTAAAAATAAATGTGGTGTTTCAGTGCAAATAAAATATTTTAGTACAATTGTACGAAGATACCGAACAAGGTTGCTGGTATCATGAGATTTCTTCGAAAATATTCTAATATTCACGAGATCGTGGATTTTGGTAACGAGGCCATTCTGGGTGTCAATCTATCGGTAAGATTCATTATGTCGTCTGTGTGACAATGCTTTTTTTTGCTAAAACATTGACTGTCTAATATGCATTTCAGAACATCAATATTTTCCTGAATATTGCTTCCGGCTTCATTATAACTTTCAATTGCCAACAACGGTTCAGTGACTTTGACGCCACACGTTCATAAATTCTTTGATAAACGTGGGAAAATTTCATGAAGATACTTGAAAACCTGTTTTATTTTAGGAAAATGCTTGAAAAAAATCTTGCAGTAAGCAACCATAACTTGTTTGCTTTCAACTTTCACTGATAGCAAAATTTTTAGAGATTAACGGCCGTACTTTCTTTTGGATCCGATGGCAAAGATTTTAAGTCTTTGAATGTTGGGTGCATTGCTGCAGAACCTGCTCGATGAATTCTTTTGGCAAGGAATGCAGTTAGAGTTTAAGATGTGTTTTTAAATTAGTTCTTGTTTTTCTATTTTCCACCTGCGAATCCTCATGAGCTTGGTTCAATTACTGTATCGAAATTCCTAATTTCTTTCACTTTCTGTTTGTGGATTTACAAAGACGGTGCCATTCCATCTCAACCGAAGAATATGGTTGGATACTGAAAAAGTGTGTAATTATGACTATTTAGCTGTTACGCATAAAAATTTCTTATTGGTTTTGTAGCATTTTTCAGCGACAGACTTAGATTTCCACTTATACGAGTCATTTAGCAAACAAAATGGTAATATTACGTTTCCTTGAAAGGAAACGTTCGGCCTTCATTGTTACTAGAGTTAAGCTTTTCTCTTCTCCTAGTAGAGTAATGGATGGCGGCTCAGGTTGAGGAATCGGAGAACCGAGTTCGAATTCTAGACTAATCCATTATATTTATATACGTGCTAATACTCTTGGGAAAGGTAGGAATCCTCTTCTCCTCACTGCTATGGGTAAATAGCAGAGCAGACCGGGTTCTATAGCCTTAGATTGCAACTGGTCTACCGCAGAAAGAAGTGACAACCTACTGCGGGAAAAGTATTGAAAGATACATGATCGCCTAAGCGTGTATCACGCATGGCACATAACTGACTGACTTCTCCCTGACAATCGGGCTGGGATCAAAGGGTAGTACCTGTTCTCCTCATCTCTAATTGTAATGATAATATTATCCGTTTCCTTATATGAAAACATTCGGCATTCATTGACCGAGCAGCCAGTGCCACTAGAGTTACGCTTTTCTTCACTCCCCGGCCATTGGGCTGGGATCAAAGTGTACTACCAGTTCATCTCTAATCGTAATATTAGCTGTTTCCTTATAAGGAAACGTTTGGCATTCACCGATTGAAAAGCCAGCGATACTTTTTAGTTGAAATTTATAAAAAATCTTTCTCTTAAAACAAATTTTCAGGAAAATAGGTTTTTCGGGTCCAGTATTATTGTCACTTCCAATAGTGATTAGATTATACCATATAGAATGCTATTTTTTTTCTTCGAATTAGAGGTGCTGTTCATTTCAATGGTTCTTGTTGAATGTCCCCGAGTGATGTGGTTTTTCTTATTCGATACAGTTTTTAGTGATTCTGTAGCGCCAGTTCACAAGGTTCGAGGGAGATTAATCCTCATGACACCTACAGGCTTCATTTACTCAAAATCGTTTTGAACCATTGATCTGAAAAAGCCGTTGTATACAGCTGACAGTTTAGATATTTCTGAACAAGATGGCGCTATAAAAAATCGGTAAACATTTTTCTGTAGAACTTTTACAATTTACAAAAAAAAAAAAATTGTAAGAATGTTTTAAATGGATTTAATTTTTTTCTGGGTGTTTAATTAAACACTTTCTGAAGACTTGTTTTATGTTTAGCTAAAATATATTTTTAATTTCAGATAGAGTATCAAAACTCTTGGAAGAATGAGTAATGTTGCCCTAGTACTCATCTTTCCAAGAGTTTTGATAACTTATCTGAAATTATTTTAGCTAAACATAAACACTTTCTGAAAACTTGTTTTAACTAAACACCCAGAAAAAAATTAAATCCACTTAAAACATTCTTACATTTTTTTGGAGGGAAATTGTAAAAGTTCCGCAGAAAAAAAAGTTTACCTAATTAATATATATATATATATATATATATATATATATATATATATATATATATATATATTTAGCGCCATGAGTAATGTTGCCCTAGTCTCAAAAAAAGGATAGCCCGGTGGAGTAATGGATAGCGGCTCGGATTGAGGAATCGGAGTTCCAATTCCAGTCGAATCCATTATAAACGTGCTAATACCCTTGGGAAAGGTCGGAGAACTCTTCCTCCACCCCCAAAGCTATGGGTAAATAGCAGGACAGACCGGGTTCTATAGCCTTGGATGGCAACTGGGTTACCGCAGAAAGAAATGGCAACCTACTGTGGGGGAAAAAGTCTGCCTCGTCAGTCATGTATCGAAAGATACATGTTCGCCTACGTGTGTATCTGAACAGTCTCAAAAAAGAAAAAAAAAAAAATTTCCCAGCTTTAGGTTAAATTATCAGCCATTTTTTTTTTTTTTTTTTTTTTTTTTTAATCAATTCAATCAAGCCAAGTGATAATACCCCAAATACGCAAGGGTTTATTGCGGGGGAAAGAGAATGGAAAATACTTTAGAAGGAATCGATAACTCGATCCTAAACCTGAAACAAGGTATACACCGCTACGTTTGTTCAAAAAACCGGGGATAAGTGTAAATCGGACGATATCTCTGATCCTATTGAGGAAAATATAAATAGTGAATAAAATTATGAGCTTTAGGCAGAGAGGTTATATAAGGAAATAAAAGAGACGGAAAAATAAAATTAGAATTAAGAACCGCGAGAACGCTGCTTAATTCTTGCAACTCTAATCGAGATTTATGTTGACAGAGAGACGGACTCTGAAAGTAGGGAGGCCAATTAGAATTGACGTTTCTGGTGGTAACAATTTCAGAATTATGAGTTTTTAAAAAGAAAAAAAAAACGTCTTAATTATAGGATCAGATTAATTAGAAATCCTTTTAATCTTTAAACTAATTTAAATGTTTGTCACAACAGTTTCATGTCAGGTGAAGACGTTTTTTTAAAATGTTTTGGACCTACATCCTGCCAATGATCTGATCACTGGTTCTCAACTGGGGTGCATATGGGCCCTAGGAGTCCCATGTAACATTACACGGGGTCCACACAAAAAATAGCAAATAAAATATTTTACTAATGTACATAAATGTTCCATGGAATTTAGTTGTGGTTAAAAAAAAATAAAAATATCATCTATATCTATATATCTGTGTCTCTCTATAATCCCAGACTCCTATTTTCAGTCGAGCTTTATATCTTTTCTTCCTTCCCATAATTCCTCTCTTCCGGCAATATCTTTCTATAAATGAAATCACCACCTGTCGCCGCTTTTTCTCCCCCCTCCGCACAGGGTTAGCTACATTGCATTTTCTCTTCTTCCTTCATTCATTCAAAATTCAAGTTTATTTTCATGAAATTAATTTTACTTCAAAATAAAGCATATACATTAAATAATTCTATAATACAATTCCTAGACTCATCTATCAGTAAAAAAATAAGCATTTTTTTTTATCATCGAATCGTTATGTGGGGGGTCAACAAAAAGTGATCCATGGGTAAAAAACGGTTGCTAACCACTGTTCTAGATGGTGATAATGATAGTATGTTTTTGGTATATTATAAAGTAATTTATATATGATCAATTCTATTCGACTATTGTAGAGGGCGAAATTGAGAGAAGGCGGCGTTTAATGTGGAGTAGAATTATAGGATACTTAACTAGGACCGAATTCCCTTTGACTTGGTAGTTGAACTCACAATGCTAGCTGCCCAGTTATTGATTAATGTTTAACAAATTCTAAGCCTTATTGGATGTTCATGTAGCAGAATTATTGTCGGCATGAAAAGTGGGGTTGACTGTACGAAATCCAAATTCTGACCGTCTCTTCTCCCTCCAATTAAGGCTTAAGAACAGCTTGAGATCGGGCAAATTAGGCTCTCTAAATTTTGTTGGCAACCATTCTACATATGGCTACCAATTCTGCCTTCAGTATAGAGCAGGTGGGGTCTCAACTAGGCGAAACCCTCCCCCTCTAGAGCAAGATTTCAAGGTGTATCTTTTACTTGTTTTTATTTATTTTTGAAGCCTTTCATGAGTGTTAAAAAACAAAATTGTTATAAAAATAGCCATGTATTAAAATGGAAAAGTATAAGGATTTGCAATAATATATGCATATTATTTGAAATGCACCTTTTGAGACAATCTTAGAAAGGGGTGATAACTTTCTGACATATGGCAAAAAGGGTGTATTGGGGGAAAAAAAAAAAAAAAAATTAAGGACCGCTGGTCTAGAGCCTCGCCAACACGAAGTAGGTGAGGCTGTGGCTCTATACTCCACAGGGGGTGTCTACACGATCAACAAAAAGCCGTATTTTCTTGTTCGGAAGAATTCACAATTGTGCTTATTGATGCGTCGTCTTTTAAAATGAAATCTTTTAATATTAGTGGACATTCCAGCTTCCCAGCGGATTAAATTTAAATATTAATTACACCGACTATAAACGAAGATAACTGGACTTTATTTCTATAGCAGCCTTGTTATTTCTGGTTTATATCATACAGATTACGACACACTAGATAAAAGAAATAAGAGCAAAAGGTTGATGCTATTCAATGCTTTCTCCAAGTTTGATTTTTAACGAGAGTTGAAGCATTTGGAGAAAAGTTTAATGGAAGACGGAAGTCTTCCTTTTTTTCGTAACACTGAGGCAATTTCGTTAATATGCAAGGTAAATTTTCAGATTAAGCCCCGGAAACAAATTGTAATGAAAATTTCCGTACTTGTGTAAACTTGCATGCTTATTTCGAAAATAGAAAGAAAAGTTTGTGGAAGAAAACCATTTAGGAGTTATCGACAATATAAGTTCGGCCTCATTCACATCGCGGTTACAGCCCGGCCGCCATTACTGGCTTTGTTTACATACATTTGTCTCGAGTAGCAATGCAATGGTACTTGTCTTGATTACTGCGCAATGCGCGAACTTTAAATTAATTACGCAGTAATCAAGACGAGTAAGAAGATCAGTAAAAAGGACGTTAACTAAGTAAGCTTCCACGGTTTATTAGGTTTATATTGGCGAAACCTCTTAAACGATTTTTTCCACAAAATTTTATTTTGGAATAAATCAGGCAATTTCCCCATCGGAATGGAAATTTACATTACAGTTGGTTTCCAGGGCTGAATCTGCAAATTTACCATATGCGATTCACGCAGGAGAACTTCGTTACATGACATGATGTAGGAAAGGAAGGGAAATGGTTACGTCAAATGCCCATCAATGATGCTCGACGCTCATCTGACTGCAGCCAGACAAACGCCTACTGGTCGGCACTAGCACCCATGTTTCCAACCACTGATGTAGTTTATTTAATGCGAAATATCTATTGGATTATTCCATCTTCTCTGCTAGGTGGCGCTGTATATTTATTGTATCGAAAAATACAATTGTGGCACAAGGCCTGAAAAGGGGAGTGGTTGAGGCTGGTCTTCACTTATCCTATCCCTACCTAATCCGATTCACGGCCCATTCACTCATTACAATTTGCCCATTCACCACAAGAACTCATCCATCACCAGTCAATCCTCCTTACACCATAATACCACATCCTCACAAGGGGGGGGCTACAAAACGCGCCCCATGCCATTAAAAATTTAATGATAATTATATACATATAAAAATCTCGTGATGAAGGATGAGAGGGGAGGGAGATGAACCCAATAATAAACTAAAAATATAAACATAAGTCAAAGTAAACATAACTGATGTTAGTAGAGTCCGTCCAACCCTCAAAAACAAAGAGACTGCTGTATTCTGCCCATGGGACAAAATCAAGAAGCTCTCTGACTAAGGGTGTGGGAAACGGATAAGAAAAATCGTACGGGCATGGGAGAATATAACGCTGACCCAGACGAGATAAAAAGGGGGGCCAAAAACAAACTGGGGAGGTTGGGAATCTCAAACTGGATCATAACCAAAGAAGTGGCCAGGAACAGGCCGGGAACAACATTTACTCACATTAACTAGCTTGTCTAACCTAACCAGGGACGTAGGCTTGCCCTAAAAGAGAAAATCAGGGCTAGCCCCATTCAAACGAACCAAGCTCGCCTCTTTCACCCACCTTTCGCTGAAGACTGTCGAATGCAATCGTTTTCTATCAGTTCTAATCTTCATCTTGAGCTGATGCTCAAAGAATCGGATTAGATCCTGATAAGAAAGACGGTTGCCTCGCAAGACTTCCTCCTGTCCAAATCACCATTCGAGTCGTGGCTAGCAGCGTCAGAAACACCATCCGTTTCACCCCGGAATACGGGGGCGACACATTGTCACACGCGTATGCGCGATCAATGGGCATAAGCTTTTCGGGAGCGAGACGAGCCGTCAGCTCGCCGACACGGTCCCATAGGGGGCGCACCCGGAGACAATGGTAGAAGGAGTGCGAAGCCGTTTCTTCCAAACCCTGATAGGTGGCGCTGTATAAAGTAGTACAGGATGCGACATAAATACCTTCCACGTAATGTTACTACATTAGTAACATTAGTAATTTCTTAGCATTATATGTGTGGGCGGATTTCTGCCGCGTCCTGTATAAAAGGAAAGGACACTAAACCTCTTTTTACCTACGGTATGCCGTAGTGATATGACCTGTCACGTTTCACCAGAGGGAAAGGCTTTTTAGTTCTCAGTATTGTTGTACGTAACATGATTTGACTATCTCCTATTAAGAAAAACCTCACGAAACCACAAGATCTCCACTACAAACCTCATGCATAAATAAAATATCCCAGTTTAACAAATGAAACAGTACTGCTATAAAATGGTAACTTAATACCTTTGCAAGTTTTCGAAGAAATATTGTCAGTTAGTTTCTTGTTCACAATAGAAGGTTAGTCGTTTTTGTTTGTATTTTAATCGATTTCACCCCAAGCAAGGCAGTAAAAACACAAAGGGTTACTGGGCGTGGAAGAATTAGGAACCGAAACATTTTACTAATGAGCGGGAAGAGTGAAGTTGTCTGTGGAACATGGGAGTTCCACAAGCGAGAAATTTGTCAAAGAATTAATTTTTCCTCTCATATTCTGAGCGACGTCACACCTAATTATGTATAAAATCCGTGTATATGTTGTTTTAATAATTTATTTTGAAATTTTCAACCGGATATTTGTAAAGTAATGAAAGAAAAAAAAGTGCAACTATTGAAAGACCTGTTATTATACAGTAAGTTTTAATTCTGTAGAAAAAAAAAACAAAATGCTAATTCACCCGCCACCCACGCAATAAAAAAAAAAACAAAAAAAACTTTTTTCTTTTTCTTTTTTTGAGGTATTTCAAAATTCATTGTGATGATTGTATTCTTGAAATTTTGATCCAGACGTGAAGGGAGTGAATTTAGGCCCTTAAAAGCTTCATGGATAAATTTGTTTGTTGTTCAGTTTCTACTTAGTATCCTCTTCTTAATCGATATTTCAATGAAGAAATGGCATAAAAGAACGAAAAACATTTTATTGCTAAATTTATTTACTTTTTTTCCGAGAAGTTTAGATGGAAATATATAATCTGAAATCTTTAAAAGATTGAAAAATGTCAATCCAAATGAGTTGAAAACTGCGTCGTCTGATTTTGGCTTCAAGTTCAAAAACATTCATCACTTTAACATTAACGCCACTTAAGTTTGCAAGATAAGAAAATATATTGGGGATTATGGAGTAAGACTAAAATGCTAGATGAAAAGAAAAAAAAAATGCCAGAAAACAGAAACGGCATGTCTGTGTTGTAAGTTCCTGGATACCAATAATAGTTGATGTTGCAATTAATGCCACAGACACTTTGCAGCGACTAAGAAAATTTGAAAGTATCCGAAAATCTGTCAACTTAAAAATCTTAATATCTCAAGATTTAGATTTCTAAGGGCAGAAAAAAAGGCGGGGAATCAGGATTTCAAAAACAGCTCCCAAAAGAATAAAAATAAAACAATTTTTCAAATTCTCAAGTTATTTCCAACGAAGGCGATTTTATTACCCACCTCCCCAACTGTACTTAGTCAAATGTTCGTAGGGGGTGCTGTTAAGTCTAAAAAGAAAAACATTTTCCTTTTTCCTTCCTTGAACATTAACCCATTCCATTGATTCGATAATTCTGTTATCCGAAACTGTTATCTCCGTGAATCATGATCCAAAAAACTATTCCTAAAACACGAGAACAGAATTGAAAGTATTTTTTACTCGAAAGCTATTTTCGTGGGGAAATTTCAATTTATTTACAGGGCGAATTTTATGAAACTATCAGAAATACTTCAAAATCGGGAGGGTTGACAATCTGAATTACCAAAGAAGCATTTTATATTGTATAATGTCATAAGCCGAACAGAATTTGAAAATAAATCCATAAAAAAGGCTCACCAAAAAAGGGTCCTATTCACCCGGTTTGCTAGTTTGCCACTGTTTATACATTTCTATATGAAGATGTGGGAAAATGAAACAAAATTAATAAAATAGTAATAAAAATATATATTTCCCATGATGCTACTATTAGGTTGGTGCAAAAATAATGACGTAATAATGTCGTTTTTTGACGTTAAAAATACGTAAAAAAACACGACATTATTACGTCATTATTTTTGCCCCAACCTAATAAAGAAACCGGAAATTTAATTACCCACTTGGTTTCATCAAACGCTCGTTAAGTCTAAAAAGACATTCTACTTCCGCTTCTTCCCTCTTGCTCCAAAATGTATCAGAACATGGATAACAGGATATCCCTGTGGGGTCATGTTTGTTTCCTTGCTCAGCTAACAGCTGAACTCTCCTTCATCTTTCCAAAGCAGGGTGTTCGCATGTTTCTTCCGAAACCTCCAACTCCGAAGTAAATCAACCCTTTCTTTGGTCGTTCCAACTCAACACAAGGCTGACTTGAGCATCGTTATAATGGTCGAGCTCAACTTTATTTACTTATATTTAACTTCTGGACCAAAAAAGAAAACCTACAAGAGATATTGAGTGCTTTGTTTCACTACGGTTGTGTATATATTAGGTTGGTGCAAAAACAATGACGTAATAATGTCGTTTTTTGACGTTAAAAAATACGTCAAAAACGACATTATTACGTCATTATTTTTGCACCAACCTAATATATATAGATAATAAACAGTCTGTAATATGCCAACACGCAACATCTTAAATGCCATAAAGGTATTCTACATTTACCATAACTCTGCTTAGAGAAATGTTCTCTTGACTCAACACTTGTGAATGAAATGGGGAAGATGACACTCATTGGAAGTCAATGGCTATGCTAGCACGAGGTTACAAGTCATCGTGACTGTAGTGTCCTTGTTAAAATATTGATCCCTATATACAAGTCCTGTATGAAAAGTAACGGGACTGAGCGTGCTGTGTGACTTATGGGCATCGTCCACCGTGAGTTCTTGCCACAGGGTCAGACGATCAATCAGCAAGTCTACAAAAAGATCCTGCAGTGTTTGCTTCACTCAGTGCTCAAGAAGAGATTAGTTATAGCAGGAAAAATTGTGGCTGTTTCACTACGACAATGCACCTGCTCACAACGTCCTGAGCATCTGGCAGTTCCTGCGTAAGAACAACATTGGCCTACTGAAACGACCTCCCTATTAATCTGATCTTGCTCCGTGTGACTTTTCTTTTCCCCAAGCTCAAGGATCAACCAGGGAACCTGTTTTGAAGGTGTGGAGGTCATCAAGAGGGCTGTAATGATGGCGTTGAGGAGCATCCAAGAAGAACCCTTCCAGCAGTGCATAGAAACGTGGCATGAGAGGATGGAAACGAACATTAGACTCAAGGAGGGGATAATTTTGAAGGGGAAACCATGTAGTTGTTTGAACTTGAAATAAATTTTGTGACATCAGTCGCGGTACTTTTCAAACAGACCTGTCCCTCCCATATGTAATGTAATGTATGTAGATATTTACTTGCCAACTCCCCACCTGCCACTGAGTCAGATTTTGACACAAGATCAGTTTTTAACGTGGAGACACGAGTGTTTTCACTCGGACCACTGATCCAAGCTGGTCAGAGCTGGACTAAGCTAGTCGTAGATGGTCTTGGCCCAGCGGCCCGAGTAAAAACACTCAGATCCCCATGTTAAAAACTGACCTTATATCACAACCTGGTCAGAGCTGGTCTAAGCTAGTCGTAGGTAAGTATCATGTATGTATTGTCATGTATGTATGTATGTAATGTAATTTATTGTGTCAAAAATACTTTTTAAGGGAAAGCTTCCTCACATCAAAACCAGGGCAAAACAATTTCAACCCATACATTAATCATAAACTGATGTTGGTGTCTAGTCTGTATCGTACAATTGGGAATCCGATCCGCGCACAAAATGTTAGTTGTGTAAATTTGTTATTCCATCTCTTCTAAATGTTGCCTCATCCGTAAACATGGCTGAAGAGACAAACATGGATCGGTGGTTTGTGTAATAAACCATCGGCAAAAGTTCTCCCGTGGTGAGTGATCAAAGTGCGAAAGACCCTGCACACATTACAAATGATACGGATACAGGACCTACTCTTATGCTCTACTATGAAATGTGCAATATGCTAGGGTCACTTGATGTGTGCTGACAACTGGACTGTCTCTGACAGCCTGTAGAAGATGTTCTTTGTGATCATTCGTACAAGTGGATCTCGATCTTCCTCGATGAAGTTGTGCCATGAAACCTGTCTCGGCAACGTGACAGAAAACGTTGGATGAATCGGCTGCCTTTTTAATACACCATATATATAACGTTTTTGACTGACTTGAGGTGGAACAACTACATTGAATCAATAGCTGCATCTACTGCAAGGAAAGTTGAGTCACTGTGTCGTGCCAGAAGGTTTTTCTTGTCAATCTTGCACATTTACAAATCTACCATTTGTCCGTGTATTGAATACTGTTGCCATATCTTGTCTGGTACTCCTATTCTTCGTCTTGCGGTTCTTGACAAAATCCAAGGAAGGATCTGCAATGTAATCAATCCTGACCAGGAATATTGACTTCAGTCACTTTCTCACAGACGTGATATGGTTTCCCTCTGTCTTTTCTACAAATATTTTCATGGCAATTGTTCTGACGAGCTTTTATTCCTGGTGCCCCAACTGCATAAATTTAAGCATGCTACTAGATTGGCATTTAGGTCCCACTCTTTTACTGTTGAAATAGTTAAATGTAACTATTAAACTTCTACTCCAACAGTTTCTTTTCTCGCACTTGCTGACAGTGGAACTCCCTTCCTTTTACCTGCTTCCCTGATAACAATCTTCAAAAATTTAAATGCAACATCAATCACAATCTTCTGTTGCCTTGATCCCTGTATCTTTTATCACTTCCTCAATCCCCTCCATACCCAGTCTTTTCTCTCACTTTCATTCTACGTACCCCACCTGCATGTTAGGAGCAATACCGCCTTGCTTGGGATGAAAAGCTTAAAAGAAAAAGTGTGTGTGTGTGTGTATATATATATATATATATATATATATATATATATATTGTTAGGTAAATGAAATAACTAGATGTTAGTGGCCGTATACATGCGTGCTGGCATGCATACGTTGGTAAACAAATAATTACCAAATTTAGCCAAGAGGTGTAGACATAATAGTGCTCAATATGATTAGACAGAGCAAAGAAATATATATTAATAAATACATATATGTTGTATTAAAGAAAAGACTGTCAACACAATAGTCTGATGTAAGTTGCTCGCTGATGTTACACAGACATGTCCTACTGGCTCTACCTCTTTCTTAATAGCGTCAAGCTATTTTTGGGGTACCCTTGTTAAAATATTGGCCTTGTTCTGATGTTATCTGACCAGAGAAAGTTGGTAAGTGAATACCACTTATACGTAGATATACAGCTGGTCAGATCACATCAGAACAAGGTCAATATTTTAACAAGGGTACCCCAAAAATAGCTTGACGCTATTAAGAAAGAGGTAGACCCAGTAGGACATGTCTGTGTAACATCAGCGAGCAACTGTTACATCGGACTATCATTTGAACTGCGATTTGGCTACAAGTGTTGTGGCCGAGAAACAGAAGAAATCTTTTGCAGTTGCTACTATCAGTTGACATTCTTTACTACAACAAGCTACTTCGGCAGATCGCACACAAAACAAACTTTTTTTTAAGGTCGGGGGGTTAACTGATTATCTCTTTCACTACAATATACCTACATTTGGGCACAAGATATAGATTAATGTTTATTTTTTAAACAATAAGCTATATCTTGTGCCTGACGAGTTGGGTAACCAACGAAACTTTAGTGGCACACCAAACATAAGTGTATATATATATATATATATATATATCCCTCCTAGAAATGATAACTAAAGTCTGTTCTGCATTGTCATATTATAAACCACAAGTTGGTTCTATGGGTGTTGAAGAAGCACAAGGTGTCTGAGGAGGCATCTGCCACAAGGGATTAACTTGCCACCCAAGCAGACTCTAGGGCGGATGTCTACTTAGAAAAAGCTGTTGCCATGATCATTTAAATAGTAATTTATTTCGTCCTCCT